>CM053606.1:22158740-22221417 GCA_028646535.1 Procyon lotor
AGACTCCCCAGCCAAGCAGGGAGTCCCACAAGGGGCTCAAATTCCAGGACTGAGGCCACAAAATGAGCCAAAGGCAGACTTTTTTTTTTTTTTTTAATTTTGAAGAGTTTTATTTATTTGTCAGAGAAGAGAGTGCACACAAACAGGGGGAGTGGCAGACAGAGGAAGAGGCAGGCTCCCCACTGAGCAAGGAGCTAGATGCAGAACCGACCCCAGGACCCTGGGATCATGACCTGAGCCAAAGGCAGTGGCTTAACTGACTGAGCCACCCAGGTGCCCCACAGAATACTTTTACAATACAAATAACATATTAAGCATAGTATATTAGTGTAGTATAAAATGTAGTATATTAATACCTTAATCATATGGTTATATAGTTAATATATGGTTAATAACAGAATTATTAATTCTGTAACAGCAACTTATTGATATGTAATTTTAAAATATAATATATAATACATAATATACTAAATATAAAGTTAACTTAATGGTTTTTCATTAACTAATGTAGTATTCTGCCTGAAAATAATTAAATAGAAGTTATCACTATTATCTTCCAATAACAAAAGTAAGGAAAGAATTGAAAAATATCAAATTAGGAGAAGCTCTCTCTCCATATCAAGGGGAAGGCTGGTCTGAGTCCTTGAAAGACTACTGCTAATGAATGGATCTAATGTGACTGGGTTTTTTTCTCTCATTTTTTTTTCACTAAAGATTTTTTTCTTTCACTGAAGATTTCTTGATATGCAGACACACTGTCCATTTTTCACGTTGCCACCATGAAACAGCAGTCCACATTTGGATCATTTCCTTTAATATTAGCAATTGTCGCTGGAATATGGTCAAAAGCACATGCCAGTTACTTCACTGTTGGCAGTTGTGCTGAAGGCCCAGGCTAACTGCTAGGGCCCTGTTTTCTTAATTCTAGCAAGTCTTCCTTTAATAATCCGTAGAGAACAACCCAAGCAAAATGTCAACATCCCCTTCACCAACCTTGCACAAATTTACCTTCTTTACCACTTTCGCAGATTCTTTATCAGGTGTGAGGCTATCTTCCAAGTTAAAGCCTCTTTAGATTATGGTAAAGCTGAAATGTTTTTGATAGTTGCAGTTAGCAGATATAGCTTGCCTCCTCATTTTTATATTCTTAAAACCTTGGTAGGCCTTAAAATTGGAAAGCCAGCATGACTTGTAGTAAACCTTTTTGTCTCACTTTCAATTCCTTTCAAATCATCAAAAACACTTCATACCTTAACAAAGGCGACGGCTTGCCCTTAGGGACACATTATGGCAGCACTGATCCTGCAGCTGTGTGGCCAGCATTTTTTCCCATTTATTCCATTATTTTTGCCTGGTTATAAGATATTTTTATGCGAACTAAATGATGTGCCTTTTTCTTCTTCTTTTTTTTTAGTTGCAACACTTTTATTGACAAATCCATCACTTAAATCCTCTTGATTGCCTTGGAAGACAATCCTAAATCCAAAGGAGTAAGGAGTCTTCTTTTTTTTCCCCCCAAATACTTTCATTTTATTTTTTCAGTGCCTTACTTAATGATACTTTTGGTTTTTTGAGCATTATCTCTAATATTCTGCAGGTTTCACTCTCCTAAATGAACAGCATGGTTCAGAGCCGAGGCCTGGCTTCATCACAGAGTTTTAGAACATCTAACTTCTGTTCCAAAGATACTGAATTTAGGGCACGCTTTTTAGCACTAGCCCCACTACTTAATATATCTGAATGATGGGGTGCTTGGGTGGCTCAGTGGGTTAAAACCTCTGCCTTCAGCTCAGGTCATGATCTCAGGGTCATGGGATCGAGCCCCACATCAGGCTCTCTGTTCAGCGGGGAGCCTGCTTCCCCCTTTCTCTCTGCCTGCCTCTCTGCCTGCTTGTGATCTCTCTCTCTGTCAAATAAGTAAATAAAATCTTTAAATATATATATATGTTTGAATGACAATTTTATATGATACATAAAAATATTAATTGTACCAAAAATAAATGTTAAGAGAACAGCCAAAAAACAGTCACCAAAAACATTAACCCAAGATCTGATACATTAGGTTCACAAGATACTGATAAAGGATGATGGGAATTTTGTTTCCTGCTAACATGAGACACAGACAACAATGACATAGTTTGCAATCCTTTCAGCCTGCCAGATTTGAAATTATGCATTTCTTCAAAATATTTTTTTTAATTTTGGAAAGTTTCACAATATTTCAAGTTTGAGACATAAAATGGGAACTTAAATATATTTTTACTTTGCACTATTTTCAGCCTCACATAATTTGAAGATGCATAAAACAACACTAAACTAAACTTTTTCAAGAGACTTTCTTTAGCTCTCTTTCTCTCTCTCTCCTTCCTTCCTTCTCTCTTTCTCTCTTTCTTTCTTTCAGTAGCCCCCCCACACCCAGCATGGAGCCCAACACGGGCCTTGAACCCTGAGATCAAGACCTGAGTTGAGATCAAAAGTCTGACACTTCAACTAACTGAGCCACCCAGGCGCCCCGCAAGAAGAGATTTTCAAGTCTTAAAGAAAAACACTTGAACGTAGTAAAAGAGACAAATAAGTAACCAGATGGAATTAACAAGTATTTAAAGAAATTAAGGAGCCAGAACACAATGAAATGAATCAGAAACACATTCTTATTAGTGATGTAACTTTAAGATCCCAAAACAAAATTAGTACATAATAGATTACTCTTTTTTAAAAAACTAAGCTGCAAATAGAAATATATTCAGGTATGTATTGGAATGCTACATCCAAAATCAAAATAAACACAAGTGGCATCATGAGGAAAAATATTGACAATAAAACTTACATCTTCAATGATCTTTGCTGCCTCTTTAGTAACTGCACCTGTTATAAATTAAAACATACATTATCCCCAGAATATACAGATGTAAACACTGAGACCAAGAAACTACTTTCCTCTTACTAAGGTGGGCCAGAGTCTAGTCCAGAATTTCACAAAAAAGTGGTCCAAGGGGCATCAATATTACCTGGGATGCTTGGTAAAGGAAAGATTCTTGGACCTCAATCTCATCCAGATGTATTAAAATCTCCAGTGATAAAGGCAACTACATTAAAATCACTTAGGTTCTTAAAAAAAAATAAACTATACAAGCCATTTCCTTCCGTACCCAGGCCAACCTACTTGCTACCCACTTCCCTCTGTGAAAAAGGAGCATGTTTCCTTATATACATAAGTTTAGACATAAATATTAGCAACAAGAGCTACTTAGACTAGACAGCACTCACCTTTACAGTCTAACCAAATGCCTTTAGATCAGGTCATACCTTTTAAAACACTGTTAGTGTTCCCTGTAGGCTGGGTAGGAGATATTTTTGCCAATGACACCACACTGGTTATAACTGGTGTTGTATTTTTCCTTGAGGAAGAGAGCTCCACTGAAGCAGTTTGCGCCTTATAAATATTTACTGATTAAAATAAAAAGGTAAGACCTAGTATAAACAAAAGGGTTATACACACACACACACACACACACACACACACACACACACAAACCCTGTTTAACAACTAAGTTTTCAAGGAGCAGTGCAAATATCTAACTCTGTATAAAGAGTGATTCTGGTCAGATTAACATTCATTAGGACTTAAAAAGGCTGATTCTCTAAAATTATAAACTTCAAATGCGACTTAACAGGTAAAAATATAGGTACTAGCTTCAGAATCAACTGGCCTTTTCTATTAGTGAATATTAAAACTCCCCCATCTAATAAGCTTACTTCCAATAAAAATGTAACATGATAATTTCTATAAATAAGTTGGTGAGGCACCTGTCCATTCACTGCTTTTTTGCCAACCCTTATTATAAAATGAAAATTCTACCACTGATCTGACTGGTCTCAGGGATTGGGTGATGACATAAAAAGACTGGCACGTGGCATATGTGATTAAGGTGATAATCAATAAGACTGCAAAGACAGACAAAGGCCAGACTGTAAGGACAAAGCACATGGATTCTGTGAATTCAGCAGCACTCCAGGTTTTGATCAGAGAGCATAATACCAAATGTTTTGAACCTAACTCAGAGAAGTACTATTTCAAGGAGCTACTTTAAGAACATGCCACAAATGTATCTATTCATCTGGATATTTTGACCATATTAGCTGTCCTACTTGCAAAACTATTTTATTCTTAGCCAAAAAAACTTTGCTACCTATGAAGAACTGGTCTACTTTATTTTTTCTGATGTAATTAATGTGTTGGTTCCTTTTTCCTTGGCTACAAGCAAGCTCTGAATCAAATCATAAACCAGTCACAAGTAACCATATTAACATACTTATATCTTCTCCCTTTGTTTGCCCTGATACTCTATTTTTTTCCTAGTTTGTTAACTGAGTAACATATATCTCTTATGTATAGATAAAACCAAAATGCAATAAAAAGCAATCAAATGTAACTTTCCTATAAAATTAGTGCTTATTATGACATTTATTGATTCCTTCGTGTGTTTGATTGTAATAGCAAAAGCATCAGGATTAACCTTCCCTGAAGGGCAATCTTTAAGAATTCTTACAGGAAAATTTAAGCAAATCCAGGCTATTTAAATCCAGTAAAATTTTGTTTTTATCTTATTATTTACAACTATCTGTGCTAATAGTATATCCTAGCACTGACATAATAATCCTGTCAGCCAAGTTTAATTTTACCTTTATTTTGTGAAAGAGGATCATTCATAATTTGCCGATGACAAAACTCCAAGACACAAAACAAGTTACAGAAATGCTTGATGTTTCCTCGCCATTTTATGGACTCACTTAGCTTGCCCTGTCGTTTACAGCCATCGCATTTGGCCATCTGAGAAAGAAATATAAGAGAGGATAGGCTTACAACCACAAAATAATGAAAAGGTAACATAAATCATAAAATCAGAAGGCACTCTGAAAACAGGATATATGAGTCAGGTGAGATCACAAAATATAAGGTTTAAAATAATGCAGTTAAAAACAGATATACTTGTTTCCACATAGATGCTCTCAATACATAGAATATAAAAACTGATCTCCCATTTTCAAAATTACTCGTGAAGGAATCTAGAGATAGGTTCTACTTTTAAGAGGCTAAGAAGCAGTATAATGTAATAGAAAGAATATGGATTTGGGAGTCGTAAAGACACAGATTCATTCAAAAAATATTTAGTTAGGTGTCCTTTGTCTTGAGCACTGAGATAGTTTCCTGGTCATACAGTTATGATAAAGACATACTTCTCCACCAAGAAGATTATATTTTAGGGGGTAGGTAGACACACACACACACAAAAAAAAACCAGATGGTTTCACTTGAGTGTTACAGGTGCTGTCCAGCTATCACCTACCAGTTTCTTGAAGGAGACATTACTTATCCTCCTTGGATCTTGCTCTTTTTCCTTATTTACAAACTGGTAGTAATATACCTATCTCTAAGGATCATATTGAGGATTAAATAACACTTATGAAGCACTGGGTATGTATCAGTGGTTCAATTAATTGTAGCTATCATAGTTAGCGTTTCAAAAAAGTAATTTTTTAAAAGGTTGTGAGTAAGGAGGTCAGTCATTTGACCTATTAAGTGAGAACAAGGTCTAACTTCTAATTCATCACAGTAACCTTCTGAATGAGAGAGCCACTTAACACAACATAACTAAAACACTTAAAAGACTCAGTTATAAACAAGGTCAATATGCCTCAAGAGAAAACAAAATATAAAAATAAAAACATATGGGGTGCCTGGGTGGCTCAGTCGTTAAGCGTCTGCCTTCGGCTCAGGTCATGATCCCAGAGTCCTGGGATCAAGCCCCACATCGGGCTCCTTGCTCAGCAGGAAGCCTGCTTCTCCCACTACCATTCCCTCTGCTTGTGTTCCCTCTCTCGCTGTGTTTCTCGCTGTCAAATAAATAAAATCTTTAAAAAAATAAATAAATAAAAAATAAAAACATATGTTCAAACAACAACCAAGTCTCCAGAAACCCTATGCTCTTTACCTTCAAAATTTCATATTTATATTCAGTTGAATTTTGCTTTAGGAACCCATAATTTATTTTAACCCAGTTCTAAACACTAAATTTTACTTCACATGATCCAAACATATTTTAAAAAAATAATTTGTACTAACTTCAGAAAGCGAAAAAGGTATGTTACATTTACCTGATAAAATAAAACTGTAAATTTGGACATGCAATCTTCACAACAAAACTCTTCCAATTTGCCCTCCAATCGATTTTCTACCAAATTAGGGGATGTCTGTGAGCAATAACTGCACATCTTACAGTAATTTCCCCATCGTTCTCCAAAGTCACGGGCAGAAAGGAATTTGCAAACTGAGAACCAGAAGGGATAAAAGGAAGAAGCATCAAACTTAAATTAACCTGAAGGAGATAGAATTTCAAAAGTCTCAGGTACCAGCTAAGCTAATTTCTACATGCTTGTGACACAAGTATTTGCCTCTAGAATAGGAGCAAGGATAGTTTCTATATTCACAAAACAAACTCATATCACCTTTTAAATATACCCTAAATATTAGGCCATCTATATTCAGAAACAACAGAGATATAAAAGTTTCTTAAGCCAAGAATCAGTAATTGCTTAAGTACTCTCTTTACAAGTAGATGCAAGAACAGAAAGATCTCTCAAGTCATTGCTACACTTATGAATAGATTATTTTACACTCTATACTAATACCATTGACCTAATTATCTTTCAAAAGTCTTTTCTGAGTTTTAAAGCAATCTATTTAAGATTGCTGTAATTTAAAACATCACCACAAGCCAATCATGGTCACGAATACATTACAATATTTAAAATTTTTTCAGGGTGCCTCGGTGGCACAGTCAGTTGAGTATTCAACTCTTGGTTTCGGCTCAGGTTGTGATCTCAGGGTCAAGAGATCTAGCCCCACATCAAGCTCTGTGCCCAGCGTGCAGTCTGCTTAAGACTCTCTTTTCCTATGCCCCTCCCTGCCATGTGTTCTCTTTCTCTAAAATAAACAAATCTTTCAAAAAAATTTTTCTTTATTGAGATTACGGTTAACATTTAAAGTATAGACTTTAAAGTGACTTAAGTATAAAAAATAAATAAAAAGTGAATTAAGCATCAACTCAAGGAAAAAAGCCTCAAATTATACCTCATAAAACAAAATTATTTGATAGTTAATTATAGATTAATGGCCCAACTCAGCATGAATTATTGTGTAACAACATGCTCTGTGGATAAAACTGAATTGCCTAAGGTACCTGGGTGGCTCAGTGTCTGCGTTTGTCTCAGGTCTTGATGCCAGGGGCCTGGGATTGAGCACCACAATGGGTTCCCTGCTCAGCGGGGAGCCTGCTTGTCCCTCTCCCGCTCCCCCTGCATCTGTTCCCTCTCTCGCTGTCTCTCTCTACCAAATAAGTAAAATCTTAAAAAACAACAACACCGAACTGCTTGCTTTCTTTACCTTCACTACAGAATGGCTTATCAACCCCTGAGAATCGGACAGTCTCCTTTATAATTTTCTGCAGTTTACAGTAGTCACACATTGCCATAACTTTATTTTTCTTTTTGTATTCATCAGAGCAAGTCTTGCCACAAAACAGAAACATTTTACCCTGCAGAGGAAAAAAAAAAAAGTCATTAAGACCTAATTAAACAGTTGCTTCATCTTTAAAAAATCCTCCTCCTTTACATTTCAAAGTAAATTAAGTGACTGTCAAAGATGAAAAGACAAATGCTTCTGATGGATACATTTATATGCCATCCCTTTCATGATTTCTCTTTACCTTGTAGAAAAGGAGTTCTGGTTTTGTAGCAAACAGATGGCTACAGTGTTGACACTTGAGTTTAACAAGAGTCCGAGCTACAGCAACTTGCTGGGATGGGGCAGCAAGAGGCCGGAAACCGGCTGTGCCTGAGGCAGAGCTGCTGATGGAGCCAGTGGGACCGGGACCGGGACCGGAACCGGAACTGGCAGAGGCGCCACCTCCTGCAGCCGACACTGCTGACCCAGAGGGTGGGCTTACAACCACTTGGCCCTGAGACGGGGGCGCTGCTGAAGAGTTTGTTCCTTTGGGCTTATTAAATACATTCTGAAAGAACACAAATAAGGCAAAATTTTAGTGACTGAGAAGTAACGTGAGTTGGGTAATTTTCATTTTCTCGTTTTAATAAATTAATGCCCCCACAAATATTTCCTTGACACTTTATAAAGTGGTTCACAGAAAAGAGTTTAAATGGCATACTTCCAGAACAGAAGGACTGAGAAATACAACATTATAAGATTAAGGACAGGAAATTAGGGCTTTCCAAACACTTCTAATACAGGGCTCTAATAAATTAAAGCAGTCCCCCCTTTTCTCCCCCAAAATACCCTTCTCATTAACACTCCCATCACCAGATGTTCATGAAAAGCATAGTAGCCACCAGTGGTCTCTTTTGCCCTGGTGCCAGGGCCACTGTATCAGGTCACCCAAGAGAGTCACTAAATTCTACCTCAGGGAGTGAGGAAAAAATGGGACAAGCGAATGAAGGCTTACTTTCATGTCAGGAGTCATTACGTACATATGTATTTGGCCCAGGATGAGAGGTAGGGACACAAGAGCACCTATCTGAACCATATCTTAATTTCCGTCCTTTTGAAAGGGAGAGAACCAAGGGCAAAAGTGGGAGGGAAGGGTAGTTTAGGTAAGGACCCTGAATAAGGAAGATGGCACTGAGGCTCAAGACTGGCTGAGACATTTTGCAGAAATAACTTTGGGGACCAGAGCTGAACAGAATTTTTTTCTTTCTAACTTAAATTTAATGTTTTATAGCAGTTAACATACTGCCAGAGAGCAATGCCTAAGAGAACCTTAGGGGTAAAATACTACCTTAGATCATACCTGGAAAGCCACCACACAACTGGAGCTGCAGAAGCTGTATATAGTTCCATTGGACATGGCTAGGTGATACTGAGGGATTGCTGAGGTTTTACAACTATGACATGAAACCTGGACACCTTGATAACGAAAAATAAAAACCAATGAATAGGCTACATAATGAACAAATGATCCAAAAGTATATTAGAAGGATTAAAAAATAATCAGTAATGTACAAAACCAAAATCAAGGAACTTTACAATAATCTGTGCTAACTGCAACTAACCGCAGTGAAGTACTACTTACACAAAAATTTGGAATTTAGAAGTTTTTGTTTTGTTTCTGGTCTTTTTATATAGAAACTACAAATTAAATACCTCAATCAAAAAAAAATCAGTTAAAAACTATTTTCAATTAAAAATGAGTCCTCTGAAACTAAATCTGGAGTCTCAATTTAACAGCATAGATCAATTCGGTTTGTAACAAAATGAAAGAAAAACAACTACAATGTTCTTCAATAGTTACTAAATCTATAAATTTATTGAGTTTAAACATTACCTGAAGAAATAACTGTCTTAACTCTGTAAGCAGATAAGCAATTAATAGAGCAGAAAAGCTCAGTTTTTCCTGAGTCATTGGTAGTCTCAATCATTTCAGCTGAGGGCCTCAATGATTTCCCCAAGGCATATGGAGGAGTTTGGGCTGAATTCTACCAAGAAAATAAAATAACATTTAGAAACCTAGCACAAACATACAAGTTGTTTAAGAAAAGAAAAAAGAAAAGCTACCTACAAAGGCTGCCTCTGACTGAAATATTTGAACATGACTATGAGACTACTCTATAGATTTTTCTGGAAGTTGCGATGTGGGAAAAATAAGTTCTTCCAGACAATAATAAAATGTAAACTAAAGAAAATTATTAACTACTCACGTACGTTAACAACAAAACACATTAAAAGTAATGAATTTGGTATTTGTAATGTACTTTTCTCATTACAAATAATCAAGGATGATCAGGTAATCCATGAACCAAAGGGTCATCCTCAGCAGATCATGGACATGAATCTAGAAGATAATCTACCACCTTTAAGGTTACTTAACCAGTAAGGCTCTTTAGCAGGAGGAAACAGAGATGGTATACAATGTATATTAGGAGATCTTACAGAATTATCTGTTTTCCAAGCTGAGTTCACAATAAAATCTGCCTGTAACTTTACTCATGTTTTAAGAAACAATAATAATGATGGCTACCATTTATATAAATTACCAATATTATTACTTATTCAGTGCTCACCAAGAGCTAGGCCCTATACTAAATAACTTATATACTGTATCATAGAATCCTTTCAACAACATAGTAAGATACTTTAAGAAATTATATTACCAAAAGGTTAAATTAATTTTAATTCAATTAACAAATAAACAGAAAAGTGGGAGATAAAACATTTCATCTCACTCCAAAGTTCCAGACTAACCATTACACTATACTGTCACTGACACAACATAAAGTCTCTCAATAAGAAGTTATATGGGGAACGTATTTATCCCAAAGACACAAATGTAGTGATCCGAAGGGGTACCTGCACCCCAATGTTTATAGCAGCAATGTCCACAATAGCCAAACTATAGAAAGAGCCCAGATGTCAATCAAAAGACGAATGGATAAAGAAGGTGTGGCTTCTTATACCATATTCATGTGTATGTATACACATATATATATATACACACCACTGGAATATGGAATACTATTGGATATGGAATATGGAATACTACTGGATATGGAATATGGAATACTATGGAATATGGAATACTATTGGATATGGAATATGGAATACTATGGAATATGGAATACTATTCAGCCATCAAAAATGAAATCTTGCCATTTGCAAGGACATGGATAGAACTACAGTGTATTATGCTAAGTGAAATAACTCAATCAGAGAAAGATAATTACCATATGATCTCATTCGTATGTGGAATTTAAGAAACAAAACAGAGGATGATAGAAGGGAGGGAAAAATAAAACAATAAGAAACAAACTAAGGGCTGGGGCACCTGGGTGGCTCAGTCACTAATTGTCTGCCTTTGGCTCAGGTCATGATCCCAAGGTCCTAGAACTGAGCCCCACATCCAGCTCCCTGCTCAGCAGGAAGCCTACTTCTCCCTCTCCCACCCCCCATTTGTGTTCCCTCTCTCGCTGTGTCTCTGTCAAATAAATAAATAAAATCTTAAAAAAAAAAAAAAGAAAGAAACTGAGGGTTGCTGGAGGGGTGGTGGGTGGGGGGATGAGGTAACTGGGTGATGGATATTAAGGAGGGCATGTGATGTAATGAGCACTGGGTATTATATAAGACGGATAAATTACTGAACTCTACCTCTGAAACTAATAATAAACTATATGTTAATTAATTGAATTTAAATAAAAAATAAGTTATATAGGGAATTAAATAGGAAAATATAACTTGTTAAGTTTCACTACATAATCTTTCTGGTAAAAGAGGAACATCATTTATGCAGTTGACAGAGTATAATACCAGCAACAAAATTAGGAACAGAACTGATTTTAGCAGGCACCTGGGTGACTCAGTCAGTTGAGCAGCTGCCTTCGGCTCAGGCCATGATCCTGGGTTCCCAGGATCAAGTCCTACATCAGGCTCCCTGCTCAGCTGGGAGTCTGCTTCTCCCTCTGCCCTCCCTCTTGTGCTCTCTCGCACTCTCTCTCAAATAAATAAATATAATCTTAAAAAAAAACCTGATTTTTGGATCACATATATAAAAAGGACACAAATTTTATTCTTGTGAAAACTAACCTAACTGCCAAAAATGGTCATTCCTAGAGAAGAGAAACTTTCAAAGATGAATGTCCACTACCAACTGCTCAGGGAAATTGAAAATAAATCAAACTTGCTAACTGAAAAAAATTTTTTTAATTATCATTTATACCCTTTTTTAGAAAAATAACTTTTTAAAGATTTTTTTTTAAGTTTTTTTTTTTTTTTTAAGATTTTATCTATTTATTTGACAGAGTGAGAGAGCACAAGCAGGGGGAGCCTCTGGCAGAGGGAGAGGAAGCAGGCTCCCCACTGAGCAGGGAGCCCAATGTGGGGCTCAATCTCAGAACCCTGAGATCATGACCTGCGCCAAAGGCAACTGCTCAACTGACTGAACCACACAGGCAACCTAGAGAGTCCAAATCATTCTGCAATAATTAACACAAATTGACCAATTTAGTAACCAAATGAATCCATTATTCATTACAAATAAAAATTAGCTAAAGTAGTCTGATAAGGCATGTGCCAAAATAATTACTATTCATTCCAAAACACATTAAAAATATATTTTCTTTTTTTATATATTTTATTTATTTCAGAGAGAGAAAGTCTCCCCCAAGTTGGGGAGACAGGCCAAGGTAGAGGGAGAAGCTGATTCCCTGCTGAGCAGGGAGCCTGATGCAGGGCTCGATCCCAGGACCCTAAGATCATGACCTGAACTGAAGGCAGATGCTTAACCAACTGAGACACCCAGGCACCTCAAAAAATGTATTTTCTTTTTTTTTTTTTAAAGATTTTATTTATTTGACAGAGAGAAACACAGAGAGAGAGGGAACACAAGCAGAGGGAATGGTAGCGGGAGAAACAGGCTTCCTGCCGAGCAGAGAGCCCGATGTGGGGCTCGATCCCAGGACCCTGGGGTCATGACCTGAGCCGAAGGCAGACGCTTAACGACTGAGGCACCCAGGTGCCCCAAAAAATGTATTTTCTAAAAGGAAAAAGATATGCTTTAGATCCACTGATTTTATCACCTGGTCAGTTTATTTACAATAATATGGGACTTTCCTCACTTATCAATATACCACAAAATTTTCAGATTCCTAGCAAAACATGAAATTCCATTTGTGAATTCCTGACCATGATCTGGTTCACCTGTATCATCTCACTACCACAATCAACATTTACACCACCAGAATCGATACCACTTTTCTGCGGGGGAACTCATATACCAAGATCAACTTGATCTTGTTTATTTTGCATTTGATCCCTGCAGGGCCACCCTGGAAGGAGCAAGCCTAACTATGTGTGACAGACGGATCTTCATACCTGCTTATATGCTGTGACACTCGTGGAACTAAAGACCTTCTGGGACTGGCACGGGCCAGAGCTACTATAGCAGTAGCTTCCACAGTTCTCACAACAGTTCATGGTAAGGTTGTTGGTGGAGTGAAATTTTGAAAAACAGGCATCACTACAAAGACCATGCACCACATTTTGATATTTAACTTCAAATCGAATCTAGGAAATAAAAACACATACACAACCAAAATCAGCAAAGCCGATTAAAAATCTTGGGTCTTTGAGCAGAGTCCCAATAGAAGCACAACATGACTTACATCAGCATTCTTCTGACACATACTGCACTTGGTTGAAATGCTATTGGTATAAATGGTGACAACAGGTTTTTTCTTTAGCTCATAAGAAGAAAGACATGATTGGCTGCAGAAATCTTTGCTAGGAGAAGAATTTTCAAATCGGGTTGTGATCACATCCTTTGGATTTAAAATGTCTCTAAAAATAAATAACAAAGGCAAAATGAAATGTGTTCTTCATAACTGTAATTTCTTCCTCACTGTGAGCTAAAATAACTATATTTACGAAGGGCAGCTACTGCATAGGAGAAAACAGCTGGCCTGGGATAAGGCTTCTAGAAGCCTGAGTTTGATGACTAGTTCTGTTACTTAGCTGAGTGACAATGAGTGAAGTAATGACTCTCTCAATTTTTCATGCATAACATGGGTTTTATGATACCTAATTTATGGATGTGTTGAGGGAAAATTATATTTAAAATGTATCCAGCCAGATGTTCATGACAGAAACAGTGAGGCTCCAACCAAGTTTCATCCATTGGAGCCAATGGAACAAGTGGCCATCCCACAACTCCAGACCACAAAACACTTGTCCTCTTACTAGCCAGCAGCAGCCAAAAGTAGAAACATGAGTGAGACAAGGAATGACATGTTTTGGGTTTTTTTAATTGAAATGCAAGATTTGGGAAACAGATGAACTACCAAAGATTAATATAAAAAATTAGCATGATATATAAAACTTAACTATAAATGAAGAGAGCAAGGAAACAGATAAAAGAGCTATTAAGAATTTGGTAGCAGAGGACAGATGGAATTAAGAATAAGACAGAAGGAGCACAAATAATTGAGTCGTTCTGTAAAACTCAAGTTATTTTGTAAGAGTTCATTGCTGTAATAAGCACTGAAAGTAAAAACAAAGGCTAAGTATTGCCATTTTTCTGACCAGTGTAAAAAACTAAAGGAAATGGTCATTCATCAGAAGTACTAGGAGAGGCCACAAAGAATATAATGGCAATAATATTTTATATAGTAATGTGTATTGAGTAATTAGTATGTACCAGACATTGTTCTCTTTATTCAAATTATCCAACTTAATTTTGACAAAAATTCTGTAAGTTAAGTATTATTACAATTGCCCCTTTATAGATGAGGAGACCAAATCAGAAGGTTATATCATTTGTCAAGGTCACACAGCTGGTAAGCTGTGAAGCCAGAATATAAAACTCAGTCTGATTCCACAGTCCATGGAGTTAATCATTTCACTATTCTGCCTCCCATCCTGTGCCTTTACTATACAGAACTGTTCCATGGTCAACTATCAAAGTATAACAATAACAACAAAGTACTTTAATTTTCTAAGACTCACCTAACCTTAAAAATAGGACAGTGAATCTTGGAAACCAAGTGGATATGCTTACACACGGATGAAGCTATTAATTTTGAAAAGTGATTTTTCTACTAAAAACAAAGCAATAAAGAATGTTATTTAATAATGTGAATCTGCCAGTGGTATAATATACACATATGTAAACCAATAAGAATGACTTTTTAGTAGAAATCTGTGCACATAAATATTAATGCATTCTAAATCTTATGCATCCAAATGAAATTTACATCAACATTTATCTTAAAAAGAATACATCTTCTGAAAACATGGCTCCAACATTCTTCTAATTTCTCTTTTACTTATAAAAACTCTAAGAACAACTTTTCAATGTGATAGTCAAATATCATGTTTAAGAGTATGACCCAGCTGAATTCGTCTACAACAGTCAACTGATAAAGACATCAAGCAACTTTTGGCAATTTGCAAAAATCATGGTATAAAGAGAGATTTATCACCGAACTTGGTCTAAAGGAATGTTTCATAGGCTCTGAATGCAATGCCAACTCAAGAGATCAAAAAAATTTTTTAATAAGAGCACCACTGTGGTAAAATGTCTCTGACAAGAGTAACTATGTTTAAGAGAATAATATGCATTTGGATGTATAAGTTGTGCTGTGTTCTTTAAAATTTAATTCATTTTACTTTGATTTGATATGTTGAAATAGAGTATCTAGAAACAGAAAACTAAATTTACCCTACCAGATCAGTTTGAGAATGTATAGAAGAGTTTAAGTAAGGTATTAGAAGGACATTTTAGAACAAAACTAAATTTGAATATTTATATGAAGTATTTTTAAATTCCTCTTTCTTTTTAGTTGGATATTTCCATTTTAACAGGATCTACTTTTAGATATATAAGCCCAACACACAAGAGGATAAAGAGACTGTCATCTATCTCCAAAGAAAATAGAGGAGACTATAAATTCTATGTTAATATACATAATAATAATTTTATTATTAAAAATAATAGGATCCAAAAAATAAATAAATAATAGGATCCCACTTATTAAGCATTTGCTATGTGCTAAGCCCTGGGCTAACACTGTTTCATTAAAATCTGAGGAAGTAGATACTCTTTACTGACAAAGAAACTAAGGCTTAGGAAAGTTAAAAATCTAGACCCAACATCATATAGCTAGTTAAGGCATTAGAGCCATGATCAAACCAAGCTCTTAACTTTTTTCACTCTACATTAATGACTACTGACAGTATAATGTATTCCAAGAACTACACTAACACAGGAGTAGGCAGAACATGCCAAATTTTTCAAACATACTAACGTAGGCAAAGAAGTTTATGTGGCTCTGTTGCTATTTCTTTCTCTGCACCTGTGTGACTGTAAAGCAAAAATAACCTCCAACAAAAACTTACAAGGATGTTTTAAAAATAAACACACTACGTTTGTAACCATTTAGAGTTTTTTATCTTCTAAAGAATTAAATAACATATATAATAAGACTAACTTATTTTATTCTATACTTCAATAACTTTCAAGATAATAAATAGTTGTGAATGGTTGTTGTCTACAATTACAGGATATATGAGTGCTCCTACAATTCCCCCAGTTGGTTTATTTTTCACAGTAAAATTAAAGCTTAAAGAGATAGGAAACTGGTTTAGATGACACTTTTAACACCAAGTCTCTTATCTAATATTACAAAACTGGAGAATTTGCAAATTTCTCAATCAGCTAAATATTTCCATAGAAACATGCTAAAGAGATTTAAAGGAGCAATAGCATTTTTGGTTCTCTTGTTTTTTTAACAATAGCATATTTGAGCTAAACTATATACACACTAAAAAGGTAAATAAAAAGGAATGTAATTAAAAATTTTATACTTTGAACAGTTTGTGCAGGTTTTCCTGGGAGGAGGTGGCACGCAGACAGGTGAAGAATATCCAGTGATGCATCGCGTGGAGCAAAAGAGCTGAGTAGATCCTGTCTTATGATATGCAGTTTGCCCTTTATAAAGCATTTTTTTACAACCAGAACAAAAAACCTGAATAGCTACGGCTGGAACCGAAGGAAGCAATATGTTTGGGCCAGATGATGCAAGAGAAAACTGAAAGCCTGGGGTCAACTGTTGGGCTACAAATACAAAATAAGGGGGGAAAAAACAGTTTTAGTATCAACACAAAAAAATATACATTCTCCACTTTTTAGGACAAATTCGCAGTCTTGAAATCCAATATTAATGAGGCAATAAACACTCTAAAACAGGTGTTGTCAAATTTTTTTTAACAATAACCCATAGTAAGAACTATATTTCACATTATAACTCAGGAGACACATACATTTGTATGCTTACGTGTGTAAAATTTAATAATTGAAACAGTAGTTTCATGAAATTAGTTTCCTTACTACATGCATCACACTTTAATATCTTATTCTAGTCCCACTTTTTATCTCTTCATACGTACATACATTTATTTATTTATTTAAGATTTTAAGTAATCTCTACACCAAACTCACAACCCTGAGATCAAAGGTCATACACACTCCACTGACTGAGCAGCCAGGCACCCCTCTATTCCACTTTTTAAAATGTTACTAAAGGGGCGCCTGGGTGGCTCAGTGGGTTAAAGCCTCTGCCTTCGGCTCAGGTCATGGTCTCAGGATCCTGAGATGGAACCCCACATCGGGCTCTCTGCTCAGCAGGGAGCCTGCTTCCCCCTCTCTCTCTGCCGGGCACTCTGCCTACTTGTGATCTCGCTCCCTGTCAAATAAATAAATAAAATCTTTAAAAAATAATAATAAATAAAATAAAATAAAATAATAAAATAAAATGTTAGTCAAGACCAGATACCCAGTTCAAAAAGTACTGCTTTATCTTAAGGAAAAAATGACTTATATAAGGAGGCACTGTCCCTCAATTCTACTAGTGAGAATATAACAATATTGATCATAATTAACTTATACAGTTCTATTTCTTACCAAGAGGACTATCACCAACAGAAAACACAGCACTGATTTTCAGTTCACTTTCTTGAGTTTTTGGCTTTGGGGTATGTCCATACTCCTTAAAGGATAAAAAGAGAGAGAAATGAATACAGTGTTAGTTTCTAAATAAACTAGAAATTCAAGCAAAGTATAATATTGTCATAACTCTTCTACATTCTAATCATAATCACCTTCACAAATACCTCAAAAGTCAAAATTTGCAAGTTGTTAGGCTAGATTTAATCTTTACAAAAAGGACCTTTCAGAACTGGAAAATCTTTCATGACAGTTTTAGCCACTTTTCAAAATGTAATCTCATATATAGGAGTCATACACAGCTATTTCAATGTTGAGCACTACCCTTTTTTTAGGCTGTGTTTATAAGGGAGCAATAAATAAAATTAAATCTGAATGATTTAGAGATTGGATCCAATTAGTAATTTTAGCCAACAGACTTACAAACTGTCATATCTGTAATGGCAGAAAAGACACAGAGTTTCGATGCAATCTGTTCATTATACATAAAATCATCACAGCCTAAGTCAGATTTATCCTAGTTATACACTCTTTAAAATGCTTTAAGATAAAATATAATCATAAAACAAAATTGTAAAAATATATATATCTATTTTGAAAAATACTGTTCTTTATTATGAGATCACAATCATCCTACACTTTATTTTTGGTGTTAGAATACATATTTCAAAATAAAAAGTTAAAAAAAATAGTTTTCTTTTCTGAAACAATGGTGATAATA
The DNA here is from genome assembly GCA_028646535.1 of Procyon lotor. Taxonomy (NCBI): domain Eukaryota; kingdom Metazoa; phylum Chordata; class Mammalia; order Carnivora; family Procyonidae; genus Procyon; species Procyon lotor. The sequence continues at coordinate 22,177,026 of CM053606.1, forward strand.
AACAGTAGTTACATTTTTTAGTATCGCTATACTTAGCAAAATAAATGACTGATAGGTCAGCTCCCAAAGTTACTTTTGAAATTGCATTGGACTATTACATGCCAAAGACTAAGTATGATAGCATTAATTTACCACTTCCCATAGTGTACATTATGGCACCAAATGAGCTGCTGCCAATCGGGCAGGAACTATGATATGATATCTTCTTTATAGACAAGGAAAGTGAAGCTTAGAGATAGATGTTTCAGCTATTTGTCCAAGGTCACATTAAGTGCACAGATGGGGATCAAATCTACATCTCTCTGTTCCAAAACCCATGCTATCTCCCTCATAGATGTATAAATACAATATTAAAAAAATTACTATAGGGGCACCTGGGTGGTGCTGTTGGTTAAGCATCCAACTTTTGGTTTCGGCTCAGGTCCTGATCTCAGGGTCATGAGATCAAGTCCTGCGTTGGGCTTGCACTAAGCAGATAGTATGCTTAGGACTCACTCTCCCTTTCCCCCTGCCCCTCACCTCACCCCCCACCTCTTACACGCACTCCCTCTCTTTCTTTCTCTCTCATAAATAAGTAAATCTTTTTAAAAAATTACTATAATGGGGATGCCTGGGTGGCTCAGCTGGTTAAGCATCCACCTTTGGCTCAGGTCATGATCCCAGGATCCTGGGATGGAGTCCCACATCGCCTACTTGTTCAGCAGGGAGCCTGCTTCTCCCTCTACCTGCCACTCCCCCTGCTTGTGCTTTCTGTCTTTCTCTGACAAATAAATAAAATCATTAAAAAAATAAATAAAACAAAATAATAAAAAATTACCACAATGAATTCAAACCCTGGCCCCCACTGAAAAAGAAATTCTCCTGCTGTAGTCTCCCATTTCCTTTCACTCATAGCACCTGTCACAATACACTATTTCCTATTTTTCTGGGTGATAATTTGTTATGTCTAACACCTTCTACTTTCCTCCACACACACGAGATTGAAAGGACCATGCCCATTAAAGACAGGGACCATATCTGTTTTCCCACCTCGGCACAGTCAACATAACCTACCAGAGAAGGCTATGGGTTCTGACAGCAGGCAGAAACAGATGTGATCTTGGCTCAAACAAGTTACTTAATCTCTTCTAGCTTCAATTTCCTTATCTATAAAATACATTGTCTAATCCATAGAGCCATTATGGGGGGATAAATGATTTAATACAATGCAGTTTATAGCATGATACCTTACAGATAAACCAAAAGTTAAGCATGAAAAATTAGCACACAAAAATTCTAGCTTTTATTATTTCCATAATTATGGCATTAAATAAATATTCACTGAATGAATGAATCCAAGTGGATATTCTTAAACATTATACTTAAATAACAATATTTATTGGCACTTGCAAAAATAAGTTAAAGGTAATCTACATTCACAATCCTTCAACTTAACAGAATCAATATAAGACTACTTTGTCTTATCAACTTAATCTCTGATTTTTTCTAATATGCCTGTTAAATGTCCCTTTTGATTCACAAACTAACTGTTCCAAACCTTCATCACTAATAAATCAACCCCACAAGTTTCCTGCTCCCAGAGGTTTCAATTGTACCAAGAAAAAAAAGAAACAACTAAGAACTCCCTCAACATTCTGATTCCCCCCTCCATCATGCCTACAACTTGATCAACAAACTCTCCTTTTATCTTACAGGAAAAAGCAATCTTCTTAACCATGACTAAAAACAGTGCTTGCATTTGGGATCCCTTTCCCTCTCTCCTCTTTCAGCACTCCATACCAACGACACGTATCTTCAGCTTCTCACCACCTCCATGTTGGTTTTTCCCTCTCAGTTTATGAGGAATCTGTTTCCTAAGGAACTACTGCCCTCTTCTCTCCCCTTCCAACCAGTCAGAGAAAAAAAAAGAAAAATTTAAAAAATTTATTTCCTTACTTCCTTACTTTGTTTCCCTCCTGAATCCAATGCTGGCAGGCTACTGCTTCAACTGAAACTGGTGTTTTGTTTTGTTTTTTATTTATATATTTAAGTAATCTCCACTCCCAACATGGGGCTCAAACTCACAACATTAAGATCAAGAGTCACATGCTCTTGTAATTGAGCCAGCCAGACACCCTCAACTGAAACTGTTTTAAGATTAACCAATCACCTTGCAGTTGCTTGACCCAATAAACTTTTTTTTTTTGGTTTTATCTTACATGGCTTCTCAGATACATCTGATATTGCCAATGATTCTGTTTCATCGTGTTCTGGTTCTGTTACTTCAATTCATTACTATGTCTTATTATCCTTCATTGATCTTCAATTCAGCCTTAAAGTCAATGGTTCCCAAATTCAGTGGCATCAAAAGCCCCTAAAGGTCTTGTTAAGACAGATTCTTGGGTGCCTGGGTGGCTCAGTTAGTTAAGCATCTGCCTTCAGCTCAGGTCATGATCCTGGAGTCCTGGGCCTACACTGGGCTCCTTGCTCACCAGGAAGTCTGCTTCTCCCTCTACCCCTTCCACCTGCTTGTGATCTCGCTCTCTCTCAAGCTCTCTCTCTCTCAAATAAATAAAATCTTAAAAAAAAAAAAGCATAGATTGTTGGGCTTCAACCCCAGAGTTTCTAACTCAGGAGGTCTGCAGCAGGGTCCAAAAATATAAATTTCTAACAAGTTTCCAAGTAATGCCGAGGCTGCTGATTGGGGGGACTACTATGATACTCTAAAACCCTAAATTAATCAATTTTCCAGTTTTCTATCCTGAGGTCTTCTCTCCTCAACTTGTGTTACCTGAAAGATCTCATCTACATTCATAACTATCATCTATATAGGACTACCAGAATTAGCAAATAAAAATATAAAAGCCTGGTTAAACTTGAATTTCAAATAAACAATAAAAAACTTTTTTTATTGTAAGTATGTCCCAAGCATTGCATATAACGTACTTATATTAAAAAATAATCACTATTGGGGTGCCTGGGTGGTGCAGTCAGTTAGGCCTCTGACTCTTGGTTTCTGCTCAGGTCATGATCTTGGGGTCGTGAGATCAAGCCCCATGTTGGACTCTGCACTCAGTGCAGAATCCACTTGGGACTCTCTCTTCCTCTCCATCTGCCCCTCCCCTAAGCTCACATTCTCTCTCTCCCTCTCTCTCTCTCTCTCTCAAATAAATAAATAAATCTTAAAAAAAGTTATCACGGTAACTTGATAGTCAAATTCACCTGGGCATTCTGTATTTTATTTGATAACACTACACCTACAGACAGATAACTTTCAAATCTCTAAATACCATATCCCTATATGCAAATGCCTCCCAGTGCAACTCACCAATGTCCCACTAGCCTCTTAAACACAACAGATCCCAACCTGCATTTATTATTTCCCCCTAAATCCCATTCTTTGCCCCTCAGTAAACAGTATCTTCAAAAACTCAACTTACCGAGGACAGAAACTTCTAAGTATTCTGGGACTCCTCCTTGATCCACATACCTCATATGCTATCTTTAAGTTTGATCAACTCTACGTAAGTATCTTGAATCTATTTTCTTTTCTCCTCTTCTTTGTTGTTGAAATACTCAACCACGAAACATTCCACATCCTCTCACCTCTCCATGACTTGGCACATACTATCTTCTCTGCCTGAAAACATTAACTGTCACAATTCAAGTGCTGCCTACCCCATGAAGCCTTCCTTTCCTCAGAATTTCCTCAGGCGTACAAAGACTGACGGGCTCCTTCCCCTGTGCTCCCAATACACCTTTCACAATTTGCTGTTACCATAATTAAGTAATACTGGGACTTTGTATCTGTACATAAGTGGCACAAAGCAACAAAAAGAATACAAGTTTGAAGCCAGTTCCTATTCCAGCTCTGTATATAAATTTCTGAATTTGAGTTTGAATTTGGTAAATTACCAACCTCCTTTTCCTCAGTTCCCTCATTTGCTTTTTTCAGGTCCCTCATTTGTAAAATGGGATAAAGCTACAACCCTCGTGTGACTGTAGAATTTAAATGAGAATGCACAAGATACAATTAGCATGGCTTTTGGTGAGATGCACTCAATAAATAATTACTTCTTATTCCAACATCTCCCCCTTAACAGTATCAATTCCCTTGAGAGCAGAGGTCTTGTCCTTTCATCTTTGTAGCTCTTCTGAAAACAAAATAACTAACACAACTTAGCCTGGCAGTATCCTGGTTAAGGTTTTGGGATCTTGAATCAGACTGCTGGGTTCAAATCCTCACTCTACCATGTACTAGTTGTGTGACCGTTAACAAGTTACTATCTGTGTCTCAGTATCTTCATGGGTAAAGCAGGAAGCGTAATAATATCGAACTCCTAGGGTCACGTGCATCAAATGGATTAATACATGTAAACTACTTAACAACAATGTTGAACAACTGCTATGAAATTTATGGTAAGTAGGAATAAAAACTCGCTGAATGAATGACAGCTTAACGGTAACTTGAGTATCCAGAACACATTCTTAGTAAAGGTATTCCCTCCCCACTTGTCAAAAGTTCATGTAACACCACTTCGCTTCCACAAAAGACATTAGTACCTGCTTTCGCTAACCAAAAGAAATCTGAAGATTTCTGCTTTTATGAGAAAGGGAAAAAAGTGAAAACAGCCTCCAGCTTTGTTTTGTAGCAAGCATTTACAGAGGCAGCGTGCATCCCGAGAAGAAACGAGAGCATCACCACCAAGCTCCTTTCCCAAGAAGCACACTCAGTCCCTCAGCATCAACCATCTCAGCTGCTACAGCTCTGAACTATGTGAGCATCAGTGCTTTATCTTGGTTTATTTTGTGCATCTGTTAGTACGATTATGTCCTAATGTATCACAAAGGCTTAATCTAGAAACACTCAAAAATTTTTCCATATATGGGCAGCTGGGTGGCTCAGTGGGTTAAAGCCTCTGCCTTCAGCTCAGGTCATGATCTCAGGGTCCTGGGATCAAGCCCCACATCAGGCTCTCTGCTCAGCAGGGAGCCTGCTTCCCCTCTCTTTCTGCCTGCCTCCCTGCCTGCTTGTGATCTCTCTCTGTCAAATAAATAAAAATAAAATCTTTAAAAAAATTTTTTTTTCCATATATATTTTCCATATAAATTCAAATCACTTCATTTTACACCATTTCAACCTACAGATTTCTCATACAAACCCTGCTTTCAGATGGTGACGGAGGGGGGGCGGGCAGGGGAAGCCTGTATATCAGAAAATACTAAACATTTTTTTATTTCTTGCATCCCATTTTCCAATATTCAAATGCAACATGGAAAACGCCATACACTATTTGCTTAATTGGCTTTTCTATCATAGCCTGCCCTCTCAACTATGAAAAAAATTATAGTCTATTCATCTTCAGTAGCATTAATACAAACCAAAGAGAACTGAGTTGGTCCCTATCTATTAAATTTAAAATGTGAGCTGTTGGGATGCCTGGGTGGCTCAGTTGGTTAAGCTTCTGCCTTCAGCTCTGGTCATGATTTCAGGGCCCTGGGATCAAGTCCTGCATTGGGCTCCTTGCTTAGTGGGAAGCCTGCTTCTCCCTCTGCCTGCTGTTCCCCCTGCTTGTGTGCACTCACTCTGACAAATAAATAAATAAAACCTAAAAAAAATAAATAAATAACAATAATAAAATAAATAAGATGTAAGCTGTTGGGGCACTTGGGTGGCTCAGCTGGTTAAGCATCCAACTCTTTTTTTTTTTTTTTTTAAAGATTTTTATTTATTTGACAGAGAGAAACACAGCGAGAGAGGGAACACAAGCAGAGGGAGTGGTAGCGGGAGAAGCAGGCTTCCTGCCGAGCAAGGAACCCGATGCGGGACTCGATCCCAGGACTCCGGGATCATGACCTGAGCCGAAGGCAGACGCTTAACGACTGAGCCACCCAGGCGCCCCAAGCATCCAACCCTTGATTTCGGCTCAGGTCATGATCTCAGGGTCTTGGGCTCTGCACTCAGCAGGGTCTGCTTGTCCCTCTCCCTCAGCTCTTCCTCCCCAACCTGGCTCACTCTCATTCTCTCTCTCTCAAAGAAATTAATTAAATCTTTAAAAAAGTAAAATGTAAGCTGTTAGGGAGATTTTATCACGATTTTGATGTTCAGAAAGAACACTCAACTCATAGCACAATATTTGTTAAATTTATATACTACAGACAAGGCCTCATGAAAAAAAAAACTTGGATCTAGACTTTTGAAAAACTGGTTTTCTATCCCAACTTTGCCATGGGACCCTGGTAAAGTCCCTTGTTCCTTCAGGCCCAGTTTCCTCATCTGTGAAACAGAGGCTCTTTTATTTCAATTATTGAGCATGTACCTTCAGCCAGTCATTGCACTAAGAATTGAGGATTCCAGACTCTGTATGAAAACAAAATTCATTGACCTGTAGATGCCACAGCAAAAGTGAAAGCAATATACAATAGAAAAAGAGAATGATTAATTCTACTCAAGTGACGGACTGTTACACTATGTCTTAAAGGGGAGAAAAATTTTTGCTAAGTTGCCTAGTTTAGAACACCACAGGCAGAAGAAATGACATGTGCAAAGGCAAGAAAACAAAACTCAACAGAATATAACTTCAAATAAATTGCAGCTAGTTTGCAGGTAAATAGATTTGAGAAGGATGGCCAATGATACTGACGACAGAAACAAAGGCCAAAACATGGATAGTCTGGGTTCTACACTAAAAAGTTCATGCTTTATCACACATGAGGAAACCGGGTCTTTAAAGGGAGAGAGAACGTCAGATCTGTAGAGCTACAACAGCATCATTACACAGTGCTGGGGACTGTGACTAAAGGAAAAAGGATGAGTAGGAAATTGTTATAAAAGTTCAAATGAGAAAAAATGAAAAAGGGATGAAAAGAGAGAGTAAAAAAAAAAGCAACTTCCAAGGTAGAATCCACAAAACTTGGCAAACGAATGGTTATTTCTGGAAGAAGAGTATTTACCACCTGGGAAATAAATGTCATGGATGCCACCAGCCCCCACCCCACATCCCATAGACACTACATCAGATGCTTCTTAACATAGCACTCTAGGAAGACATGGAGTTGATGAATGAGACAAAATCTATTTGGCATCCCCGTCCTGGAATAATATTGCCTTTGAGATAGTATGAGAAATAAAATATTACCATTATTATTGTTACTATATTATTTATATTTTTAGTATTATTAGTTGGCTTATGCAGTAACTCGAGAGTATCAAGCAAAAGAATTGTGCAAGAACAACATGGATGGAACTAGAGGGTATTATGCTAAGTGAAATAAGTCAATCAGAGAAAGACAATTATCATATGATATCTCTGATATGAAGAATTTGAGAAGGTAGAGAGGGGGATCATGGGGGGTAGGGAGGGAAAAAAATGAAACAAGATGGGACCGTGGAGGGAGACAAACCATAAGAGACTCTTAATCTCAGGAAACAAACTGAGGGTTGCTGGGGGATGGGGGGGGAAGGATAGGGTGTCTGGGTCATGGACAATGGGGAGAGTATGTGCTATGGTAAGTGCTGTGAATTGTGTAGGACTGATGAGTCACAGACCTGTTCTCCTGAAGCAAATAATACATTATATGTTAATTAAAAAAAAAAGAATTGTGCAAGAAAAAAAAAAATCATTCTTTGCCAAAACAACTAACCATGTCTCTACACTGATCTCCACAGATTTTTAATCTGGGTCCCTAAGGGTAGCTATATGATCTTTCTGAACATGTTTATCTTACTTTCCCACTTAAAATCCTGCAATCTCTTCCCATTGCTCTCTTCCCACTGAGTCTTCCCATAAAGACCAAAATTCATAACATGGTCTCAAAGTCCTGCATAATCTGGCCTCAAACTACCTATAGAGCCTCATCCTAGAAGCAGGATAACAGGCTTTGAAGTCTGACTACCTGGATTTGAATCTAGTCTGCCATTTATGAGCTATGATCCCTGGTAAACTGCTTGACTTCTCTGTACTTTGGTTTCATCATCTGTAAAATGGGGATAATAATATGGTTGTGAGAATGTTGCCTGGAACAATCTAAGCACATATAAGTATCAGTAAGTTAATATTCATAATGTCACAAATTATTATAATACATACTACATGTTGATATATAAATACTATTAGTGTTATTGTTATGATCAATATTATCATCATCACTATTTTCATATGTTTTCTGTTCCTGACCCACTGGTCTTGCAGTTCTTCAAAAGAACCACCCACCTTCCAACTCAGGGCTTTCCTATATGCAGATCCCTCTGTCTGGAACACTCTCCATGTCTTTGCCCAGTCAATTCATTCTTCATAATTCAGCTTAAAGATCCTTCCCTCAGAGAAGCCTTCCCTACTCAGCCTCTGCCCCCAACCAAAACTAGGTCGGATTCCCCATTTTAGGCTTTTCTTGCACAGCACTTATCATAGTTTGTAATTATATATATTATTTGATCAATAACTTGTGTAATGTCTATCTTCCCTACTAACCTACAAGCTCAATGAGGGGAGAGACTAAACTGACTCCTCAATCCCCTGGCATAGAACAGAATACAAATACAGAATAAAAGGAAACTACTGTCAGATCCAAGAGTATTAAAAAAAAAAAAAAAGTTACCAAGTACAGAAAAATGGTAATACATTTTACTTTCTTTTTACAAAAAGAAATATACAGTTACCAAGATCTTTTCTCATTTAAAGAGGAGATAAACTGATTTACTCATCTAATGGGGGAAAAAATTGGGGTTGTTTTAACATACAAGCCAGAAACTGCCTAACTAAAAATCTGAATTCACCAGATAGAAAAGAATTTTAAAAATTTTTAAATAAAATTAAATGCTTACTTGAGCATTGTCAGGTTCTTCTTTAATTTTGTCCAGAAGCCCCTGCTGTGGTGCCATTGCTTTGCCACATTCACCATCCAAAGGTTCTTTCATTCTAATTTTTTATGTAAAGGAATGCCCCAGTCTAAAACTAATAGATTTCTTCTTGATAAAGGATAGCTGGACTCCTAAAATACAACATAAAGGATTCTTACTCAGGTTTATTCTTTTTATTTTCTCCTTCGTGTTTATCTATATTAAAAGCTTTCTACTGAGCACAGGCTTCAGAGCTGAGCCTTCGAAAATCAACTCTTCTGGGATCATGACTAACTCTATTCTCCCCTCTTCCTGCCTTCTGCTCCTTTAATAGTTATCTTCACATAAGACAAGTCTTCTGGGGGCACCCAAGAGGATCAGTTAAGCACTGGACTCTTGATTTCGCTCAAGTCGTGATCTTAGGGTCCTGGGACGTAGCCCAACTCCGACTCCAAGAGCTCGGAGCTGCCTGTGGAGCCTGCTTAAGAGTCTCTCTTCCTCTTCCTCTGCCCCTGCCCCTCCTTCTCCCCCCCCCCTAAAAATAAATAAATAAAACAAAACAAGAAAAGTCTTATGAAAAAAGCTCCCACCTCTCTAATAACTTTAAAAACAAACACTTTGGCCTCTCAAGTGTTGAAACTCACAAGGGGGATCAGACCAGCTGGCCAAGATGTGGGAAGAAGTTACCAAGCACTTAGGGAAAACGACCCAGAAGTACAATTTCTAACTCCCGGAGAATTAGTACTTGGAAGCCCGCCTCAGCTTTTATTTCTCAAAGTGGGGCACACCGGGCTCCCCACCCCCACCTCTAACTCAGCCTTTACTGGAGGCCTCCATAAGGGCCCCATTTCTTGGCCTAACGATAGAGGAGAGCTCCAGATGCCACCACCAGTGAACAAAAGGGGCGCCCTTGTTTAAAGTGGACCACCTGCACCTTCCAGGGTCTCCCTGGGGGCCATGCCCACGAATAAGCCCTCTAAGCTCTGCTTCTCAATCGCTTCCCTGTAAACAAGAAACTCTATTAGCCATCCAGCAGATTTCCCTTCCCCTAAGAGTAAACGTACTAAACCTGAAGCAAAAAGGAAGCTCTCCCAAAGTTGTCCTTATCCAAATAGTCAAGCCAGGCAAGGAAGTGGGCAACTGGTGGAAAAGCCTGTGGGGAAGAAGAGATGAGAACTTCTGACCACTTGCCACAGTTACAACAATCTACGGGTGTTCATCCCTCCTTCGAGTATGGTATCGCTGAGAACGTCTAGTCCCCACCAATAATCTCCGCGCCCGTCACCGAGTACGAACGCCGCAACGTTGTATCGGATGGAGAGAACACGACCCACAAATCCCTGTCACCGCGTCCCTGCGGCGAAATCCGCACGGCGTAGCCGCGCAGCCCTCCCGGCGCCGCCCCCGCCCGGTGCCCGCCTCGTCACGTGGCGCGCCCGCCGCCCCGCCCCGCGCAGCCCCTGCAGCCGCCAGCCGCCACACTCACCTGCCGGTCGCCTCTCTTCTCCCGGGAAGTACCGGGTGGGTAAAAAGGCCTAGGACCCGAGGCTCCCAGCGCCGGGACGAGGATTATTTTCTCTTACTGGAATTCTTCCGCCTGAACCATTGCAACGCAACACCCAGCGAACCGCGCGTGCGCAGACCTGGTCTCCGCCCCTCCTTTTCCCATCATGCTCTGGACCTGAACTGAGTGGTTCTTCCCAGGATTCCTTTTTCCTCAAGTTATGGTTGACTTCTTAAAGAGACCAAGACCCAAGGATGAAAAGGTAAAAGAGAGGGTTTGGGGCAGAAATTTGGTGGGCATTAGATAGCACTATAAATAGTCTGCACTTTTCTTTAATTCCCATTTCCAGAAAGATAGCCTACTAAAGTACATAAGAATAAATAAAGGCTGGCATGTATTAAGCCAGGTGCTTACTAAACGCTTGACATCATCATTCCGCTTAATCCTCACCGCAACCTCAAGAGGTACAATTTTCATCTCAGAGATGTAAATAAATAGTTAACTTGCTCAAAGCCAAGATTTGGTATTTTTCATTCAGAATTCTTTTTTGATTTGTGACTGCTGTGTAATATTCCATTTTATGAATATGCTACAATTTATCTACTATTGATGTACATTTGCAATATTTCCAGGTTTGAACGAGGAATAATGCTACTGTGAACTTTTCCTGACTGTTGTTGCACATATGCTAGGTTTATACCCAGCAATGAACGTGCTTGTTATGTATATATAAAACTCAAGTGGATAATATCAAGAAATTTTAGAAGGTGGTTTTTCAGTAGCACTCCCACCAGCCATCTATGAGAGATCCAATTGCCCCACATCCTTGCCAATAACTACCACTGTACATCTTTTTAATTTTAACCATTCTGGTGGGGGTGTAGTGGTATCTCATTGTGGGGGGTTTTTGTTTGTTTTTGGCTTTTTAAGATTTTATTTTAAAGTAATCTCTACAACCAAAATGGGGCCCAAACTCACCACACAGAGATCAAGAGTCTCTCTCTCCACCAACTGAGCCAGCCAGGTGCCCCCTCATTGTGGTTTTAATTTGTATTTCCCAGGTTTCTAATGAGATTGAGCCCATTTTTATGTTTTTGGATATCTGGATATACTTTTATGAAGTGCCTGATCAAGTCTCTTACCCATCTTTGTATGGATTACCTCCCGTTTTATTATGGACATATATTCTAGGTATGTGTCCTTTGTTGAATATATGTATTATAAATATCTTCTCCCACTCATTGGCCAGCATTTCTACTTTATTATTGGTGTCTTTAACAAACATAAAAGACCTTTATGCCTCCGGCTTCTTGTGTCCTGTTAAGGAACATTTTCCTACCAAAGATCCTGATTAATTGCTGGGATTGTAATTACTTTGTCTTTTTCATTTAGATCTGCAATCCACTTGAAGTGGGGATTTGTGTATGGTATGAGGTAAATCAGGTTTCATTTTTTACATTTGAATGTTAAATTGATTAAGTACTATTTTTGAAAGTCTGTCCTTTCTCCTATTGCTCTCTATTGTCACCTGTGCATAAACAAGTTGTCCATAAATGTGTGGATTTATTTCAGGAACGTGTAATCCATTCATTTAGTCTCATTCTATAGAAGTATCACACTGGCTTAATTTCTGTAACAGCTTTACAATAAATCTTGGTATCTGGTAGAAAAAAGTCTTCCTTCCCATTATGTTCTTCAAAATTGTCTTGGCTTTTCTTGGTCCTTTGCATATTCATATAAGTTTTATTTTTTTAGGATTTTATTTTTAAATAATCTCTACACCCAATGTGGGGTTCGAACTCAGAACCCCAAGATCAAGAGTCATATGCCTGAGCTAGCCAGGCACCCTCAAATAAATTTTGAATCTTCTTGCCAAATGTGACCAAATTCTCCTCATATATTTTAGACTCAGCCAGAATTTTGTTTAGTATTGCACTGTATAGACCTGTCTTGGAGAATGAGTATTTGTTACTCATTGTGTTGAATCGTGTCCCCTAAAAAGATATGGTGACATCAGGAAACAGCATTGTTGCAGATATAATTAGTTAAGACAAGGTCATATTGGAGTAAGGTTGATCCTTAATCCAATATAACTCATGTCCTTATAAAAAGAGGAGATGTAGAGTCAGACACTTGTGGAAAGGACACCAGATGACAATTGAGGAAGAAATTGAAGTACTGCAGCTGCAAACCAAGGAATGCCAAGGATTAATGGTAAATACCAGAAGCTAGAAGAGGCAAGGAAGGATACTCTCATCCAGATTTCAGAGAGAGGAAGGCTCCACTGATACCTTGATTTTAGACTTCACACCTCCAGAACTGTAAGACAATAAATTTCTGTTTGTAGCACTTTCTTACAACAGGCCTAGAAAACAAATATGGTTGAATCTTCCAATCCATGAAAATGGTATATCTTTCCATTTATTTCTGTAATTTTTTAAATGTTTTATAGTTTTTAAGTATAGAGATTATACATCTTTTTTAGATTTATTCTAGATCTTTGATATTTTATGTTATTTTTTTAAAGATTTACCCATTTATATAAGAGGGGGCGCAGAAGGAGAGAATCTCCACGCAGACTCCTTGCTGAGTGTGGATCCCAATGCGGGGCTTGATCCCACAACCCATGAGACCTGAGCTGAAACCAAGAGTCAGACACCCAACCAACTGAGTCACCCAAGGCACCCCTTTTATGGTATTTTAAAGGGTAAAATTTCATTTTCTAATTGTTTATATCCAGTATAAATTTAGAAATATAATTGACTTTTCTATGTTGGTTTTGAAGCCAGCACCCTTGCTAAATTCATTTATTAATTCTAATAGTTTATCCATATTTATAAAAATTTTCTAAGTTTTCAGCTATATAGAGAATAATGATAAATTTATCTCTTCTTTCTTTTTTTTTTAAAGATTTTATTTATTTGACAGAGAGAAACACAGCAAGAGAGGGAACACAAGCAGAGGAAATGGTAGTGGAAGAAGCAGGCTTCCTGCTAAGCAGGGAACCCAATGTGGGGCTCGATCCCAAGACTCTGGGACCATGACCCGAGCCGAAGGCAGACACCTAACGACCGAGCCACCCAGGCACCCCTATCTCTTCCTTTCTAAGCATATAATTTTTATCTCATTTTCTTGCCTTAAGGGAAATGGTGATATTGGGCATTTGTATCTTCTTCCTGCTATGTTGTTTTCAATATAAAATCATTAAATATTAAATTTGCTTTAGAATTTTTAGATTAAATATGGCAAATTTTTTGCAACTTCTTTCATCAGGAGAGGGAGTCTGTATCCTTATCCCTTGTTTCTTGGTTGACTTTGTGATTTAAGTTTTTAAGGGAAGCATTTGGGCAAAACCAAAACCTTAGACTTTAAGGATTACTGACAGTTTGAAAAAAAAAGATCCTTATAGAAGCTGAGAAAGCTCTCGGCTGCAAATATGGACCATTTCTTATGGAATAATTTCTCAGGGCAGAAAGCCATGAGGCCAGAGGGAAGAAGCAAAAGCCTCTGAAGAAAATTGATTGTGAGACCATTCCCAGGGAACAAAACAATCAAAGAACATCCTTTGTCCTTGGAGTAGGAGAATCTGACAACAGGTGCCCAAGTAGTGAATTACTTTGGATCAATTACTGTTATATGCTTTCTGTTCTTCTTCTTGAATAGAAGCATTCATTGGAGTCATTATGTCTCTGTATAATCAGATGTTTTGGGTGTGTGGGGAGCAGAGAGTATGGGGAACAGATAACTTATTTTTTTAGTTAACAGGCCTTTGGATTGAAAAAGTTGCACCTGAGCAAATGCACTCAATGAACTACACCAGAAGAGTAGTTTCTTCTTCATAGGCTTGATTTAGGTGGTGAGATCCTGAACTTTGATCCAATGCCTTAACGATTTGAGACTTTCGGTTGAGAAAGTGAGTGTATTTTGATTGGGAAGGGACATCAATTATTATATCCAGAAGGCGAAATATAAGAGATTATTTCCAAAGATGACCACCAACAAGTCCTCCTATCTCTGTATGTGTGTGAGGTTTCTACTAGCAAGAAGTGGAGTCAGTATGGGGCACCTGGGTGGCTCAGTGGGTTGGGGCCTCTGCCTTCGGCTCAGGTTGTGATCTCGGGGTCCTGGGATGGAGCCCTGCATCTCTCTCTGCTCAGCAGGGAGCCTGCTTCTCCCCGTCTCTCTGCCTCTCTGCCTGCCTCTCTGACTACTTGTGATCTCTCTCTGTCAAATAAATAAATAAAATATTAAAAAAAAAAAAAAAGTGGAGTCAGTTTCCCTGCCACTTGAATCTGGGGGCTCCTGTCAACTTACTTTGAGCAACAAATTGCAGGGAAGTGAAAGTGTGACAGTCATAGGTGTAGTTAGTTTAAGAGAACTGGCAGCTTCTGCCTTTGCTCTCTTGGAGCCACCATCATGTAAACAGTTGTGGCCATCCTACCGGAAAGACCACATAGAGAGAAGGAGAGACGTCCCTGGGCTTCCCGGCCAAGGTCCCAGGGATGTGGGTGAAGTTATCTTGGGTATTTCAGCCAAATTACTAGCTGAAAAAGTCAACAGGCTGTGGGGCAGAAGAACTCCCCAGCTGGGCTCAAGCAATGACAGAATCATAAGAAATAACAAATTGTTGCATTAAGCCACAATGTTTTGGAGTGATTTGCTACATAACAATAGAAAACTGACACACTAAATTGGTTTACATCTTTTTGTTTGGTGTTACTAGGAATTCCCTCTGGGTTCTCATATGTTTCCTTTCAAGAATCCTTACTGTATACTTCTGTTTCAAATTCCCAGTTGCAATATCATGACCTGCTTAGAGTACAGATTTATTATCACTCTTTTTTTTTCCTCTCCCTTTCTTCAACTTTGAAAACTAGAGTATTTTAATTATTTTGCTCAGATAAAGTTATAGATGATATATTTTTTTGATTCCCTGTGTGTTGAGGACTATTTTTGTAACAAAGAAACCCCAAAACTCGGTACCTCAAATAAACTAAAGTTTAGGGGTGCCTGGATAGCTCAGTCAGTGAAGCATCTGCCTTCAGCTCAGGTCATGATCCCAGGGTCCTGTGATCAAGCCCTGCATCGGGTTCCCTGCTCATTGGGGAGCCTGTTCTCCCTCTGCCCTTCCCCCCACCCCCGCTTGTGCGCTCTCGGTCAAATAAATAAATTAAATCTTTAAAAATAAAATAAAAAACAAACTGAAGTTCATCGTTCATATCACCATTCAAGGCACGTGCTCTAGGTCATTCACAGTTGTGCTTCTAGATCAGCATTTATGAACATGGGATTCTCCCATCTTGTTCCTCCATCATGAAACCTGGTCACAGGCACATCTTCCTGAGCGTATGGAGGAAGCGCACGTGGGTCTTATGTTGCCAGGCTCAAAAATGCCATGTAACACTCTGAGTACGTACTATTAGAGGCTCTTGTCCATGTGACCACGTGTAACTGCACTGAGGCGAGGGGAGGGTGTGGTGAGGAGAGAATAGTGTCGTGTTCCAATCAATAATTATAATCCCACAGTAAAACTGAACATATTTGGTTATGAGGTCCTGCCAAGTCAAAGCCAAAGTTGCTGGGATGTGATAGGCAGCTCTCCAGCTCAAGAGCACAGTGCAGATGGATGAGTAGTAAGTGCAGAAGATCCTAAACGAAACATGAAAACGAACATTTACTTAGGAAGGAAAGAGAATCAGACCAGCTTTGGCCTTCTCATCTGCAATACTATGACAGAAACTAAAATCCAAGAATGTTATACATGGCCAAGACTGTCAGAGCCAACTAATGACATTTCTGGAAAGACATTTCTGGAAAGATTGCTAACTTTCCAGTGAATTTCAGTCCCTCCTCCTCCTCCTCCTCCCCCCCGCCCCCTCCCCTCCCTCCCCTCCTCCTCCTCCTCCTCCTCCTCCTCCTTCTTCTTCTTCTATTTAGAGATTTTATTGATTTGAGAGAAACAGAGCCAGTGAGAGAAAGCACAAGCAGGGAGAAGAAGGGGAAGCAGGCTCCCTGCTGGGCAGGGAGCCCGACGAAGGACTCTATCCCAGGACCCTGAGATCAGAACCTGAGCCAAAAGTGGACATATAACCAACTGAACCACCCAGGCACCTCAGTCTTTTCTTCTTTTATGATTAATTCTATCCACCATAGGCAGGCCAAGCTTTCTCCACCTCTCCCTTTCTCAGAATTGTCTGGTCAGTCCCAAGAAGAGGAAGCCCCCATAGCTTCCCTGGGCCTGGGGGCAGTGAAGGAAGTGTGTATAAATTTGGGCCAGTGATTGTTTATGTAGTGATGAGGTTATGTTTTAACGTGCTTATCCGTGAAAAATATATGAAGATAAACATTCATACCAATGTGCATATGTAGGCAGGAGTTTATGTAAGTTTTATGTGATTTAAATTACTGTAAATATGGGTGTGCACGTACAAGAAAGCGATAGGGATTGGGGGTTGATTAGGCCGTGCCATTATTCCAAGTGGCCTCCAGGCAACGTTGACCACATCTAGACAGACAGGCAGCCTCTGAGCGCTGTAGATCTCTGGTACCAGCCCTGCATCCTCCCACAATCCCAGATTTCAGAGGAGGAAGGCCTTGCACTGTGCTTGAATCCCAGTTACAGCACTGCAAAGGAAATCTTCAGTCTCTGCGCACCTTTCAAGATAAAGAGTTAAGTCCTCCCTGGCAGCTCCTTTTATAGTGGACAGCTCTGCCTTCAGGAAGGTTCTGATCATAAACCCTGGCTAGGCCCTACAAAGGTAGTCCTTTCTCCCTCTTCTGTCCCCATCCCCACTTAACATAATTCAGCTCTGGGGTACCACCCTTCCTTTTCTCGATCACGGCGCCTCCAGTTAGCAGGTATTATTGAGCTGGTACTAAGCACTAGAGACATAAAGATGAAGGAGTTAAATCTTAGCTTTTAAAGCTCATGTGCTAGAGGGGAGGCAGACAGGGAAAGACAATCAGCAAGAATTAGAAGGAGTGAATAACTGGGCGGGGAGGAAGAGAGGTGGCTTTCAGGAAAGACTCCATGCAGGAGGGAAGACACCTGAGCCTAGGAGCCTGTAGTCAGTGCTGCCTCCTCCACCTACACACTCTGCAGCTGTGTCCCTAGCTCCCCACTTTCATCTGCTAATCCCAGAAACCCAGAGAGGAGAACACAGGCTTAGACATCCTCGAGGCCAGGCCGACTCAGCCTCTCACAGTTACAGGAGGCGCTAAGGGTGGGCGGGGCCACCATGTGGAGCCCAGCCCTGTGTCTCATTCCCCTCTGGGAGAGGCTCAGAGGGAGGGGACAGGCCCTCCAGCTCGCAAAGAGAGCTTCACGGGATGGCGTGCTAACCCAAGAGGCGGCCCCATTCCCTGGCCCTGGCGAGGGTCTAGACCCCAGGATCAGAGAATACGGTGGGCCTGGCCTGGCTGAGCAGCTCTTGCCACGAGGGCCCCTGCTATGGGCTTGGGACTCCTGACTACAGCCCTCTGGCGGTCCTAGCGGGCGTGAGTCTGTCAGAACGCTGGAAACTATGGACTCCATGCTTATTCCGTATACTCTGTGGTTACATCAGCCCAGCTCAATGCTTGTCATAGATTCTCAGACTAGAGGCTCTGGGGCACTGAGGAAGAAGAAAGGAAGGAAGCAAATGACTTCCTTCTGTACCAGGCACTACCCAGAATGCCTCACACAGATTAATCCTTTGATACTGCAAAATCTCAATTTTAGCGTGGTGGTAAGAAAGGATACACATCAAACGGTTAACACTTATCTGTCATGGGTAGAATATTAGAGGATTTTGTTTCAGTGTTCTATACAATAATGTATTATCAGAAATAAAATATGTCTAGCTGCCAAGACATCTATTATTAAGAGATATAGCCTGTGTCCCATTTTTTTATGTAAAGCATCAATCATTAACATTAAAGTACTGACTGGTATTGACCCTCTCATTCTTCCCCAGCTGAGGCAGTGATTTCTCTAAATGAAGAGTTTGGAAGGAGAAACTTTTTGCAGTTCAGCCTCTTCTGCTTTTCTTTCTATGTGGAAGCAGATTATCAACTGGGAACTAGTTTCCTTGGCTCTTCTCTGCCTAAAGTTGCACAGGGGCAGGCCTGCCGAATGGGGAGTCTTTACCTTCCAACCTAGCCTTTCCATTAATGAAGGGGATATATACCTTCATTTGCCATTTCCTGAATCTCCTTTCTCAATTGGTTTAAAAGTTAGTTGGGGAGAGCAATGCTAATTATTGGACCCCTTCAAACTCCCTTTAGTACAAGGGAAAGAACACTGAATCAGGATACAGAAAGTCAAGTTAGTAATCCCAGGTCTGCCATTTTAGAAGTTGTGCCCTAGGGCAAATCACTTACTGCTTAAGACCTCAGTTTCTGACCTGATGAAGGAGTCTACATTCTTGATTATAAGCAACAGAAACCGGGTCTGGTTGTTTTATTTTTCTTTTTATTTTAATTCCAGTGTAGTTAATGTACAGTGCTATATTATTTTCAGGAGTACAATATAGTGATGCAACAGTTCCCTATATTATTCATTGCTCGTCAAGGTAAGTGTACTCCTCTTCTTCTCCTTCTCTTCCTCCTCTCCTTTCCCTCCCTCCCTCCTCCTCCTCCTCCTCCTCCTTCTTCTTCTTTCTTCCTCCTCTTCTTTTGAGTCGGCTCCATACCCAACATGGGGCTTGATTCATGACTCCAAGATCAAGAGTCACATGCTATAATGACTAAGCCAACCAGATACCCCAGTTCTGGTTGTTTTAAGCCAAAAAGGGAAGATACAGTGGCTTACAAAGTGATGAGAAGCTCTAAGAAAAGATTTAGACAATAGACAAAATGAAGGACCTTCCAAGATCTGTCAGCAAGAATAGCTTGATCCATGTCACAGATGTTACTAAAGTAAACTTAATGCCAAACATTCTGTTTTTGAGTCTGGGTATAATAAATGCCAAGATAACCTCCCAAATTATAGAGGTTCTACACTATGAAAGTTTATTTCTATTTCACACAATAGTCCAACATGGGTGCTCCAAGTCTAGTGGCTTTTCTGGGCAGCTATCCTTAGGCATTGTCTCAGGGACCCATAATTCTTCCATTTTGTATTCCTGTCTTCTTCTATGTCTGTGAAGTCTTCTCCATTTAGGAGAAGACCATAAGTCTTCTCCATTTCCCCATGGTTGGGGAAAGAGAGGGCAAAGATCACATGTGGAACGTTTATATAGGTTAGGCCTACATGTTGGGCATTGTTTCTCTCTATGTTCCATCGTCCAGAACTCAAATCACATAGCTGCACCTAACTTCAAGGAAAATATAGTATATCTGTATGCTCAGGAGGATAAGGAAATGAGGTTTGACGAACATTTGAAAATCTCTGTCACAACATCACTTGAACAGGATTCAAAGTTCCAAGAATGATCATCTGATCGGCCAGGTTTTGGTTACATGCTTTGCTACTGGCCATATCAGGAAAAAAATATGGAAAGAATGTATCCCTTTCTATTCTACTGTGAGGGGAAACAAACAGAAAAATTGTCCTCACAGTGGAGAATTTCCCTAAAAGGGAGATCAGGATGCTTATAAACAAGGAGAGAGTTGGGTGCTAGACAGCCAAAATAACAAATATCTGGTATATTTGTAATAAGCATAGATTACACAAGAAAGTCTCTAACGGCTTTTTCAGCTTTAATAGTTTATAATTCAGATGCAAGAACAAAAAAATATATAGATGTCCAAAGATTTCTATTGAGAGAAAAATAATTCATAGAACAAAATAATGCTTGTCAATGCATGGGACAACATTAGTGCTCAATGGAACCATATAGTCTAAAAAAAGTATGATTCAGGGGTGCCTGGGTGGCTCAGTGGTTAAAACCTCTGCCTTCGGCTCCGGTTGTGATCTCAGGGTTCTGGGATCAAGTCCGCATCAGGCTCTCTGCTAAGCAGGGAACCTGCTTCGCCATGCTCCCCGCCCCCCCCCCACCTCCTGCCTTGCCTACTTCTCTGCCTACTTGTGATATCTCTCTCTCTGTGTCAAATAAATAAATAAAATCTTTTTTTTTTTAAGTATGATTTAGTAACATAACACGTTCAGATGGAAAGTGCCCTGTGAGATCATGACCTTGAATTTCCTTTCCAGGTTTGTCACTACTAAAAGAGGTCTAATAGCAGCTCTAATATTTTGGCCCCACATTTACTCTCATGTATATCCCTAACATCTAAATTTGATTTTTAGTGGTTTTATCCACTGAAATTATCTGGAATTCATTGCAGAGTAGCAGATGATATGGGGCAGGGGAAAAAAATTAGTATGACTTTAGAACATTCTGTTATGGCAAGAAAGAAGGGATGTTTCAAGGATGTCAGGAGCAGAGCTAAAAGGACAAAGCCTAGAGATGTACCCACTGGTGAAGTTGTAATAATTTAATTTTAAAATGTCATAGTTAGAGTGAATTGGAATAAGTCAAATCTACAAAGGCTATGCATTCATACTAAGACTCAAATGAGAGAAGTAAACAAAAAATATAGCTTTAAGTAAACAAAATTTAATACAATAGAAGGATGAATACAATATATGTTTAATAATGAGCTATATGTGTCTTTTTAAAAAATCTTATTTATTTATTTGACAGAGAGAGAGAGAGACATCATCAGTAGGCAGAGAGGCAGGCAGAGGGAGAAGGGGAAGCAGGCTTCCTGCTGAGCAGAGAGCCCAATGCGGGGCTTGATCCCAGGACCCTGAGATCATGACTGAGCCAAAGGGAGAGGGTTAACCTACTGCGCCATGCAGGCATCCCTGTATGTGTGTCTTTAAGGGTGCAGGTGTGGATGCACATTTATTTTTTCTTCTGTAAAGGGTGTGTTGATTTAAATATATCCACATATAGGGTCACCTGGTGGCTTAGTCAGTTAAGCATCTGCCTTTGGCTCTCATGATCCAGGGTCCTGGGATCAAGTCCCGCATCAGGCTCCCTGCTCATTGGGGAGCCTGCTTCTCCCTTTGCCTGCCACTCCCCCTGCTTGTGCTCTCTCTCTCTCTCTCTCTCTGTCTCTCTGGCAAATAAATAAATAAAATCTTTTTAAAATAAATAAATATATCCACATATAGTTTGCCTGTATTTATGTTTCATATATGAGCAAGCAGATAAAAAGGAACCAAAAGGTAGGAGGAAGGAGCCATCAACACTAGTGACTTTGTAAAATTATCACAGCCAGGTAGAAGGGAAGTCTGTCAATTATTCAGCACCAGATTTACAATAAGCAAGTAAAAATAGAGTTGAACAGATATACTAAGAATGAGAAGGGTAAATCAATCTTCCATCTATCAGGAGATAAAACAACTAAATGACCCAACTAATTATAACAAAATACTGGTAAGAAATACATAAGTTTTTAAGCAGATCGATGTTATATAATGGCAGGGTGATTGATTAGGAACTATTCATCATGCAAAACTTAGAGCTTACATCATTTCCAAGATAGTAAGTTTCAAAAATTAAAAACCATAAAGTAGACAGAGAATTCCAAATCCTTTGGTACTTAAAAACCTTTACTATTACAAAAGGGTTTTTAACAAATGGTTTAAATTACCTTGGACAACAAAACTAGGTTTTATATCCCAACCAAGAAAGAATTAGTTAATATCACAGATTCTGGAACCTCAACTGGTCTAAAGTTGTATTCCTTTTTCTACTGGATTTGATAAGATTTCTGAAATCCTAGAAAATAATCAAAATGCTACTACTAAGCCTTAAGAAGATATCAAAGTAGATATAGGTATAATCTTAAGAGATATAAAAACAGTACAAAGATAATGCAGTAATATTCAACCCATGGTGGCTCAGTCGTTAAGCGTCTGCCTTCGGCTCAGGTCATGATCCCAGGGTCCTGGGATCGAGCCCCACATCGGGCTCTCTGTTCAGCAGGGAGCCTGCTTCTCCCGCTCCCATTCCCTCTGCTTGTGTTCCTTCTCTCACTGTGTTTCTCACTGTCAAATAAATAAAATCTTTAAAAAAAAAAAATATTCAACCCATGGCATTGAATAGGTTTAGATACAAGTGTAGTTGATTTTGTAATTTTTGTATTTGTGCATACTTTGCTAATGTTTAAGGCATTATGAGATATTCAAAAGTATGAGCCATATTAAATTTGTAATTCCAGCTTGAATTGTTTAAGGGAATTAAGTTAATCAAAGTGTATTATATGTTAAATAATCAAGAAAAAATGATTTCAACACTTCATTTATTAAAAATATGATATTGGGGTGCCTGGTGGCTCAGTCGGTTAAAGCATCTGACTCTTGTTTCAGCTCAGGTCATGATCTCAGGGTCGTGAGATCAAGCCCTGTGTTGGGCTCTGCACTCAGCAGGGAGTCTGCTTGAGATCAAATTCCCCTCTCCCTCTGCTCCTCCCTCCCCTTCTCTTTCTGAAATAAATATCTTTTAAAAAAAAAAAAGAAATATGATTTTGTATATTGGACATTAAACAACAAATAGCTGTGAGTATCCTCCAGGCAAAAAAATCTCCTAGAGGGGCGCCTGAGTGCCTCAGTGGGTTAAGCTCAGGTCATGATCTCAGGGTCCTGGGATCGAGCCCCACATCGGGCTCTCTGCTCGGCAGGGAGCCTGCTTCCCCCTCTCCCTCTGCCTGCCTCTCTGCCTACTTGTGATCTCTCTCTCTCTCTCTGTCAAATAAATAAATAAAATCTTTAAAAAAAATATCTCCCTAGACATGAAAAATATTGAGTCATAAGGCACAAAGTAGATAATGTGTTTTTACTACTACTCTTTAATAAGAAGGGAAAGTAATGGGAGACTAGAACAAGGGGCTGGTTGAAAGAATTTGGGAAATCGTGTCACATATGCTTTCTGAGAAGGACACACAACCAAACTGATAATTAGTCAAGAGTGTGGTGAATATTACAGAAGGGATGCTCTGGGAGCAAAAAAGAAAGAAAAGTTAACCCAACCTGTGTTATCTGTTACTTACCAGGCATAGTAGAATGCTATGTAATTGACTAGATGTTTGTAACCAAGTATCATGGAAACCTCACATCAGTTCTAATTCCAAAGATTTTTCACAATGTGTGGGAAACGAGATTAAGCCTAAAAATGTACCCATGGCTAGGATCTAGACATATTTTCCAGGCCTACCTAATTGATAGGACAGCCAAGAAGTCTGTTTGCCAAGAGACCTCTGGAAGAGAACTGATGTGAAGGGAAAAAATAAGCCATCAGGACAAGCCTGGTGCAGTAATGAAGCCTTAAGAACAGAGGAGAGGTAACTGAACAGAGTACAGCGTCTGTCACTTGGATTTGATTCAGCCTCAGCTCAAATGCTGTCATGTCTAAGGAAAGGGAGAGACAGGGAAAGAATGATGTCTCAAGAACACGCAAGAAAGAGCAAAAATCAAAACCTGAAATATCAGTTTTTACTAAAATTTGACAAATATTAATCCTACTTGGGGACCCCTCCAATAGAATGTAACACAAATGTGAGGAGAGGTGGTCTCCTCACTTTATTGTAGATATTAAAAGATCATATTGCCAGGGAAATGCTGATTACAAACAAATTAGAGGGCTCAAAGATTAGTTAAGCAGATTCCCCCACTTCTGCCAAAGTTGTAGGCAATAGAGTTGGCATTTGGACCCAAATACCATGTGGATTCAATTCTTTTTTTTTTTTTTTTCATTTCAATATGCTCCTCTGTGCACAGTCTCCTGGCTGTGTCTATTTCTAATGATAACTACTTCACTTGCCGCCGTCAAGTGAAGGACAGTCAGTCTCCTGTACTATCTGCCTTAGGATTTAAAGTTGGATCTATATCCCCTATGCTCCCCTTTGATGCACTTAATTATAAATTCATGTTCCCGGGGCATCTGGGTGGCTCAGTGGGTTAAAGCCTCTGCCTTCGGCTCAGGTCATGATCTCAGGGTCCTGGGATCGAGCCCCACATCGGGCTCTCTGCTCAGCAGGGAGCCTGCTTCCCCCCTTCTCTCTCTGCCTGCCTCTCTGCCAGCTTGTGATATCTCTCTCTGTCAAATAAATAAATAAAATATTAAAAAAAATTCATGTTCCCAGGGCGCCTGGGTGGCTCAGTCATTAAGCGTCTGCCTTCGGCTCAGGTCATGATCCCAGTCCCTGGGACTGAGCCCCACATTGGGCTCTCTGCTCAGTGGGAAGCCTGCTTCTCCCTCTCCCACTCCCTCTGCTTGTGTACCCTCTCTCGCTGTCTCTCTCTCTGTCAAATAAATAAATAAAATCTTTAAAAAAAAAAGTCATGTTCCTCTAAAGCTTATCTCATCAGGGTTTTTTTAAGTACCCCTTCTTATTACCCCTTCTTATTACTGACACCTACTCATCTCCTAGTCACTCTTTAACATTCATTGAAGAATTTACCTGCTGGCTCACTGTTTTCCTCTTCTGCCATGAATTCACCTTTCCCATGGATACCTCTAACACTTTCATCTCTCAGTTTATTTAGCTTCTCAATTTCGGTTAACTTTTCCCCTTTCTACTTGAACTTCTCCATTCCAATGATACATCTTGAACCCTTTGATTGCCTAAAATCGCTCCACCTTGGAGATAATATATCCAGATATCCCACTTTCTGACTATAGTCTTCTATCTTTTCTATTTTCTCACTCAATTACTCCCTCTAAAGCTCCATTTCAATTTTATAAAGACCTCTGGTTCTTTGATCAGTCTATTTTCATTCCATTTATTTGCCTCTGCTGTCTTCTCTTTTATATTTTCTAGTCACTTACCAATA
Source organism: Procyon lotor (assembly GCA_028646535.1). Classification (NCBI taxonomy): domain Eukaryota; kingdom Metazoa; phylum Chordata; class Mammalia; order Carnivora; family Procyonidae; genus Procyon; species Procyon lotor. The sequence continues at coordinate 22,202,115 of CM053606.1, forward strand.
TCCTCAGCTCTCTCCTATGGACCCTATGTTGTTCCTACTTCTCCGTGCCCATACTTGGACTGCTTATTATTGTTGATAAAAAGTCATAGACCCGGGCGCCTGGGTGACTCAGTTGGTTAAGCAACTGCCTTCGGCTGAGGTCATGATTCTGGAGTCCCGGGATCGAGTCCCACTCTGGGCTTCCTGATTAGTGGGGAGTCTGCTTCTCCCTCTGAGCCTGCACTCTCTCATTCTCTCTCTCTCTCAAATAAATAAATAAGATCTTTTAAAAAGAAAGTCATAGAGCCTACCAAGCTGGCACAAATATAAATTCAAGTTCCTCAGCCTCAACTGGGCTAATGATATTGTCTAGAAATCCTCCCGTGCCTCTTTGTCAGTTCTGTCTTCCATTCTTTACAAGACTATTCAGAGTTTCTCCTTTCTCTTCAAATCTCTGACCCTATCACTTCACTCACAGCAGATGACCTGACCTCTTATTTTCATAGAGAAAATACAAGCTATTAAATAAGAACCTCCTCAGTTCCTGGCACCAAATGCACTATTTTCTGCAATTAAACCTACCATTTTTTCTTTCCTCTAATTACAAAGGAGAGTCTCTTTGTCACAGCTGCATGCTTCTTAGAAGAGCTGACCACACTCCCTATTTTCATTTCATTTTTTCACTCCTCAATCTCCTGCCGTCTGGCTTCTGCCTTCTATGGGAATCACTCTTTGGCGAATTCACTGATGACTTTGTTTCTAAATCCTATGGCTACTTATCAGTCCTTATTTCATCAATCAATGGCATTGCTACTATTGACCTCATTGCCTCTTTTTTTTTTTTTTTAGATTTTTATTTATTTATTTGAGAAAAAGAGAAAGAAGGCACACACGTGTGTAAACAGGGGGAGGGGCATAGCAGAGAATCTCAAGGAGACTGCACGCTAAGCATGGGGGCCTGACAAAGGGCTCGATCTCACGACCATGAGATCATGACTCTGAGATCATGACCTGAGCTGAAACCAAGAGTAAGATGCTTAACTGACTCAGCCACCCAGGTTCCCTGACCTCATCCTCTCTTAAACCCCAACACTTGGCGTTGTGATACCATATTCTTCAAGTTTTCCTTCTATGACCTTAGCCATTTCTTTTTAGTCCGTTTCTTGTGTTTCCATATCTATGCTAATTTATTAATTATCAATGTTCCTCAAGGTTTCTCTCTTTGGCCTTCTTTTCACCGCATTCTACCCACAATGAGTGTACTCTCACAACCCACTTCTATGGCTATAATCATCAACTCTATGTAAAAAAACCACAACTCTTTCCCAGCTATTTCTTCTGAACTGTTAGCCAACTGCCTATTAAATATTTCACTTTGGGTATTCCACAGCATCTCAGACTCAACATATCTAAAATGATATGTTATCTAAAAGTGAACCCAGGGGTGCTTGGATGACTCAGTTAGTTAAGCATCTGCCTTCACCTCAGGTCATGATTCCAGAGTCCTGGAATTGAGCTCCCTACTGGGCTCCCTACTCAGTGGAGGGGTCGGGAGTCTGCTTCTTCCTCTGCCTCTGCCCCCCTTCCCCAGCTTGTGCTTGCACTCGCTCTGTCACATGCGCTCTCTTTCAAATAAATAAAATCTTTTTAAAAAATGAAATTGAACCCATTATTTGTCCCACTGCCTCACTCCACTTGCTCAGCCTCCCCCTTCCTGCGTTCCCTATCTCTTGAAATAGTATCACCATCCACCAGGATGTGAAAATGAGAAATAGAAACAAAGATATTCTGAAGCAGAAAGGATACATGAACATATCCATTCATTAAACAAACATTTATCAAGTGACTCCCTGCCCAGTATTGTGTTAAGCACAAGGAGATGAGTTGTGAGAGACAAAGACCTACAGTTCCAGAAAGTACATATCAGGCAAAGATGCAGAGAAAGACCAACACAGAAAGTTTCATTTCAATTTGTTTTTGATAACCAGAAAAAAAAAGTATATATATGTTTTCAAATAATTGTCCTGAGACAGGATGTTACACATAATTTGGGTGCTTTTTAAAATTTTTCTTTAGCTTAGGGATGCCTGGGTGGCTTAGTTAGTTAAGCGTCTGCCTTCGGCTCAAGTCATGATCCCAGGGTCCTAGGGTCGGGAACCCCACTGGACTCTTTGCTCAGTGGGGAGCCTGCTTCTCCCTCTCCCTCTGCCTGCCACTCCCCCTGTGTGTATGTTCTCTCTCTCTCTCTCTCTCTGATAAAATCTTTTTAAAAAAATAAAATTTTTCTTTAGCTTAAAGAAACTTGAGGAGGGAAAAGGGCTCATCAAGGAGACAAACAGACTTATGACTCATTCTTATTCTCTCTACTGCAGATTGTTATTGGCAATTAGCTGTGTACTATCTAGTGAAATCTCATACATTATTTTGGATCATTCTTTGACTCTTAATTTTTTTTTTTAAGACTTGATTTATTTGACACACAGAGAGAGATCACAAGTAGGCAGAGAGTCAGGCAGAGAGAGAGGGGGAAGCAGGGTCCCTGCTGAGCAGAGAGCCCAATATGGGGCTCGATCCCAAGACTCTGAGATCATGACCCGAGCTGAAGGCAGAGGCTTTAACCCACTGAGCCACCCAGGTGCCCCCGACTCTTGATTTTTTTCAATAAACTTATGGGGCTTTTTTCCCACTATAAAAGTGATACAGGTTATGGTTGGGGAGGGCTATATTAGAAGCCTTTTGTGGGACATATAGAATACAAAGAATAAAGTTGTGGGATTAATTCTCATTCTTTCTGAACTCCTACCCTTGTACCCAAAGCAGGATATTCTTTTTTTTTTTTTTTTAAGATTTTTTCATTTATCTGACAAAGAAAGAGACATTACAAGTAGGCAGAGAGTCAGGCGGGGGGGGGGAGGGGGGAGCAGGCTCCCTGCTGAGCAGAGAGCCCAATGTGGGGCTTGATCCCAGGACCCTGAGATCATGACCGGAGCTGAAGGCAGAGGCTTTAACCCACTGAGCCACCCAGGCACCCCACCGAAGCAGGATATTTTTAATATTTAGTGTTTTCCTAAGGGTATGAATGCCATTGATTATGGATGAGCTCCTGGTGAGGACTATGGCTTGACAGCTGTTAGGCCTCTCTCTTCACATACTTATTCAAAAGTGATGTCAAGGAAGTAAGTTGGGGTCTCATGCTTCATCCAGAAGTAACAGAGATGAATTTTAGGGCATATTCAGATATGGAGAAAATAACATCTATTTTCTCATAATGAACTTAAATCCAAATCTGAAGCCTCATGCTGTTACACTGGCAGAAAACTTAATCTCAGTCATTATTGGCATTCTCAAGAAGAATTCCACCAGAGGTATGTATATGTTCCAGGGTGGGTCTTATCATTAAAAGCATCAGGGAGGCTCTGCAGCGATTGGCTCAATAGTCCAGATTGGTTACCACAGAGATGGCCATTGCCTCAATGTGCATGTTCTCAACAGGACCCGTGGCTTAGGGCATGAGCATCTTCATCAAGGATAAAACTGGCTCAGGGTCCAGCACTCTCCCCACAGTGCTGTCAAAGAATATGGTGCAGGTTCCCTGAAATCACACAACTATAGACCTTCACCCCTTTCCTAGCCTTTTGAAATCTTTTTTTTTTAAGATTTTATTTATTTGTTTGGGCTTTTTTGTTTACTTATTTATTTATTTTAAGATTTTATTTATTTGACAGAGAGAGAAAGCACAAGCAGGGGGAGCAGCAGGGAGAGGGAGAGGGAGAAGCAGGAAGAGGTAGAAGCAGGCAGAGGGAGAAGCAGACTCCCTGCTAAGCAAGGAGCCCAGTGCAGGACTTGATCCCAAGACCCTGGGATCATGACCTAAGCAGACGCTTAATCATCTGAGCCACCCAGGCACTCCCTTCTAAATTTTTTTCTTTCTTGTTTTCTCTAAGGCACTTCCCTGTATCCTTAACCCCCAACCCATACACACACACACAGACAGACACACACACACACTCCCTTCCTGGATATTTTTATAATCGTTTCAGTGAGGTTGAATTTTTACAAAACATAAGACAGCTCTTGACTTCTAACAGCTTCTGCTTTGGGTCCTACCAAAATCCCTCTGATGAAGATGCAAGGAGAAGTATACAACAATACAAATTAATGTCTCAAAAAATAGGTAACTGCCCCCATAAATAAGCAGTTTGCACAGTCAGTGGTAGTCCTTACCTGGGACGAAGATTCAATCTTGTTTTTTTTTTTTTAAGATTTTATTTTTATTTATTTGACAGAGAGGAGAGAGATTACAAGTAATCAGAGAGGCAGGCAGAGAGAGGGGAAAGCAGGCTCCCTGCTGAGCAGAGAGCCCTATGTGGGACTCGATCCCAGGACCCTAAGATCATGACCTGAGCCAAAGACAGAGACTTTAACCCACTGAGCCACCCAGGCGCCCGAGGATTCAATCTTTTTTATCATTTTTTTTTTCCCTAGGTCGTATTATCAGAAACAGGGATGTGCACTCAGTGTTCCAGTTCTCCTGAAGTTGTTACACAAAAGCTAGGGTTTATCTCTCATTGATATCTTTTACTTGTACAAGTCATTCATTTATTAGAAACTAGTGTCTACACATCTTAAAGACTCAACTGCTTTATCTTGCTTAGACAAACTTATGTTAACTTGGAAAATGAAACACATTTGTTGTCAGCAATTGCTCATGGATACATTTACTGAACAAGACTTTTGACTGCAAGTGACAGAAAACCAAATCAAAGTAGGTTAAGTACAAAGACAATCTATTGTTTGGAGCACCTGGGTGTCTCAGTCAGTTAAGTGGCTGATTTGATTTCGGCTCAAGGCATGATCTTGGGGTCCTGGGATTCACACTCAGAGGGGAGTCTGCTTGAGGATTCTCTCTCACTCTCCGTCTTCTCCACCGCTCCCCCACTCACACTCACCGCCCCCTCTCAAAAATAAATAAATAAAACTAAAAAAGAGAGAGAGAATCTACTGGCTTACATAATTTGGAAGTTCCAAGAGTTGGACATCACAAATGGATGGATCAGGGAGGGAAGGTGTCAAAATTGTTATTACATGACCTAGACGGGAATCAGAGTACTCCATCTTCCAGGTATTAATCATCATTTATTATTAGTGACAGTCATTTGATACTTAGCACCTCACTGGGATTTTTTTTCTCCTACCCTATCAAGAAATACACTTCTATATCCTTTGAAAATATTCTTCAGGAGTGGAGGTAAGATAGAGACATCTATATTAGAGAAGGAAAACCAAAAGAATTTCTTGGCAACAGTCCTGCTCTAAAAGAATTGCTAAAGGAAGTTCTTCAGATAGAAGGGGAATGATACCTGAAAGAAATTGGGAACATCAAGAATGAAAGAAGAACAGAAATGGTAAATATATGAGTAAACATAATATTCTCTTGAGTTCTTTTAAAAACATTTACTATTGACAGTAAAAATTATTAACACTCCCTTATGAGGTTTATTATTCTAATACATAAAACAACCATAACAAAAGGGTGGGGGGAGAGGATAAAGGGACTTATTTGGGAATAATATTTCTACATTCCACTTGAAGTAGTGAAATACTGATTCTAAGTGGACTATGAAAAGTAAATTATGTTTATTGCAATCACTAGAGCAACTACTAAAAAAAATTACACAAAGAGATATGGTCATAAACACAATAGTTAAAATGAGATACTAGAAGATGTTCAAATTAGCCAAAAGAAGGCAGGGAAAGGGAACAAAAGGAACAGAGAACAAATAATAAAATGATATACTTAATTACTATATATTAAGAAGGTAAGAATAACCATTGGGAGAAATTAAGTTTAGTTACCAATGTAGTATTCAGAATCACCAAAGAGTCTGAATTTGGGGTTAACTGCAGAGGACATTTAGGGACCATGGAAGCAGGGGTCAGGAGGGCCTTTTGGTCTGGGCACAGACTTTTGATAATATCTCAAGAAGTATAGTCAAAGACAAGATTGCAATAAATTCATGATTCAACTCTATATATCTTCTATAATCCTATTATGATTTTAAGAATAGCACAGTTATTTGATCTTATACTTTTTTAGGTGTTTAAAGTGTTGTTAAGTAGCATTTAAAATAAACCATGATTTTTGCACACTTTTGGGATTCTTTTAATATACGAAGAGCGCCCCAAAATGGAAAAAGCCTGAACCCCCTCAATATCACTGCAGATATTTCCTTTTACTGGGAATTTACTGTGTACCTGGAACTTTACCAACATTGCCTTTCCAATCTTCCCATGCCTATGGCAAAGGCACTCTAATAAATCCTATTTCAAGGATGAAGAACTTGGGGAGACTGGGTGGCTCAGTCATTAGGTGTCTGCCTTCAGCTCAGGTCATGATCCCAGGGCCCTGGGATGGAGCCCCAAGTCGGGCTCCCTGCTTAGCGGGGAGCCTGCTTCTCCCTCTCCCACTCCCCCTGCTTATGTGCCATGTTCTCTGTCAAATAAATAAATAAAATCTTAAAAAAAAAAAAGATAAAGAAATTGGGATTTACAGAAATTGCTAATAGGCCCATCTCTCGAATCCAGTAAATCCCACGGCCCCGCCTGAACTCTGAGTCCATCCCCACGTTGCCCTAGCCTTTAAGGGTCTAAATTTGGGTGCAACCAGGATGGCTTCAAATATCAGACCCTGGGCAACATTACCGGCTTTCCCCCCCAACCCCGCCCCGCCCTCCGTAGCTAAGGGAACGTGGGCCGCCCCTCCGACCCCGGCCAGCTGCGCTGCGCATGCTCGGCCGCAGAGCACGGCGGGAAAGGGGCGGGGCCTGCGTGACCGTTTGGCGTCGAAGTTCTTTTGAGAATCCTCGCGTGGCCAGCGTCTCTGAGAGAAATTAGTAAGCCCCCTTAAGCCGCCGTGGTTTCGGTATTGATTCCTGTGCCTTACCGGAAAGGGGCAGAAAGTTTCGCCTGTCGGAGGGAGGATGAAGCGTCTAGTCGGGCCGGGGTCCTAAAGATGGGTCCCTGCGGGCGGATTCTGCCGTGCGAGGGGTCGGGAACTCGGGGTCAGGCCCCTGGATTGTGTGGTTGCCATCTCCTTTAACCGTGTCGGCAGAGTTGGGGGATCTGTACCCAGCGTTTCCAGCGTTTCTCGCCGCCTGCTGCCCCTGCGCCGTTACTGAGCTTTCAAGCCTTTGGTCTCTATCCGCGGCCTCTTTTTAAAACATTCATCTGATCATACTTGTAGTTCTCCTTCATTAAGCAGTAATATTTTTAGAAACTTTTTTTTAAAAGTCATGGAAGCCCTTTTGCAATTAGATGTGTACACGGAGTGTCAGCTAAAAGATCTAATAGTACAAACGTCTGACTCGATAAATTGGGATTAGAGAAAGGTGCATTCTTTATCACTTCATTGCAGTATATCGCTTTAGTGCCCAGGATTGATAGTATCTTGGTTTGCATGGACTAGTGTTTGTAAACGGTACCTTCCAGCTTTCTCAGGGCGCAATTTCAGTAAGAGTTGGACCACTGGTAACACCTGACGATAATTGGTATTCCTCATGGCAAATAAACAAGACGAGAAGGCTTTAAAATTGGTAACAAGAACTATATCAGGACTTGGCAGTATCAGGACTCAACAGTTTGCCATTTAACTCTTAGAATGAGGCAACAGCTTTAGCGGAGTAGATGCCTTTGCTAAAATAGTGAATTTGCCTCTAGAATTTTCTGTGAGTGAACATATACAGGTCAGAATCCAAAACAGATTGCTGTAGGTGAATCCTGAAGGTGAAAAACTGTAACCTTCCTCATCAGTGACACAGCTGTGGGGAATTGAATTATATTCACCTAGATGGCAGGAAAAGCTATTTTCTGAAGGTCATTGTTAATCTAGCACAAATTAATGCTTTGAACGTTTCCAAGATACTTAACATTTGACATATTACACAGTTAACTATTTATCTCATGATTTTATTTTTTAAGTAAATTTTAAAAAATACGAATGAAACGTTTGCTGAATCGCAAAAGCTTCTGATTAACAGGCGTAAGCATGCTCTCTCTCCAGCCTGGAATATTCTTTCATCATTGCTTTGTAGGCCCTTTAAAACCTAACTCAAATTTTATCTTCTAGAAGACTTTAACCATTTTCTCTTCCCTCATTTCTGCTTTTTAACTTGTGTATGTTTGTACTGTTATAATTATCCTGTGCTAGCAGAGTATTACAGAGTGTTGGGACATCCTAATTATCCCTCTAATTCTAGTATGTAGGCATTTCATAAATAGTGGCTCCCATTGCCTATAGAACTAAGCATGGAGGTTTTAATTTGGTTTGAAAGCATTTAGCCTGTGCCTCCAGCCTGTCAAACCAGTGAAAGAGCTTGCAGAATACAAGTGAGTATAAAATATATTTTTGCAAAGTGTAAGGTGTGAGGAGGTGGCTCTAATGCGAAGAAGACGTTAGAGGGGCGCCTGGGTGGCTCAGTGGGTTAAAGCCTCTGCCTTCGGCTCAGGTCATGATCTCAGGGGCCTGGGATCGAGCCCCGCATCGGGCTCTGTGCTGGGCGAGGAGCCTGTTTCGTCCTCTCTCCCTGCCTCTCTGCCTAGTTGTGATCTCTTTCCCTGTCAAATAAATAAATAAAATCTTTAAAAAAAAAAAAAAAAAAAAGTAAGACGTTAGAGTATACCTGCTTGTGGACACGTAAGTCACTTTATTTTTGCTTGTGACCATTACCACACTATTAATTCCTATAGCTTTATAGTAATTCCTCCAACTTTTTTCTTTTTTGAGATTATTTTATTGATTCTAGGTTTTGTATACATTCCGTGTACATTAGAATCACCTTACAAATTCCATAAAAACTGAGATTTTGTCCTGTAGCTCAATTTGGGAAAACTGATTTAACAGTATTAAGTGAATCAAAGAGCATGATGTTATTTATATCTTCCTCAATTTCTCTCAGCACTGTTTTGTTTTTAGTGTAGAGATCTGGACATATTTCATGAGGTATCTTCATATATTTGATGGTTTGTGATCCTTTAGAAATGGTTGTTTTGAAGTTTTTATTTTGGGGGACACCTGTGTGGTTCAGTCGGTTAAGCGTCGGCATTTGGCTGGGGTCATCATCCCAGGGCCCTGGGATTTAGTCCCACATCTGGCTCCCTGCTCAGTAGGGAGCCCGCTTCTCTCTCTGCCTGCTGCTTTCCCTGCTTGTGCACTCACTTGCTCGCTCTCTCTCTCTCTCTCTCTGACAAATAAATCTTTTTAAAAAATAAAAAAATAAACAGACCTTGAGAGCTTGTTTGGAGGTTTTAGCAGGAGAGCACAGCTTTATTTAATTGTCCTTGTAAAAAAATATTTTAATATTGACCTTCCTAAATTTACTTAATAATTGCAGTAATTACTTGGAGGTCCTTTTGGATTTTAAATGTATACATGTCATCTATAAATAATGACAATTTTACTACTTCTTTTTCAAGATTCCTTTTTTTCTTTTCTCTACTTGCATTATTAACCTGACTTAACCTGACTAGAACCTGAGAGAAGTTTTTAAATATTGATGTATTACCTTTTTTTAAAAGATTTTATTTATTTATTTGATGGAGAGAGATCACAAGTAGGCAGAGAAAGAGGGGGAAGCAGGCTCCCTGCTGAGCACAGAGCCCAATGTGGGGCTTGATCCCAGAACCCTGAGATCATGACCTGAGCTGAAAGCAGAGACTTTCACCCACTGAGCCACTCAGGTGCCCCTTGATGTTGTATTATCCTATGATCCTTCTAAGTTCACTTATTCAATTATTTTAATGGGTGGGGAGAAGATATTCCTTAGGATTTTCTACGTACACCATCATGCTCTCTACAAATAAAAGCAGTTTGTTTACTTCTCCCTTTGCAGTTTTTATACCAAATTTCCATTGAGTATTTCACTTTAACTTAAAGAATATTCTTTGGCATTTCTACAGTATAGGTTTGTTTGTGATAAATTCTCATTTTCATTCTCATTCTCAAGTATCTCATTTCATTTATCTGACAATCTCCTGATTTCACCTTTTTTTTTTTAAGAATTTATTTATTTGACAGAGGGATAGAGAGCACAAGTAGGCAGAGTGGCAGGCAGAGGGAGAAAGAGAAGCAGACTCTCCAAGGAGTAGGGAGCCTGATGTGGGGCTCATCCCAGGACCCTGGTGTCATGACCTGAGCCAAAAGCAGACGTTTAACTGAGACACCCAGGTGCCCCTTCACCTTTACTTTTGAAGGATATTTTTATTGACTAGAGAATTTTAGGGAGGTTCTTTTTTTTCCCCCAGCACCTTAAAGATACTCCATTGACTTTTCGCCTTCATTATTTCTGACAAGAGAACAGCTTTTATTCTAATTTTGTTCTCCTGTATGTTGTCTTTTTTCTTTACCTGCTTTTAAGATTTTTTTATCCTCAGTTTTCACGAGTGTGACTATGATGTGGGTAGTTGTATTTCCCGTTTTATATTTACCTTATTTGTTACTCATAGAACTTCTTGAATTTGTGTGGTTTAATACTTTTCTTCATTTTGGGGAAATTTTCTAGCCAATAGTTCTTCAAATATTGCTTCTGTTGCATTATTTGTTTTCTCCTATTCTGGGACTCTCTTTACATCTGTGTTATACCTTTTAGCCTTGTTCCACATATTGCTTACCTTATTTGTATTTTTATCATTTTATGTATCAATCTAAACCACTTTATACTATTGACATAAAATATATCTATTCATAATTTCCCTATTTTATTTTCCAATTCTCAAATTTCCATGACTTTTTTTTTTTTTAATTATTCCAGGACTCTGCTAAACTTCTCCATCTTTTTCTCTTATTTTCTCTAATGTATCAAAGTCCTAGCTTGATAATACCAATATGAGTTACCTATAGGTCTGTACTTTTGTCTCTTTTCTTTCTTTCTTTTCTTCTCATTGGTTTTCAGTCAGTCTTATTTGGGGTTTTTTGTTGAGATGTACCTGTAAATTTTTATCCTATTGTGGATGAAAAAATTTAAAGACTCTAGGTGCACTTCCTCCAGAGAGGGCAGCCTTATTAGGACTGGTTTGTTTTGGTTTGCCCTCTTTTCTACAGAGTGGTCTTTTCTCATGGGGTGTGGCCCTTACTCCTAGTACATGGTCCCCTAGAGTCTCAACTGCAAGTCCAGATCTTTACCAAATCCCCTCTACCTTTGCTAGGCTTAAATTTCAACTTTGTTTTTTAACTCTGCAACGCTCCTATAATCACTGTTCAGCTCTTTAGACTTAACCTGTTTTCTGCTAGATTTTTTAGTCTCATACCCTGTAGATGTACCTTTGGAAGTCAGCTAATAAGTGGAGGAGGAGAAGATTTGTATGCAAATTGGGAGGCTTGTTTCTCCTTGGTTCCACTTTGTGGCACCTTTGTTCCTGTCCGTGCTTTGGCCACCCAGAACTCCCATCTCCTTAGCTCAGTGTGCTGCTGTTTTCTGCTTGACCTTTTTCTTCTGGTCTATCCTGGCAAGTGTGCTCAGGGGTAAAGCCAGTTAATTTATCTATTGTGCCTGGATTTATCATCTCTTCTTTTTTTTTAAGTTATCTGTACACCCAACATAGGGCTTGAACTCATGACCCCTGAGATCAGACGTTTTGTGCTCTGCCGACTGAGCCAACCAGGCACCTCTAGACTTATCAGTCTTTTTTTTTTTTTTTTAAAGATTTTATTTATTTATTTATTTGTCAGAGAGAGAGAGAGAGATTGAGAGCATAAGCAGTAGGAGCAGCAGGCAGAGGGAAAAGCAGACTCCCTGCGGAACAAGGAGCCCAATGTGGGACTCAACCCCAGAAGCCTGAGCTCATGACTTGAGCCTGAGAAAGACACATGACCAACTGAGCCACCCAGGCGTCCCCTATCAGTCTTATTTTTAATTCTTGCCAATCTGATAAAATTTGGAGCTGAGTTGGTTTAGAGGCTGAGTAGGGTTTGAATAAGCAAAAATGACTTTACAGGTAAAACAGTGTGAGCATAGTATAGTGGGGAAGAATGAAAAGATTAAGCAATTTGAAGCATCAGTATTATACTGAGGAGGAAAGTACATACATTCTCTTTGGAGATCTGTTTTTGTGTCTGGAAATAACTCCTGATAGCTTGCAATTTCTTTGCAGTATCATGTTTTACTTTAAAAATTAATATAAATTTTGAGGGGTGCCTGGGTGGCTCACCCAGTTAAGCAGCTACCCTCAGTTCCAAGCTCCAGGTCAGGCTACCCTCTCCCTCTGCTTGCCGCTCCCCCTGCTTGTGCTCTCTCTCTGTGAAATAAATAAAATCTTTTTAAAAATGAATGTGAATTTGGTTTTCTGCTCCATGATATATCCCTCTTTGGTTTAAATTAAAATGTTTTAATTGGTTATTCCCAAGTAGTATTAACCAGGAGGAACATGGGCCACATTTATTCTAGGACTATTAATACTCTCCTAAATACATGATTTATCCCCAGGAAAGACCAGTGATAGACTATATAAAAAAGAGGTTTCAGGGGCGCCTGGGTGGCTCAGTGGTTGGGCATCTGCCTTTGGCCCAGGTCATGATCTCAGGGTCCTGGGATCGAGCCCCGCATCGGGCTCTCTGCTCAGCAGGAAGCCTGCTTCTCCTGCTGCCGCTCCCTCTGCTTGTGTTCCCTCTCTCGCTGTGTTTCTCTCTGTCAAATAAATATAATCTTAAAAAAAAAAAAAAAGGTTTCAGGGCACCTACCTGGCTCATCGGAGGAGTACATTACTCTTGATCTCAGGGTCCTGAGTTCACGCCCCTCTCAAGCTCCTCAACTGAGCCAACCAGGTGCCCTAAAATAAAATCTTTTTAAAAAAAGAGGTTTCTAGGACTTATTTTACTCTAATGTCCAACTCTTGTTGGAAAAAGAAGTACTAGATTTGTTATTCATATATGTTTTTGCTCTTTTTGTTTTTCTAATAGCTAAAGAAATATTATTTACTGTTTTCCCTGCTTCAGAAATATATTTTAGATTAATTACGCTTTCAAAGTGCTTTCCATTATTAGCCTATTCGTGTGATAACTGACACATTTGAAGGGATTCTAAGATGCAAAAACTCATAGATGCTTTGTTTTTATTGATTTTTAGACGTGCATATTTTCTTTCAGGTGAATGACAGTCTGGTAGTTAATATCCCGTGAGGTTTGCTTTGCTGGTTGTGTGTAATGTTCACATGGGCTGGGCAGAGGCCATATGAGCTTTTATTGCACTTCACAGTCAGGCCTTATTTATTGAATTTTCTGTTTTGGGATAGGGACTTGCAGTAAAAGCTACCAGAAAGTGGGGAAAGGACCAAAGATGAGGGAGAAAAAGATAGAAGGAACCAGTCTATCTTGGAAAAGAGGCATTGGGGCTGAGCAATCAAAATGCACTTGTAGGGGACACCTGGATGGCTCAGATGGTTAAGCTTCTGCCTTCAGCTCAGGTCACGATCTCAAGGTCCTGGGATAAAGCCCTATGTCTGGCTCCCTGCTGAGCCAGCTTCTCCCTCTACTTCTCTGTTTCTCCCACCTACTTGTGTGCACATAGGCTCTCTCTCAAATAAACAAAAATCTTAAAAGAGAAAAAGGAAAAGGCACTTGTAGTTCCTCAAAAGCTATAGAATGGAATTATTTTTTAAGCCTGAATGTGCAACAGTCTTTTATATTTTGATTTTGTACTTTAACCAAAAGGAACCCATTAATGGAGTAGGGACAGACATGAGATGTAAATGGAAAATAGATTCAAAATATATTTAGAAGGTGTATATGATCCACTTTGATGATTAGATGTGGGAACTTTGAGGGAAGAGGAACTTAGGATTACCCCTAGTTTTCTGGTTTGGGAAATTGGGTATATAGGATAGTTCATTTTACCGAGAAAGGGAACATCTGTAAAGCAGGCTTATGGAAATTCTATAAAAATATAGTTTTAAGTGTCTTGAATTTGAGGGACTTGTGGAGCATTCAAGTGAAGATATTTAGTAGGCTGGAGCTTAGAAATATGGGGAGAAATCAGCCTATAAATGATGGTTGAATCCAAGGTTATGCCCACAGAACAAGTAAGAAAGAGTCCTGTGGAATTGTGCTTTGGAAGAACACAAATATTTTTATTTTTTTTAAAGATTTATTTATTTGATGGGGCGCCTGGGTGGCTCAGTGGTTTAAGCCTCTGCCTTCGGCTCAGGTGATGGTCTCAGGGTCCTGGGATGGAGCCCCATATCGAGCTCTCTGCTCGGTGGGGAGCCTGCTTCCCCCTCTCTCTCTGCCTGCCTCTCTGCCTGATTGTGATCTCTCTTCTCTCTGTCAAATAAATAAATAAAATCTTAAAAAAAAAAAAAAGATTTATTTATTTGAGAGAGAGCACAAGCTGGGGGTGGAGGAGAAGCAAAATTGAGAGCTGGGCTGGGGGCTCTATCCCAGGACCCCAGGATCATGACCTGAGCCAAAGGAAGATGCTTAACTAAAAACTAAGCCACCCAGGCATCCCGGAACGCAAATATTTTAGAAGCAAGTGAAATAAATATTTGAGAAGTAGACTGGCAAAGAGATAGGAGGAGAAATAGGCCTTGGCGTTATAGGAATCAAGGAAACAGGTTCAAGGATGAGGGAAGGGAGTGGTCAGAGAGAAGGCACTAGCTTTAAAAGTTGGATCCTTGAATGTATTTGAATGTTTATATGTGTAGAACCAATAAGGAGGGAAAGAGGAGTTGAAGAAGATAATAATTGGCTCTGTAAAAGGGCAGTGACAGGGGAGAGGTAGGGAGCACAGGTATTTGGATTAACCTTAAATAGAGGACTATTTAAGTTAAAAGTAGACTTGTGGGTTTGGTGAGCTTATGCTATAGGCAGGCCTGGGAGAACAGAAATGGAGAAGATTAGTCCCAGAAGAAAGCATAGAGAAATATCTACCAAAGAATTCTAAAACAAAGGGGTTCCTGGGTGGCTCAGTCGTCAAGCGTCTGCCTTCGGCCCAGGTCAGATCCCAGGGGCCTGGGATCGAGCCCCACATCAGGCTCTCTGCTCTGCAGGAAGCCTGCTTCTCCCGCTACCATTCCCTCTGCTTGTGTTCCCTCTCTCGCTGTGTTTCTCTCTGTCAAATAAATAAAATCTTAAAAAAAAAAAAAAAGAATTATAAAACAAAGCTATGTTTGGGAGTAATGGATGAAGAAGAAAGCCAGTGTTGGTACTGTGAAGGAACCTTGAGTCCAAGCTGTCTAAAGACCCCTTATGTTACCAGAAAATTTAATAATAGCTAATTTTAAATTTACCATATTTAAAAGGACTAATTTTAAAATCAGACTCTCCCATCAATTCATATTTTAGGAACCCAGATATTATTCCCCACGAAGAAATTCATTAGTTTGGAACTGAAGGATTCCTTTGCATCAGACACCAAGATGAAAGAATCACCATTAGATGGTAAATGTGACAAAGCAGGGACACCACAGCTGGGGCAACTAGAAGAAATTAAAACGGAACCTGAAAATGCTCAGGTAAATATCCTACTTTATTTTCTTTTTTGTAGAGCAGCGTTTAAGTATACATTTCAGTTATGCAGATTCTGGTTTACTGGCTAAAAACCTAAAATCTTTATCTTTCCCTAAGCAATTGGTCAAATAATATAAAGTATATGGTGTGAAAATGCCATCACAACTATATGGAAAAATATGATTTGAGCAAAAAATGGATATTTGGAATTGGGTTTTGGATTGATAAAAAGATTGGTTAGGATATTACTGGCCTGGCCAAGGTTAACATATTTTTGTTTTCATTTTTCTTAACTTGAAACAATATGAATAACTAATTGTATGTTTTTATGCTACTGATTCTAGTACATTATGAATTCTTAGAATTTTTTTCATTGTAATTATTTTACCCAAATTAGTTTCATGTTTATTCTTAAACTTCTTTAGACATATTATATGCTTAAGAACCTGTACATGGTAAACTGACTCAAGCTGTGAATGTTCTGTATGTAATGCCAAATTTCCTTAAAATGTTTACATATGAACTAGCTGAAATTTCTAATGAAACAAAAAGTAAATTCAGCTTTAATTTATTTCTGGTATTCTGTTTAGAAATAGCCTAAAGTAAATCAGTATTAAGTAAGGACATGACTCCCACTGAGATGGTGACACTGGGGAATGTTGTCCATCTAGGAAGTATCGGTTGCTTCTTCGAATCTATGAACATTGAAACACATATATCATGTTTAGATTGCCTGTTGCTCTGAAAAATCCTCTCTAAGATTCATTTAGCCTACTCTAACAACTTTTGTGTTTAAGGTCTTTATGAAGACAATTAGCTATTATTGATTAGAACAAGGAGGTCAGGGGCGCCTGGGTGGCTTAGTGGGTTAAAGCCTCTGCCTTCAGTTCAGGTCATGATCTCAGGGTCCTGGGATTGAGCCCCGCATCGGGTTCTATGCTCAGCAGGGAGCCTGCCTCCCCCTCTCCCTCTGCCTGCCTCCCTGCCTGCTTGTGGTCTCTGTCTCTCTCTCTCTAATAAATAAATCTTTAAAAAAAAAAAAAAAGAACAAGGAGGTAAAATAGGTGTCATTGACTGTGTCTCATCTATTTGTGGTAGCTTACTGAAGGACTACGTGAACAAAAATTACTGAAGTCACATCTAGATATGATAGAATATAATATATAATGTATAGAATATAATGTGTCAGCCAAAGGTCACCAAAAGGGGAATGCTTATCTGTGGTTCAGTTCAGTTATACAATTCACTGCACAAACTTAAACATAACTTATTATTTTCTATTGAATAACTAGTTGTTTTATACACATTATATTCATTATTTTCATCTTTTTTTTTTTTAGGAATATTGTCAAGCCCAGCAGCCTAAAACTCAGGAGAATGAACTGAAAATAAACACTACATTTTCAGACAGTGGTAATAGAATTATTTAAATTAATCATATTTATTCTAACCAATGTAATAGCCAGTTTATTCTACTTTTTTAGAATGTCTTTGAATAGTGCATTGTTTCTTTGGGATTTCAAGTCCAGAAGTAACCTCTAAAAGAAAATAAAAGAATGCATACTTGATTTTACATAAATACTAATTTTCTTCTTCCTGTTTTGTGTTTATAGCTCCACAGTTGACTGCAGGCATTCAGCTTTCTCTGACATCATCTGGCATGAATAAAATGCTTCCTTCAGTTTCAACCACAGCTATTCAGGTTTCCTGTTCTGGTTGCAAAAAAATTCTTCAGAAGGGGCAAACTGCTTATCAGAGGAAAGGGTCTACTCAGCTTTTCTGCTCCACACTGTGCATCACTGAATACATTTCATCTGCCAATTCACCAGTTCTTCCCAAGAGAACTTGTTCAAACTGCTCAAAGTATATAATTCTAAATTATGTCCCCTTTTACTTCCTTACATAGATCTTGATCTGAGTCTTGGTTGTAACTGTATACGTTTTCATTTTTTCTTTTTTTTTTTTTTCTTTTAAGATTTTAGTTATTTGACAGAGAGAGCGAGAGAGCCCAAGCAGGGGGAACAGCAGAGGAAGAGGGAGAAGCAGGCTCTTCGCTGAGTAGAGAGCCTGATGTGGGGCTCAATCCCAAGATCCTGGGATCATGACCTGAGCCAAAGGCAGATGCTTAACCATCTGAGCCACCCAGGCGCCCCTGTTTTCATTTTTTCTGAAGAAGTATCACCTTGGTTTAGTGAAAGGAAGCTGCTTCTGCTTTCAGTTTCTCGTTAGATTCTTCAGAAATACTTTTTTTGTTGAGAGATTTACAGAAATTGAAATGTAAAGAGTTCTATTTCTCTTCAGCTTTAAATAATGTGACTTCTGAGACTTACTTTCCTACTCTTTTCATTTGAAATTCTCTATAAATGGGATTATTTGCCCATTCTATTTTATCATTTAACTGTATAGGGTGCAAACCACTAACACATTAATCATAGAATAATTTGGATAGTCCAAGGTATAAAATAGCCAGGGTATAACATTATAAAATAATGTTTCTTATAATGGTAAATGAAGTTATTTGATTCTTTTGCAAAATTGAGTAGTCATAGGTAAATATGGATGAATGTAATTTTTTCAAGATTTCAGTGAGCTACTGTTGGGGTGTGTATTGCTAACTTTTTAAATATGTAAGGCAATTTAGATGCAGAGAAAGGAAGTAGTAGTAATTTCATAATGAATTAGTGAAAAATGTCCAAGACTTTGAGGGGTGCCTGGGTGGCTCAGTCGTTAAGCATCTGCCTTCGGCTCAGGTTGTGATCTCGGGGTCCTGGGATTGAGCCCAGCATTGGGCTGCCTGCTTCTTCGGGAGCCTGCTTCTCCTTCTCCCTCTGCTCCTCCCCCTGCTCTTGTTCTCTGGCTCTCAAATGAATAAAATCTTAAAAAAAAAGAAAAAAGAAAAAAAACTTCAAACTCTACCCTGAGATGTATAAAGGATCAATGAGCTTTGAGATTCCTATCATAGTATAATTCTGGTTTGTTAAGTACTCATTAAATGCTGTTGCTAACTTTTAAATATTTTTGTTTCAGAACAGAATTCACATAAGCCACCAGTTTTGTTTGTAAATATAATAAATTCCTTTCACATGTCTTATTTTGGAATCAGAATGCCATAATTTAAATCTTACTTCTTCCTCCATTTATGGTTATATTGTGCAACTCATAGGAGCTGTATCAATATCATCTGGGAGCTTGTTAAATAAAAATACAGAATCTCGGGCCTCACCCAGACCTACTGAATCAGAATTGCATTTGTTCCCAGATGATACATCTATATGCTAAAGTTTGAAAAACACTGAGTACTTCTTTCTTAGTATTCCCATTTGTTTTGTTAAATGCATATGAAAATTATGAGCATTAAATAATAGATTTAAGTGATCAGAACAATACTGGCATGTAATAAGACCTCAATAAATGTTAATTATCTCTGTTATTCTCTTAACGAACTCACAAAACCTTTTTATTGGTTGCTTCAGCTCTTTGTTTGCCTGCTGCTTTGGATATTATCTGTTGCTTCGAGTCTTACTCCCTGAAACTCAACCTTTCTCTTGTGTTTTTTCAACTCTCCAATACTATGTCTTTTTTCCTTTTTGCTGAGGGCTGTAAGGCACGCTCTTCAGTCTGCTTTCTTTCTCTGCAGAATCATAAAACTGGAAGGGACCTTAGAGATCATCCAGTCCAAACATTTTCTTTTGGTTTTGAGGAAACTGAGGTCCTGAGAAGTTAAGGTATCATGTTACTGTGTTTGGAGTTTATCCATTATACATCTTCAGCAGATCTCCCAGACATATTGAAAAGGCTGAAACAGGAAAGATATAGTGTGTAAGTCAT
>CM053606.1:22221517-22251727 GCA_028646535.1 Procyon lotor
CGTCCATTGTTCAGAGTAACCTGTGTTGCTTTGTTAAAAGAAATTTTTTCTTCCATATTGTTAGCATCTTGTATTAATACATAATTCTCAAGACTTTGGCTAATTATCAGTTAGTATTGAGGTTTCTTTCATAGCAATGTTTTAAAATCTGTTTTCAGTTAATGCATTTTTTTTTTTTTTTAAGATTTTATTTATTTGACAGAGCAAGAGATAAATCACAAGCAGGCAGAGAGGCAGGCAGAGAGAGAGGGGGGGAGCAGGCTCCTCGCCAAGCAGAGAGCCCGATGGGGGGGCTCGATCTCAGGACCCTGAGATCATGACCTGAGCCAAAGGCAGAGGATTTAACCCACAGAGCCACCCAGACGCCCCTGTTAATGCAGTTCTTATTCTGTTTCGTGAACCAAATAAAAGTTAGCTTTGAAAATGGCATTTTAAATCATGTTGGAAAGATAAGACTTCTTTGAAAGCAATGTATTTAAGTGTCATTTCTACACTTTAGTATCCCAGTTGGAACCAACCAGAGATTCTGATAGCTATCAACAGAGTTCAGAATATCCCTGTGCAGTAAGGCTATTTAACACTTATATGTAGGAAAGTTGTTCAGTCCTGTGCTTAGAGTTTGTTTAAGCTAATTTTAGGCACTATTAAGAAAATTCATTTTTTAGTTTTTTATTTATAAGGACTTTGTAGATTAGAAACCGGGAATCTAGTATCCTGGTAGGAGTAGATATCAGTAAGTATTTTCAGACTTCCACGCTTTTGCCAATGCAGTTTCTTCTACCTCCCTTTCCATCTGCTAATTTCTTTCTGTTTTAAAGGTCTGCCTCAAATACCCTTACCTCTTGTCTGTTCCCGCACCATTTTTTCCTCTCCTCTCACTAACCGCCCCCCCACTCAGAGTAATTGTTCTGTGGTGTGTGTTTTAATAGTGTTCATAATTCCCACAGCATTAATCATAAAATTAATGTTTTTAAAGAAAGAATTGATATTGCCCAGTTAGACTATGAACCTCTTTTTTTTCGTTTCTTTTTAAGATTTTGTTTGTTTATTTGAAAGAGAAAATGAGCAAGGGGAGGGGCGGAGGGAGAGGGAGAAGCAGGCTCTCTGCTAAGCAGGGAGCTTGATGCAGGGCTTGATCCCAGGACCCCGGGATCATGACCTGAGCTGAAGGCAGGCACCTAACTGACTTGAGCTACCCAGGTGCCCCTAGATTATGAACCTCTTGAAATTAGGAACCAGATCATACTCATTTTTATAGTCCCAGTGCCTAAACACTAGCTAGCACACAGTGAATCCTAGAAGAATTTTTGTCAAATGAAGTACAAGGATAGGATAATTCAGATACTGCATTTAGAGCTATGTTAAATCAGTAAACAACTGATTCGTGATAATGAAATGAACCTGTTATTTTTGGTACCATCTAAGAAGGAGGAAAATCATAATACACTAAAAATTTGTAAGTGTTAAATAGTGTCAGGATTATTTCATCTGGAAAACCATTATCCTGAAAGCTTGATATTCTGAGGGTTCTAAGTAGCCAGATACCATGGCAGTTCTCAAACATTCTGGTTTCTGGATCCCTTCAAAAACTTAAAAATTTTTGAAGAGCCAGTGAACTTTAGTTTATGTAGTAGGTTCTATCTACCAATATATATTGTGTTAGAAATTAAAACCAATAAATTTTTTTTAAAGATTTTATTTATTTGACAGAAAGAGATCACAAGTAGGCAGAGAGGCAGGCAGAGAGACTGTCCCTCTCCCTTGCCCACCCTATGCAGTCACAGACTCTCTCTCTCAAATAAGTAAATAAAATAGTGACATGAAAGGACAGTCCCATGACTTACCCAAAAATAAATAAATAAAATCTTTAAAATAAATGCAATTAATACAATTAGTGTCTGAGCCCCTTTCATAAGGTAGCATTGAGGTTGTCTTGCTTGTTCAGATGATGCTTTGAGTCCAATGCAGGGCTTGATCCGGGCACCCTGAGATCATGACCTGAGCAGAAGGCAGAGACCTAACCCACTGAGCCACTCAGGCGCCCCAAAACTGAGAAATTTTTAAGCTCATTATTAACTCGTTTAAAAATAATAACTCAGTGTTTATGGACATAAATAATATTTTTAATGAAAAATAGCCATATACAGTAAGCATAACTTTATTCTGCAAACCACCTCAGTGTCTGTCTGGGTTTCATATCTGCCTCAGCATTCAGTTTATTGGAAAATGTTGTTTTGGCTGACGTGTGAAAAAAATCTGGTGCTACAAATATGTATTTGGAAAAGGGAGGAGTGTTTTAATAGCCATTTAGATTTTGTGGATGCTCTTCTTTGATACTCTACCAGAAAACAAGTAGTACTTAAAGGTTAGTTATACCGTGAAATCTGAAACCATATCAGTGAATCTTTTGTACTGTTAGGTTAAAATACATTGGTCTGTTTTTGTACTTTGAATGGTTTTTTTTACCCATGAATGAATGATTTTTGTTATATGCTATCATAATTTGGAAAATACTGGTTCACTGAGTTATATAGATCTTCCAAATGTTGGCATATTTCTTTTTAAGATTTTATTTATTTATTTGAGAAAGAAAGAGAGAAACCAAGAGAGAATGCATGAACATGAGCAGGCAGAGGAAGAAGCAGGCTCCCCACTGAGCAGAGAACCTGATGTAGGGCTTTGATCCCAGGACCCTGGGATCATGACCTGAGCTGAAGGTAGACACACAACCAGCTGAGCCACCCAGGTGCCCCCATTGGCACATTTCTTTATGCAATATTTTAAAAATCATGTTTGTTGAATGAAACACAGAAAAAAAACACCACTAATCTTATCAGGAAAGCCTAACTATTGGAAAGCAATCAAGTTGGATATGGCAAATTTTCCAAAATTATAATTTTCAGCGAAAACTCAACTTTTATCATTTGCAATGAATACTACCAGTTGTTTATCTTGAAGTAAGTCTTACTTTATTCATTTTTGAGAAAATATTTGCCAGCTATCCACTCTGGATGATAGTTTGTTCTTTCAAGTGAAAGTGAAAAAAGTAACTACCTCAGGTTGTAACTCTTAACATTCCCATGTGAGATTTTCCTTGAGACAACCATCATACTTTGGTGTTCAAGAGAATGCTTGTGGCCCATATCACACAGTTTAATAAAGTAAATGATTTTTACAGCAAATGTGTGGCATTGAATAACACATACTAGGACATTTTGGTTCAACTGCCTTAATTTGTGCTAAGGCTCTGGTGTTTGACCCAGCAGTGGTTCTTTCTGTGAAATTCACATGACAAAAAGCCACGTCAGTAATATTTAGTACACTCACAGTGTCTAGTTCAGAACATTTCTATCATTCCAATGTATCCAGTAGGCAGTTTCTCCCCAGAGGTCTCCTCTCATTCTATCTATGGATTTATGTATTCTGGATATTTCATGTTACTGGAATCCTACAACATACAATCTTTTGTGTCCATCTTTTAGCATGTTTTTGAGGTTTATCTGAGGTTTATATGTGTTAATAGTATGTATAGCAGCACTTCATTCTTTTTTTTTTATAGCTGAGTAATATTCCATTGTATGGATATAGCACAGTTTGTTTATCCATTCATTCATTGGTGAACATTTGGGCTGTTCTTTTAGCTTTTTTTTTTTTTCTTCTTTTTTAAGTAAGCTCCAGGCTCAGGGTGGGGCTTGAACTTAAAACCCTGAGATCAAGAGTCAAGTGCTTTACTGACTGAGCCAGCCCAGTGCCTCTATCTTTTAGCTATTTGAAATAGTGCTGTTAGGAACATATGTGTATTTACACTTTTTTGAGTACTTCTCTTCAGTTCTTTGGGGTACATATCTAGGAGTAGAATTGCAGTGGCCCGCTGTTGATTTTGAACCATCAGTTCAAATGTTAACATAGGGAAAAAGACATTTTTTTGGACAAATAATATTTTATGAAAATAGTTTTATTTTTATGAACCCCTCTAAAAGTATCTGGAGTACTTTGTGATCTGTAAGACTGTAATCTGTAAGACAGATTACAAAATTGGTCAGATATGAATATGTGATTTCTCATCATCATTCTGTTATCACTAGCACTAACTATTGTAAGCTAGGTAATCTTCAAAACTGCTATCAGTTGTGTTTTATAATCCCTACTTTATGGATGAGAGAATCAACATTTGAAAGTATATATGACTTACCCATCATTACATAATTTAAGTCCTAGAACTAAATGCCAAATTCAGGTTTTCTTATTTCAAGGCTGATGTCACTGCTGTTGCACAGTCTAAAGGTAGATGAAATGGGAAAGGGTTACTTGAAGGAGTGCTGTAACTTATAAAAGTGTTTAATGGTACCCTTATTTTTCTTTTTAGAGACATCTTAAATCTAAAGGATGTGATCAGTGTTCAGCTAGAAGATAATACCTCTAGCAAAAATTTTTGCAGCCAATCTTGTCTTTCATCATATGAAGAAAAGAGAAAAGCATTTGTTAAAATATGTACTAATAGCGTTTTAACTAAATGCAGCATGTGTCAGAAGACTACTGTTGTAAGTTGCAAATTTTTTTAACTTTCAGGGATTCTGATTATTTTGCTTAAATATTAGAGTTTTTACTGAATTTTTTTAAATCCTAGATTCAGTGTGAAGTAAAATACCAGCATGTGAAACACTGTTTTTGTAGTAATGCCTGTTTTCAGTTTCATTCCAACAATCTCATCATAGTCTGTCTTGAGAACTGTGGGGCTTACTTTTAAACTGTCTTTAGTCCATTTCATATGCTTCAGATGAAAGGAGAGTCCCATTACTTTAATAGTTCAAAGAGTGAGGTGTCTGGGTGGCTCAGTCAGTTAAGCATCTGACTCGTGATTTCAGCTCTTGTCATGAGATCAAAGCCCCATATGAGCCCCACTCTGTGCTCAGTGCAGAGTCTGCTTGTCCCTCTCCCTTGCCCACCCTATGCAGTCACAGACTCTCTCTCTCAAATAAGTAAATAAAATAGTGAAAAAAATAGTTCAGAGTATAATAGCATATAAGCAGATATGAATAAAGACCTGTTGCATGAAGTAAGAACCACTCCATTTGAATTTGACTGCATGGGACTCAAATGAAACATCCAAGATTGAGTCCCTTCCATTAGCTCACTTGTGGATGGTTCCACTTTAGGAAAAGGTGGGAATTAGATTTTAGTACCATTGGGAATAGTTTCATTCAGTAGGACAGTGAAGAAAATTAAATAAAAGACTTCTGACAGTTCCTCTTACATAGCAATTCATGATAAATGCTGTTTGGAGATTTTCCTAAAGAATCTCAGGATGATCTGGCCTTGAAGAAAAGCCAAGCATATGAAAGCTTGTTTATAAACTGCAAGTAAAGATAGAAGAAACAATAATAGCCTACTGGTCAGTAAGACTCAACAACAAAGTGCTTTTAATTCTGTTTTCTTATACCTAAGCAAGGTTAAAATGAACCCAAAATGTCACATGCTTTTCTGAATTTGAAATAATCCCCTATTTCTGGTAGGAGAGCCTTGGGTGGGAGCCTTGGCTCTCTCTTCTGAGAGCAGAGAAGCTGGGTCCTGCTTTGGTGGACTAAATGAGATTAATGCAGGGACTCCTGGGTGGCTCAGTTGAGCATCTGCCTTTGGCTCAGATCATGATCCCAGGGTCCTGGGTTTGAGTCCCACATCAGACTCCCTCCTCAGTGGGGAGTCTGCTTCTCCCTCTCCGCCTGCCGCTCCCCCTGCTTTTTGCTCTCTCTCTGAAAAATAAATAAATAAAATCTTTAAAATAAATGCAATTAATACAATTAGTGTCTGAGCCCCTTTCATAAGGTAGCGTTGAGGTTGTCTTGCTTGTTCAGATGATGCTTTGAGACCCAATTCTACTCCATAAATTCTTCCTTAAAATCATGCAACTGAAGATAGGATTTTCATCAAGTCTGAACAATTCAAATAGGTCATTTGTAAGTCACATCTTTTTTTTTTTTTCTTTTAAGATTTTATTTATGAGAAAGTGAGAGACAGCAAAAGTGGAAGGGGAAGCACAGAGAGGGAGGGAGAAGCAGACTGTCCAGTGAGCAGAGGGCCCAATATGGGGCTCGAGATTCTGGGATCATGACCTGAGCCAAAGGCAGACGTTTAACCAGCTGAGCCACCCAGGGCTTCTCAAAATATAAAAAGTCATACTAGTAAAGTGTAAAAGAATTTTCAGAATTATGCTCTGATTTTTGTTTCATTGTTCCTTTGCCAATATCCTGTTTTTCACAGAAGAAAATCTGTTTTTTCTTTTTTTGAGCATTTATTTACTTGAGAAAGAGAGAATGGGGGCGCGACAGAAGGAGAAGCAGACTCCCTGCTGAGCAGGGAACCTGATGCAGGGTTCGATCCCAGGACTCTGGGATCGTGACCTGAGCTGAAGGCAGACGCTTAACGTATAAAGTATTTTCATTTGTCCTTGTACTTATGCCCTCAAAAGCAGTTCTTTTTCACCATTGCCATAAGTCCAGGAATGATGATTCCTGTTTCAGTAGAAACAATAGGTGGTATGTCTCACAGTTTATATCATTTACCTTTGCATACTTACTGCTTTCTGAATGCACTATATTCTATATATTTTACTGCTTATATGCTACTTTCTTACAATATGCTTGCAATTTTTACCCTGAAGTTAGCCTAGAAAAACAGTAATTCCCACAGCCATTTTCTGGCTCCTCCTCAGTACCAGTAGAAGGCTTTCCTGAGTTAATATTCAAAGTGGAATTGAGGAAGGAGATATAATTGTAAGACTTCGTTTATTTATCCCATTGGCTTTGATTGCCTAGAGTGATGAACATATTCTGTGACCTCTTTCTTCATTGCTTTCATATGTATTACTGCTACTACTAATATATATCTGATAAATAATACAAATAGTGATTTTTTTAATCTGTTTCTTTCATTTTTGTCACTGTAATCTGTAGTGCTTTTTTTTTCCTCTTGTTTGTTTTTAATTCAAGTTAGTTAACATATAGGATATTACTAGTTTAAGGGTAGGGTTTAGTGATTCATCAGTTGTATATAATACCCAGTGCTAATTATTTTTTCTGGTTTTTAAGAAAGTATAAAAATGTGGCTTTATTATCATCGCTTGTTATATTAGAACAGTAATGATGAGTATATTTTTGTTTGTTAGCAATATATGTTATATACCAGGAATATGAATATTACTTTAATCTCTAAACAGAAACCAACCAAAACACTTACATCTGTTCCTTGCAAATCATTGAAGCCCTCAGATGAAATGATTGAGACCACCAATGACTTGGGGAAGACAGACCTTTTTTGTTCTATTAATTGTTTCTCTGCTTACAATAAAACTAAGATGGAATCGTCTACAGGTATTGTTTGTTTAGCAATTATCAGAGGCTTAGAAACCATTGAAGAATATTACTGCTTTCCTTTATAACCTTGATTCATCTCAAAATTAAACTGACTTAAGAGTCAAAACAAAAAAAATAAATAAAGGGTCAAAACAATGCAAAATTCATTGCAAAAAAATATTTTCCAGGCATGCCTGGCTGGCTCAGTCGATAAGAGCATGTAACTCTTAATCTCAGGATCATGAGTTCAGGCCCCACATTGGGCATGGAGCCTACATTTTAAAAAAAAGTTTTCCAGGGTGCCTGGGTGGCTCAGTGGGTTAAAGTCTCTGCCTTCAGCTCAGGTCATGATCTCAGGGTCCTGGTCCACATCGAGCTCTCTGCTCAGTGGGAAACCTGCTTCTCCCCCCTCTCTCTGCCTGCCTCTCTGCCTACTTGTGATCTGTGTCAAATAAATAAAATCTTTTAAAAATAAAAATTTAAAAAAGTTTTCTAGTAGTTTTATATAAAAAGAAGCCTACTTCACAACCAGAGACTTGATATTTATTTGTAAAGATTATGGCTACTAGCCACATTTGTTACAGGAAATAGAACTCATTGGAAATACTTGGAAGTTCACTAATAGAAAAGCACAAGTAACCCAAGGCCAACTTTGTATTCCATCAAAGGGCCTCATATAGGACCATTGGTCCTATTTACATAGATAATAAAGTAAATTACGCCATGGAGCTCGCACATCAAGTAAACTGGCTTATTATAGAAATTTTTGCAATACTAGCTTAGACACAGGTCTAGCTCCATTCTTGTTGAGGGTTATGAATCTTGAAGGAGTTAGAAATGATATCTATTAGGGCACCTGCCTGGCTCAGTCAGTAGAGTGAGCAGCTCTCAATCATAGGGTTATGAGTTCGAGCCCCATTGTTGGGTGTAGAGATTACTTTAAAAAAAAATATACTTTTAGGGGCGCCTGAGTGGCTCAGTGGGTTAAAGCCTCTGCCTTCGGCTCAGGTCGTGATCTCAGGGTCCTGAGATCGAGCCCCCCATCAGGCTCTCTGCTCAGCGGGGAGCCTGCTTCCCCCTCTCCCTCTGCCTGCCTCTCTGCCTACTTGTGATCTCTCTCTCTCTCTCTGTCAAATTAATAAATAAAATCTTTAAATATATATATATAGTTAGATAGATAAAGACTTTTAAAAATTATTAAAGATGGGGTGCCTGGGTGGCTGAGTGGGTTAAAGCCTCTGCCTTCAGCTCGGGTTGTGATCTCAAGGTCCTGGGATCGAGCCCCACATGGGGCTCTCTGCTCAGCAAGGAGCCTGCTTTTCCCCTCTCCCTCTGCCTGCCTCTCTGCTTACTTGTGATCTCTTTCTCTCTGCCAAATAAATAAATTAAATCTTTAAAAAAAAAAAATGAAAGAAATGATACCCACTAGGATATTCTAAAGGAATCTTTTTTTGTGGGTAATTTCATGTAAAGATTTGCTTGAAATTTCAAGCAAATGGTATAAAAGAACTGAGAAATTATATGCAAAGGTAAAATAGGTTAAAAAATGGAAAATGGAAGTTACCAGTTTAAGGTTATTAATGTGTTATCCTAAAGAACCTGGCTATCCCTGGTTCTCCAATATCTCTCCAATATCTAGCAATACCTAAAGCTATTAGATTTTTAAGATTTTATTTATTTTCTTGACAGAAAAAGAGGGTGTGTACAAGCAGCGGGAGCAACAGAGGGAGAGGGAGAAGCAGACTCCCCACCAAGCAGGGAACCAGATGCGGGGGTCAATACCAGGATCCCAGGATCATGACCTGAGCTGAAGGCAGACACTTAACCCACTGAGCCACCCAGGCGCTCCAAGCTATTAGATTTTTGCATTGTTTTTTTTTCAACATTCAACAAATGTTGAAACATTTGTTATTAAACAATGCTTTCTGATTGATTGATTCTGCTTGGTTTTTGAGAAATCTTTTTATTTTTTTCAGTAAATGTTTCCATGGCACATGATGCCTCAACGGATCTCTTTTCTCCAAAGAAAGATACAACTCCAGTTATAAGCAATATAGTGTCATTGGCAGATACTCATGTTTCCCTACCCATCATGAACTCTGATGTCTTACAAGGTAAAATTGATATACTCGACATGTACACTGTTTATCCATCCTTGATGAATCTGTCTATATTCTTAGGTTGTTTTTGTTGTCTGATATGAAATAAGCAATTGTAGTTTATGATGATATTTTATAGCATATATTTTACAGCGTATAAGATCTTGAGTTGATGATACTCTTTTATTTTAGCAGATACAGTATCTTCAGTAACAGCAAATGTCATTGTAGATGTAAGTTTTGTCCTTAATATTTTTTACACTGTCTTTTCTTTTTTAAGCATATTTTGTACGTGTGTGTTTGTGTGTGTATCCATATATATACAAGCATTTTCATTCCTGTTTTCATCCAAGAGCTCAAAAAAATTGAGCAAGAAACATCTTTTGGTATTCACATTCAATTTCCCAAGTCTCAGGTTTGACATCAAATTATTAATAAGAATATTTAAACAGAAGTATTATTAGTCATAGTTTTTCCTCTGGGTTATTACCTTTTTCAATATTCTACGTCACATGAGCAATAAAAATTATTTTTATTAAATTGCATACCAAAAGATTCTTTGAACATTTAATGCTAAATCTAGATTGCAACTTTATATTATAAATAATTGTTAATGTTTCCCCCTAGTGGAGCTCATATTATAACTCACCCATTCGTTTTATTGTGTTGTTAGAATAGATAATGTTTGATATTTTAATCATTTGAAAACTGTTCAAACAAGTGCTTTTCTCTTTTTCTCCCTAACATTTCTAAGAGTTTACCCAGTGAATCAAGTAGTGGTGTTGCTACTAGTAGTGTTGAACAGCCAAGCCTTTCACCATCTTCGTCAGTACCCAGTCAGCCTACAGTTGACTCCAGTGTAGAACTACAAAAAGATCAAGTGTCAGACCAAGATGCTACATACAATATGAAATCTATGAAAATAAGTGATGGACAATGTCATCCAAAATTTACACCCAGGGTACAAAAAATTAAAGATAAGTCACAAAGCAATAAAAAATCTTGGTGTTCAAATTTCCAGCATTTGAAAAGCAGTATTAAAAAGGATGTGACATTCTGTTATTCATGCCAGTTGTTCTGCCAAAAAAATTTTAGTTGTGGAGGAGAATCATTTGCAGCCCAAGGAATTTCTAATTGGAAAAAGACTCTAGAAAAATTCAGAAAGCATGAAAAAAGTGAGATGCATTTGAAGTCATTGCAGTTTTGGAGGGAGTACCAGTTTTTTGATGAAGCCATCAATGATAATTTATCTATTCATTCAAAACAGATTGAAGGAAATAAAAAGTACCTAAAGCTTATAATTGAAAATATTTTATTTCTTGGGAAGCAGTGTTTACCCTTAAGAGGAAATGACCAATCGATTTCACCTGTGAACAAAGGCAATTTTTTAGAACTGTTAGAAATCAGAGCAAAAGATAAAGGAGAAGAAATATTTCGACTTACAAATTTACAAGTTGACTTCTATAATAGTACACAAATTCAAAATGATATTATTGAAATAATAAAGACCGAAATGCTTCAAGATATTGTGAATGAAATCAATGCCTCCTCAGCTTTTTCAATAATATGCGATGAGACAACTGATAGCACCACTAAAAAACAGCTTTCAATTTATGTAAGATACCCACAAAAAATGTCAAAGTCTGTCTTAATTAAAGAAAGATTCTTGGGTTTCATAGATATTGAAGAGATGACTGGGACTAACTTACATGGGACTATCAAAACTTACCTGCAGCAAATTGGAGTTGATCTGAATAAGATATGTGGCCAGGCCTATGATAGTACCACTAATTTGAGGGGAAAATTTAATAAAATTGCAGCAGAATTCAAGAAAGAAGAGCCAAGAGCTTTGTACATACATTGTTATGCGCATTTTTTGGATTTAACAGTAATTAGGTTTTGTAAAGAAGTGAAAGAACTCCGAAGTGCTCTAAATACTCTCAACTCTTTGTTCAACACTATTCATATGTCTGGGGAAATGTCTGCAAATTTTCAAAACATTTTTAAGCTAAGTCAGAACAAAACATGCAAGAAACATACATCACAATCATGTTGGACAGTCCATGATCATATATTATTGTCTGTGATTGAGGGCCTTCCAGAGATTATTGAAACATTGGAAGTTGTATCAAGCCATTCTTCAAACACAAGTTTGGCTGATGAATTGAGTGATTTGTTAATATTGGTTTCCAAATTTGAATTTATCTTTTGTTCAAAATTTCTTTATCGAGTGCTAAGTGTTACAGGAATTCTTTCCAAAGAGCTTCAAAGTGAAACCATAGATATTTTTTCATTGTCTTCAAAAATAGAAGCAATTTTGGAATGTTTGTCATCTGAAAGAAATGATGCCTATTTCAAAACTATGTGGGATGGAGCAGAGGAAATATGTCAAAAAATAACCAGTAAAGGTTTTGAAGTTGAAAGACCTTCTTTTCAGAAAAGAAGAAAAATTCAGAAAACAGTAGATCCTGGCAATTCAGATAGTATGTTTTTTCCTGCTTCAACAGAAGAACAATATAAAATTAATATTTATTACCAAGGATTGGATACTATATTAAATAATTTAAAGCTATGTTTCTCAGAGTTTGATTATTGCAAAATGAAGCAAATTTCAGAACTATTATTTAAATGGAATGAACCATTAAATGAAACAACAGCCAAACATGTCCAAGAATTTTATAAACTTGATGCAGACATCATCCCAGAACTTAGATTTTATCGGCAATATGCAAAGCTGAATTTTGTCATAGATTATGATCATATCAACTTCATCAATCTTGGTTGTTTGTTTATTCAGCATGGTCTTCATAATAATATTCCTTGCATATCAAAATTATTATATACTGCTTTGTCTTGGCCAGTTACTTCAAGTGCTGAAAATTCATTTTCCACACTGCCCCGTCTTAAAACATATTTATGTCATACCATGGGACAAGAGAAGCTTAGCGGTCTAGCCCTGATAGCTATTGAGCAGGAATTGGTAAATAAACTGATGGAACCTGAAAGACTGAATAGCATTGTGGAAAAGTTTATCCATCAGATGAAAGAAACATAACATTTGCTAATTTGAATTTACCTAAAAGAATTTTGTATTTCTCCTGGAATGTTTGTTTTTATTTCAAAATTTTATCTCCTAAGAAAAGATTTTTTTTTCATCAGAACATGTAACATTCACTTGATTCAAAATTCAAGAAACAAACTGAAAAGAGAAAAGTCTCCTTCCCCTTTTTAGTACCCAATTTCCCCTCCCTGTAGTGTTTGTTTCTCAAATATCCTTCTGGAGATATTTTTCATGAATAGTACTCTTCAGTTCACACCGTTCTTCAGCTTTTCCACTTAACATATTTTTGAGATTGTCCTATATCCGATGTACAATATCCGTACATAAAGAGTTTCTTTGGTTTTTTTTTTTTTTTTTACAACTGCATAAAATTTCATTGTATGAATGTACCATATTATATTTGAGCAGTCCCTAACAATAAACATTTTAATTCTTTCCAGTATTTTGCTATTATAAATAATGCTGCATTTAATAACCTTGTACAGGGGCACCTGGGTGGCTCAGTCGGTTAAATGTCTGCCTTTGGCTCAGGTCATGAACCAGGGTCCTGGGATCAAGCCCCGCTTTGGGCTCTCTGCCCAGTGGTGGGGTTTGGGGGTTAGGGGCAACCTGCTTCTCCCTTTCCAAATTCTGCCTGCCACCCCCTGCTTGTGCCCTCTCTCTCTGTCAAATAAATAAATAAAATCTTTTTTTAAAAAAATAATAACCTTGTACATAATTGCACATGAGTGAGTTACTGTAAGGTAAAATTTTAAATTAGAATTACTAGATCAGAAGATTTATGCATTTTTATTCTTGATAAGATACTGGCAAATTGCTTTCTATAAGTATGAGTATGCCCATTTATAGTTCTACTACCCATGTGTGAGATTGCCTATTTCCTTGAATCTTTATAAACAAGTGTTCTGAAACATTTTGATCTTTGCCAGTCTCGTAAAAATCCCAGTGGAATTTTGTATTTTCACCTACGAATAAGGTTGGGTAGGAATGCCTGGGTGGCTCAGTCGGTTAAGCGTCTGCCTTCAGCCTAGGTCACGATGCCAGGGTCCTGAGATTACTGAGTCCTTCATCAGGCTCCTTGCTCAGCAGGAGCTTTGTATTTCCTTTTCCTGTGAACTGTCGTGTTTAAATATGACTGTGGTTTTGGTTGACACAAATAGATAATGCAATATGAATTCTTAATCTACTTTATGAAAATATGACTAAATAACCCCCCCCCCCCAAAAGACTCTGTCTATCAGTATACTTTAGAAAGGTTCAGGTGATAAAGGAAAATCTGTCCCTCAGAGACTTGTAAGAATTTAATGGTAGATGTATCTGGGCCTGGAATTTTGTTTTAGGAATATTTCTCTGCCACTTCTCCCTTTCTCCTCAATTCTTACTTGTAAATTTTTCTAGAAAGAACGTCCATTTTATTTAGGCTTTTTTAAAAATGTATTTACTTAAAGGTATAGAAAGTATTCTTTTGATTTTTTTCTGTATACTGTTTCCTCATCGATTTCTATATACATGCTTGCTTTCTTGATTAGCCAACCGGTAGTTTATTTACTTGTTTTTCATACACATTCTTAGATTTCTTTATCAATCCTACATTTTTAAAATATTATGGTTGATATTAACATAGAAATACAAAGAGCATATCAAGTAACATTTAATCCTATTAAATCTTAACATTTTACTAATGCTCCAGTTTTTATTTCAGGAATAAAATATTACAGAGCAAGATGTAGCTCCCTTGCCGATCTTTTGCTGATAACATTCCTCTTCTGTTTTCCCCATAAGCAATGATTATTTGTTGTGCTTCTTTCCATGCATGCTTAATTTTATACTTAAAAGCCTTGTTTCATATTTATAAGCTTTATATAATACTCTAGGTTGCATTGTACATACCTTTCAGTAATTTGATTTTTTTTACCCAATGTTGTTTTTGAAATGTATACATGGATTTCTAGTTCGTTTATTTTAGCTGAATAATTATTATTATTAATTTTATTATTTTAATAACGTTTAAATAAAATAATTATTTTAGCTGAATAATACCCCATTATATAAATATAGATGTTTATCCTTTCTCTATTTAAATGGACATATCTACTCTTTGATTTTGTACCTTTAAAATATTCCAATGAACATTTTTATATGTCATATGCATTTGCACATTCAACAAATATTTTTGAGAAAGTACTATATACCAGACACTATTCTACCTGCTGGAGACCCAGCAGAGAATAAAATAAGGCCCAGACTCCAATGAAGCTCAGCTTTCTAATGTGGTGATCCAAGAAAGATACTAGAAGAGGTTGCTTACCAGTTCTTTATGTAGATAGATGATAATACAAAAAGAATCTAGGCTGCACTAGGATAAAATATGAGACTTTGGAAGCTGTGGCCAGTAAAGGCCTTACCTAACCACCTATCTCTGATATAACAGTTGGGAAGGTCTGCTCTAGGGTACTTACATAGAAGTAGACTTGATGGTTAAAGGCTATGTTCATCTTCCACTTCAATTAAACCTCTGTTGTAAATTTTTTTCTTTCCCACCATTATCTGAGTGTCTCTGTTCCACACATCTTTACCAACATTTGGTATTAGCATTTTACTCTTTTTTTCTTTTTAATCCATTGATTTCTACTTTACCTTTTATATTTTTTATTTTTATTTTTTTTAAAGATTTTATTTATTTATTAGCACAAGCAGGCAGAGCAACAGACAGAGGGTGAGAGAGAAGCAGGCTCTCCGTGAGCAGAGAACCTGATGTGGGGCTCGATCCCAGGACCCCGTGACCATGACCTGAGCCGAAGGCAGCCGCTCAACCAACTGAGCCACCCAGGCGCCCCTACTTTACCTTTTTTAAAAAAAAGAAAACAAAATAGAAGGCAGTTAGTTAACCACTAGTATTGGATGCTTCTTGCATGTATTTTCTTTTCTACTTTGTAATGAAAGTGCTTAGTGCTATGAACTCTCCTCTGAAGTCACCTTTGTCTACCATGTGTTTTTCTTATTTTCATTATTTTCTAGCTGTTTGCAGTTGTAGTTTCTATATTGTCATGGAACCAAGAATTAATTTCAAGAGGTTGGGGTTTTTTCTTTTAAATATTCAAATGTTTTTGCTTTTACTTTTTTTCCCTATAAAGTCAGTAACATAAGTCCTAGACCTGAAAAAGAAAACTACAGTAATTAAAACAGCTATCTTGGTTGAATACCTACTATGTAATGTAGTACTTTGTTCAGTGCTTTACATACGCTATTTCATTTAGATCTCTCAGCAATCTATTTTACACAGGAAACAAAGACACAAAAGGTTATGATCACACAGTAAATGGTGAATACAGGATTTGTTATCCAGGCGGTATGACTCCAAAGCCTATGCTCTCAATCACTATGCTCTACTAACTCTTATACAAACTGTTATCAGAAATATTCCCAAATGGCACTGGGGTGGGTCAGTCATTAAGCGCTTGCTTCAGCTCAGGTCATGATCCCAGGGTCCTGGAATAAAGCACCACATCAGGCTCCCTGCTCAGCGGTAGGCCTGCTTCTCTCCCATTCCCCCTGCTCATGTTCCCTCTCTCTCTGTCAATTAATTAATTAATTAATTAATAATAAAGAAATAAAAATTCCCAATAGAAGATTAACTACCAGAAGTGCATTAAAGAACAGAAAATCACAGAGATAGCAGTATAGTTTTTTAATTTCCCCAAAATCAATTGAAGCAGAAATCCATGCACAACATCTATAACAAATCTTGGTGACAATGAACCTCCGTGGTCCCAAAATAAGATTAGTAGTGACAAACTCTAAGACCTGAATGCTACTGGCTATCTGTTGAGAAAGCCATGGAGAAAAAGCAGTGGGACATCTGATAGTTTTTGAGAATTAAGAGATTCCCCCCAAATCAACAGGTTTCCACTAGAAAGTATGGCAGGCTAATTAAGAAACAACCACTCAAAAAGAGGGTCCCTACAGATGTCAGTTAGCTGGTGAATTAGAGGGGACTGTGCTAAGTTCTGAAGATGTTGGAGTAGTCTGGGTCCTTAAAAACTTTTTTTTTTTTTTTTTTTTTTTGGTCCTTAGGAACTCTTGAAACTAACAAATATGAGCTTCATTCCCAAACAGCTCAATTAAGAAGAAACTGCTGGTGGGGCGCCTGGGTGGCTCAGTCGTTAAGCGTCTGCCTTCAGCTCAGGTCATGATCCCAGGGTCCTGGGATCGAGCCCCGCATCGGGCTCCCTGCTCCATAGGAAACCTGCTTCTCCCACTTCCATTCTCTCTGCTTGGGTTCCCTCTCTCCCTGTGTTTCTCTCTGCCAAATAAATAAAATCTTTTAAAAAAAAAAAAAATGCTGGCTATAGATACTAAATTGATCAGGACAGGGATAGTAGGGACAAAAGAAAGACAATGTACAGACAAATGCAGGAGAGAATCAGAAGAAGCAGAATCTCAGTATGAGGTCCTTTTGTGAAAATAATAGAATTTCATGAGCCTTGAAGCCAGAAAAGTTATTTTTGTCCTTTCTACCTACTAAAAGTATAGGAAAATGTATTTCACATAGAAGTGAACAACAGCTCAGGGTCTTGGGATCGAGTCCCGCATCGGGCTCTACTCAGCAGGAAGCCTGCTTCCCCTTCTCTCTGCCTGCCTCTCTGCTTACCTGTGATCTCTCACTCTGTCAAATAAATAAATAAAAAATCTTTTTTAAAAAAAGTGAACAACAGAAGTATAGAATTTAATATAAAAATAGAGAACAGTTATCCTTACAAAACAAAAATTAAGTATTTTAAACCAAGCTATGAGAATTTAAGAAAACCGGGGTGCCTGGGTGGCTCAGTGGGTTAAAGCTTCTGCCTTCGGCTCAGGTCATGGTCTCGGGGTCCTGAGATCGAGCCCTGCTCAGCGGGGAGCCTGCTTCCCCCTCTCTCTCTGCCTGCCTCTCTGCCTACTTGTGATCTCTCTGTCAAACAAATAAAATCTAATAAAATAATAAAACCATGAAAGCTAGAAATGAATTAGAAAGGCTCAGATGAGTGGATGAAATATTTTAAAAGGTCAGTGACAATTCAGCAAAATTAAAGGAAAAAAATCACCTTAAAACTGAAAAAAATCACCTTAAAACTTAGAACTGCCTGGGTGGCTCTGTCAATCAAGTGTCCAATTT
Organism: Procyon lotor; assembly: GCA_028646535.1. Lineage (NCBI taxonomy): Eukaryota > Metazoa > Chordata > Mammalia > Carnivora > Procyonidae > Procyon > Procyon lotor. The sequence goes on from CM053606.1 coordinate 22,239,182, forward strand.
GATTTTGGCTCAGGTCTCAGTCTCAGGGCTATGATTTCAGGCCTGTGCTGGGCTCCACACTAGGCGTGGAGCCCACTTTAAAAAAAAGAAAAAAATGAAAACTAAACTAGAAGGGACTCCAAAATGAATAAGACACAACTGATAATTCCCAAGAAGAAGAGCATGGAAAGGAAGAAAATGTTTTCCATCATAACAAGAGACTTAAAAAGGATTCAAGAAAAAAAAATTCAAGAAAAAGTGTTATCAAATATAGAAGACTTGATACCCATATAAAAGGAATCTTCAAAGAAGAAATCGGTGTGATGGAAGGGAATATTTAAAAACTATACAGTAATCCAAAGCAATAGAAAAGAACAAATACTTAAAACCATATGCCAGTTATTTAGATTATTTCTCAGCTCATAGACATCAAACCACAGTGCTCCTCTAGCTGGATCTTTGTTAGCCTCTACCAATAGGGGACACTAGAGGACAGCTGCAAGCATGAGGGAGCAAGGATTTGTTTCTTCCTGTCTACTTCCTGGGCTTTATGTCTGTTTGTGGTTGTGACCATCATTCCAGAAATGCTACTTCCTTCTGGAAGCAGCACTTCTTTCCCTAGCAGGATCTCATTCCAGTTGCAATTTTCACAACACAACCACTTTCATCATGTCCCCCCTGTTGAGACACCAGCACCCCTTCTTCAGGGATCTGGGTCTTAGGCCCAAGCTCAAACCAGCACCAGCAATCTTCCTCAGAAGTCTAACTCAGTTCCATGAACTATCTCCTTTATTTTGTTCTCTCATTCCTGAGAATTTAAGCTGCTACTTCTATGACATTTTAGTGTTTTCTTTTTATTCTTTCAGTAACCTACTTAACTCTAGACTTAGTTAATTTGTTTTCATATTCCCCTGGCTCAAATAACTAATATGCTTCTCTGTCCTTACTGGACCCTGGCCAATACACTGTAATTCAAGGGAGCTTGCCTGAAATTAGGAAGACTTTTATGTATTGGAGCCCATGGGTGGCTCAGTTGGTTGAGCGTGGGATTCTTGGTTTCAGTTCAGGATCATGGAATCAAGTCCCAAGTTGGGCTCTGTGCTCAATGGGGAGTCAGCTTGAGATTCTCTCCCTGTCTCTCTCTCCCCAACCCCCAACGCCTTCTCCCACTCACGTGCTCACTAGCTCTCAAATAAATCCTTACAACGGGGGCGCCTGGGTGGCTCAGAGGGTTAAAGCCTCTGCCTTGGGTTCAGGTCATGATCTCAGGGTCCTGGGATCGAGTCCCGCATCGGGCTCTCTGCTCAGCGAGGAGCCTGCTTCCCCCCCTCTCTCTGCCTGCCTCTCTGCCTACTTGTGATCTCTCCCTATGTGTCAAATAAATAAAATCTTTAAAAAAATTAAAAAATAAAAAAAATTAAAAATCCTTACAAGAAAGAAAGACTATGTATTGAAAAGATAAAGTGTGCGCCTAGGCATGTGACCCAGAATAGTCATGGCCAGAGATACTTTTAATGTTTAAAGAAAAAAATTCATTTGAGAATCCAGGCCAAAAAGCCAAGACACTTAGAAGGTAAATCTGATTATTTTCATAGTTTTTCATAACGACATTCTATGCCAAAAGACAATGAAGTAACATAAACTTAGGATTTTATATCCAACAAAGTTGACTTTTTAAAATTTTTTTTATTTTTTAGATTTTTAAGATTTTACTTATTTACTTGAGAGAGAGAGAATGAGAGAGAGTACCAGAAGAGGGAGTGTCAGAGGGAGAAGCAGACTCCCCACTGAGCAGGGAGTCTGATGCAGGACTGGATGCCAGTACTCCAGGATCATGACCTGAGTCAAAGGCAGTCACTTAACCAACTGAGCCACCCAGTCACCCTATTTTTTAGATCTTTTATTTCTTTATTTGAGAGAGATTGTACAAGCAGTGGGAGTGACAGGCAGAGGGAAAAGCAGGCTCCCCGCTGAGCAGGGAGCCCGATGTGGGTCTTGATCCCAGGACCCTGGGATCTTGACCTGAGCCAAAGACAGACTAATTGACTGAGCCACCCAGGTGCTCCGTGAAATTGACTTTCAAGTATATAAACCACAGGCAAACTGTCATCAATATGCAAACTCAGGGAACCTTGTTTCCATGATCCCTGGACCTAAGGAATCTACTAGAGAATGTGGTTCAGATAACTAGATTGTAGGGACATTAACATGGGGGGTGATAGTTTTACAAGTATCAAGAGGAATGATAAAATTAGACTCTCATTCTTTTGAATGAATAGATGTAGGCAGTGATCATCTGTGGCTGATGCTGTCACCACAGGAAGCCAGGTGCTCTGCACTTCCCGAAGGACATCAGCACCAGCTGAGCAGTGCATCCCCCTAGAGGTCTGAATTTCAATTCCACAGGATTCTTCTAGGCTTTTAAGGATTAATAATTCCAACCTCTCCTCTTCCCATCCCCCCCACCTACCCATCCCTGGTGCTAGAGGTGGTAGAAGCTCTGGAATTGCTGCTTCTATATCACCTTAGTGCTCTCATTGTGTCTTCTTAGCTCTAGAATTCAAGGAACTCATGTGGTTTCAGTCTCCTGGTGGATACAGAACCACCCATGAAGTAATCTTGCCAAAATAATTCAGTCTTTAATTTCATCAACACTGTAGATCTAATACCCTGGTTTCTCTTCAGACCAAAGGAATATTTTGCCTTAAAAAAACAAAACAAGGGGCGCCTGGGTGGCTCAGTTGTTAAGCGTCTGCCTTCAGCTCAGGTCATGATCCCAGGGTCCTGGGATCGAGCCCCGCATCGGGCTCCCTGCTCAGCAGGAAGCCTGCTTCTCCTGCTACCACTCCCTCTGCTTCTGTTCCCTCTCTCGCTGTGTTTCTCTCTGTCAAATAAATAAAAAAATCTTAAAAAAAAAAAAAAAACTTAAGGGGCACCTGGGTGGCTCATTTGTTAAGCCTCTTCCTTTGGCTCAGGTCATGATCCCAGGGTCCTAGGATGGAGCCCCACATCGGGCTCCCTGCTCTGTGGGAAGCTGGCTTCCTCTCCCATTCCCCCTGTTTGTGTTCCCTCTCTCACTGGCTCTCTCTCTCTCTGTCAGACAAATAAAATCTTTTTAAAAAAGATTTTATTTATTTGTCAGAGAGAGAGCACAAGAAGGCAGAGAGGCAGGCAAAAGGAGAGGGGGAAGCAGGCTCCCCGCTGAGCAAGGAGCCTGATGTGAGACTTGATCCCAGGACCCTGGGGTCATGATCTGAGCTGAAGGCAGCTGCTTAACCAGCTGAGCCACCCAGGCATCCCTAAATAAATAAAATCTTTAAAAAAAAAAAAAAAAAGGACATTTCTTTAAAAAAAAATTTTTTTTAAAGACCCTAGATCTAACTGCTCATTTCTGGAAAGACAGGGGTCAGAGAAACATATTAAACATCATTAGGCTGTAACCAGCAAAACCCAAATCCTGGAAGAATGTACAGAATAAATAATAGTTTAACAAAGACTTACAAGGAAAAAGTAAGATATGACAGAAAATTCTGTAGCTTAAAAGAGAAGTCAGAGTCATGTCAACAGATTTTAGTATGTGAAACTTGTTTGGATCCCACTTTAAACAAATATGAACACTGTATTTGATAATATTAAAGAACTGTTAATTATGAGGGTATAGTAGTGACTTGTGCTTATGTGTTTTTTAAAAAGTCACTGCCTCTTAGTGTATGAAATTATATGAAATCTGGGACTTCAAAATACTTTGGTGGAGGAGGAGTATGTGATGCTTGAGATGAAACAAAATTGGCCATGATTTCGTAGTTGTTGAATCTAGGTGATATGTACATAGGGATTCATTGTATTGGTACTCAACTTTTGTATGTGAAGTTTTCTATAATGAAAAATATTTTTTTTTAGATTTTATTTATTTATTTGACAGAGCGCAAGAGGGAACACAAGCAGGGAGAGTGGGAGAGGGAGAAGCAGGCTTCCCGCTGAGCAGGGAGCCCGATGTGGGGCTCGATCCTAGGACCCTGAGATCATGACCTGAGCCAAAGGCAGACAATGACTGCGCCATCCAGGGGCCCCTGAAAAATATTTTAAATGATGGACTATTACCCACTGGTGTTTATGCCAGGAATGTAAAGTGTTTCAATATTAGAAAACTTACTAATGAAAGACAACAAAATAATATATCAAGTTGAGAAAGTAATACCAATAAATACTATAAAATTGTTTATAAGGCATTAACATTTGTACCTGATTTTATTTTATTTTTATTTTATTTTTAAGTAGGCTTCATACCCAACATGGAGCCCAGTGTGGGGCTTGAACTCAAGACCCTGAGATCAAGACCTGAGCTGAGGTCAAGAGTCAGACATTTAACTGACTGAACCACCCAGGTTCCCCTTGTACCTGATTTTAAAACATAGGTAAAGGGCGCCTGGGTGACTCAGTTGGTTAAGCAACTGCCTTCGGCTCAGGTCATGATCCCGGAGTCCTGGGATCAAGTCCCACATCAGGCTCCCAGCTCCATGGGAACTCTGCTTCTCCCTCTGACCTTCTCCCCTCTCATACTCTCTCTGTCTCTATCTCAAATAAATAAATAAAATCTTTAATAAATAAATAAATAATAAAACATAAATAAAATTAGAATAAAAAGTCATTTCTTTAATAAAATATAAGTGATATTAGTATTAATATATACATATAGACCTAGCCGATAATTAAAATATTAGGAGCACTGCTCCCAAAAATATCAGAAACCTACCAACTATCAATCTTATGTAATATTTTTAAATTAGACTATATTTAGGTAATTGTAGATTCATATCAAGTTGTAGGAAATAATAGAGATCACACATATCATTCACCCAGTTTTCCCCTATGGTAACATCTTGCATAACTATAATATAGTATCACAATGAGAAATCAAACATTGATAGAATCTGTTTTATTTAGGTGTACCAGTTTTACATGTACTTGTGGGTATGCAGTATTATCACATATAGGTTCTTGTAGTCACCACTAAAATCAAGATACAAAACAGTTCCATTAATACAACAGTCTCGTGTGACACACTTTTATAAATACATCTACCTTCCACTCTCCCTTCTCCTCTTCCTAACCATTGACAACTACTAATCTATTAACCATCTCTATAATTTTGTCATTTCAAGAATGAATGTAATCATACGTATGTAGCCCTTTGGGTTGGCTTTTTCATTTGGCATAATATCCTTAAAATCTGTCCAAGTTGCTTTGTGTATCAACAGTTTGTTCCTATTTATCCCTGAGTAGTGTTATTAATGTTATTAATGTACCACTGTTTAACAATCCATGCATTGAAGGACATTTGGATTTTTTCCTGTTTTGGATTACTAGAAATAAAGCCGCTACGGACATTTGTATACATGTTTTTGTATGAGTGTAAGGGGGTTTTTTTGCAAGTCTAATAAATCACATGATTTTTTTTATGGGATTTCTACATCAGGTTGCAGTTTCAAAGAAGTTATATATGTGTGATATGAAGAGAATGATGTACAATCAACATGAATCTTGTTAAATCTCTCTTCCATGGACTTTCTCCATCTTCCTGCTTAACAATAAAAGCCATTTTTTTTTTAAGATTTTAATTTATTTGACAGAGAGAGAGATCACGAGTAGGCAGAGACAGGCAGAGAGAGAGGGAGAAGCAGGCTCCCCGCTGAGCAGAAAGCCCGATGCGGGGCTCGATCCCAGGACCCTGAGATCATGACCTGAGCTTAAGGCAGAGGCTTTAGCCCACTGAGCCACCCAGGCGCCCCAATAAAAGCCATTTTAAGGTTTATATAAACATTCTTTACAATTGCCCTCTTAACAAAAAAATTAGTCTGTAAATAGCACTAGGCATTTAGCAAATAATTCACAGGCCAATAAGTTCAATTGTGCAGTTGTGAAATGTAATGGGAAAGAGTTTGAAACCTTAAGACTGGGTGATCTAGTGTTTCCAACATGTCTTTGATTGCCTTAAGAGAGTATTTGGTTTCCCTCTTACTTCCACCTGCAAACTGAGAAGCTCTGTTTATTTGACTAGAGGCCCAATTAGCGTATTTCATGTTGTCCTTTTTTGTTTTTGCACTTGCTTTTGGAGTAGAAGCTATATGACTTGCTGACATGTAAAGCCCAAACAAAGCTCTCATATTTCGGTTGTTCAGTTTCAGTGCCTATGCAAAATACTTTCTTGAAAGTTCGAGGTTTTCGAGTCCACCTTGGGTATACTTAAATTCAGCATACTGCTGACAGTGTAAGTGATTGTGTGGATTAGTCATCTTTAGCTCCTCTAAACAAAAGGTTGCACAATCATGTTTGTTGATATAAAGCTCTGCAAGTTCATGCCAGGCTTCTTGGCCCCCAACAATTTGTTCCGGATACTCATTCAGTTCCCAAATGGCCTCCACATTTTTCCCTTAGGATTTTCAAATGGCAGTCTTATGCTTTCTCACAGCAGTGTTAGTTGGATCTTCTTATAAAATTCTATCATATGATGTCATAAAGACATCATAGTGTCTTTCCATGGCTTCAAATCTCATGCCAGTTAGTCTCTTGACTCTCTGACTGCCAGGGAACCGTCTCCTCAACTTCTGAAGACAAAACAACGCCGAGTCATCTCAACCATAGTCTAGGGCTCAATCATCACTTGCTCATATATGACCCAAATATCTCCAAGCTTAGAGGCATATTCATTAATTCTTCTCCAATTTTCACAATTTGCTCACTGTTTCATGAATTTTCTATTTTCTCATTTTATCCGGCATTTCTTCCCAATTGACATCATAAAGCTCTAAGACCTTTGCCATCTTTTCAGAACCTGGAGGCAAGGAATAAGTTTTCATTTTTCTAGTCAAAATGCCCGAGAATACAATTGCTGTGTTGTATGGTAATTAAACAATTAGTTGGTTTTTTTTTTTAAGATTTTATTTATTTATTTGAAAAAGAGAGACACAGCAAGAGAGGAAACAGAAACAGAACAGAGGGAGTGGGAGAGCGAGAAGCAGGCTTCCTGCCAAGCAGGGAGCCTGATGCAAGGCTTGATCCCAGGACCCTCAGATCATGACCTGAGCTAAAGGCAGAGTTTTAATGACTGAGCCACCCAGATGCCCCACACAATTAGTTTTATAAGAAACTGCCAACCTTGGGGCACCTGGGTGGCTCAGTTGGTTAAGCATTCAGCTCAGGTAATGATCTCAGGTCCTGGGACAGAGCCCCAAGTCAAGCTTCCTTCTTAGCAAGGAGTCTGATTCTCCCTCTACCCCTCCCCTCTGCTCATGATCTCTGTCATGCTCTCTCTCTCTCTCTCTCTCAAATAAATAAAAATTTTATAAATAAATAAATAAATAAATAAATAAATAAAAGAACTTGCCAAACCTTTCCAGCATAACTGGATACCAGTTTATAATCTGGTATATGTTTATACGCTGGTATAAACCAGCATACCATTTTATAATCCCACTGGCAATGTATAAATAATCCAGTTTCTCTGCATCTTCAGCAGCATTTGGTGTTGTCACAACTTTGTTTTTAGCCATTCTTATAGATATGTAGTTCTATCTTATTTTAATTTGCATATCCCTGAGGGTAATGATGTTGAAAACATTTGCATGTGGTTATTTGTCATCTGTACATTTTCTCTGATGAAATGTCTGTTCATTCTTTTGCCTGTTTTAAAATTTGATTGTTTTTATTGTTGAGCTTTGAGAATTCTTTACATATGCTAAATATTAGTCCTTAATTTTTCCATTATGGAAAATTGGTGTCACAACTAAGTTCTCTTTACCAGACCGTAGATCTCAAAGATTTTCTCCTATTTTTTAAAATATTTTTTATTTATTAATTTGACACAGAGAGAGGGCAAGAGAGCACAAGTGGGGGGGCAGAGGGAGAGGGAGAAGCAAGCTCCCCACTGAGCAGGTTGCCCAATGTGGGGCTCAATCACAGGACCCTGGTCATGACCTGAGCCAAAGGCAGCCACTTAACTGACTGAGCCACCTAAATGTCCCCTATGTTTTTGTTTATAAAAGTTTTATACTTTTACATTTAACATTTAAGCTTGTGAAATATTTTGAGTTCATATTTGTGTTTAGGTCAGAATTCTTTTTTCTTTCCCCTTATGGATATCCAATTGCTCCAAGCATCATTTTTTGAAAGGTTATCCTTTCTCCATTGAACTTCTTTTACATCTTCGTAAAAAAAAAAAAAAAAAAAAAAAAGGGGACACCTGGGTGGCTCAGTCGTTAAGCGTCTGCCTTCAGCTCAGGTCATGATCCCAGGGTCCTGGGATCGAGCCCCGTGTCGGGCTCCCTGCTTGGCGGGAAGCCTGCTTCTCCCGCTACCATCCCCTCTGCTTGTGTTCCCTCTCTCACTGTGTTTCTCTGTCAAATAAATAAAAATCTTTAAAAAAAAAAGAAGGAGGAGGAGGAGGAGGAGAAGAAGAAGAAGAAGAAAAATCAGTTAGGCAGAGATATTCAGCAAATTAGAAATAGAAGGGCCCTTTCTTAATATGACAGAAAGCATTTATTAAAACACACACACACACACACACACACACACACACACACACACATACAGCTAACATTACACTCAATGGAAAGTTTAAAAGCTTTCCTATTAAGTTCAGAAACACTCATCATTGCTACTCAAGATTGTACTAGGAGTCTTAATTTAAAAAAAAGGTTGTACTAGGAGTCCTAGACAGAGCAATTAGGCAAGGGGTGGGGGAAGGAAGGAAAACCAATAAAAGAGAAAGAAAGAGAAGAAGAGGGACAAAGGGAGGAAGGGGAGGGAGAGAGAGAAAAATCCATTTTATGTTTGAGAAATTGTAGATGGTACTGTATTTCATTTTGATTTCTGTATTTTCATTGTTCATATAAAGAAATACTATTGGGTTTTGTATATTTTATTTTATATCCTGCAAACTTGCCAAACTCACTTTGTTCTAGGAAGTTTTCTTGGTAAAATCTCTGAGGTTTTCTACATTGACCTTGTCATCTGCAAATAAGGACAATTTATTCATTTCTAACTGGTATGCATTTTCTTTCTCATTCTATTCTGGCAGTATAAACTTTTAAAATACTAGACAATATTATCAAATAAGAGCACAAAAATATTTACTGAGCATACCTAATATGTGCCAGATAGCTATTGGGATATATCCTTGAACAGAATAAAATCTGACCTCACATGGAGCTTGCATTCTAGTGGGAGGTGATAAACCATAACTAAGCAAATAGGTCAAATATATACTGACTTTGAAAGTGTTAGATAATGTGTAAAAAAGATTCTGGATTCATGTCTTTGAGAGAAGAGGAGATCTAGTTCACAAATGGAGGAGTTGGCCTTAGCTAGAAATATGGACATTTCATCCATTGTAATAGAAGAAAAGGAATATAGAGATGTACAGATATACAGATGTAGGTAGGTCAGGAAATATGACTGTAGAAGATTGTAGAACTTATTTTCTGAGTGCTTCTGTTTTCTCAGTGAAATAGGAATTAAGGTTATCTGCTGAAAATGAAGATGAAGATGAAAGAAAGCATTAGACATTTGAAGAAAGAGGATATGACATGAAATAGATTTTAATAGATTAAAGAAAAAGTGTGATTGTTGGGCAGCAGAGAGAGAGCTCTAGAGATTAATAAACAGAATTTGTTTTTTTAATTTATTTATTAGAGAGAGAGCGAGAGAGAACACAAGCAGTCAGAGAGTCAGGCAGAGGCAGAGGGTGAAGCAGGCTCCCCACTGAGCAAGGAGCCCAATGTGGAGCTCAATCCCAGGACCCTGGGATCATGACCTGAGCTGAAGGCAGAGGCTTTAACCCACTGAGCCACCCAGGCATCCCAATAAACAGAATTTAAAGAGAGCAGTAAATATGTATGAATTAGATGGTGAGTTGGATTTGAGATGATTTTGATTTTTGCCAAATGAGTTCAATTAATCAAAAATGGGCAGAAGAATTAGAATATTTGCAATTCTATCTTATAATTGTCAGTATTAAGTACCATTTTATTTATTTTTTAAGATTTAATTACTTGTTTCAGAGGGAGATCGTATGAGAATGCCATAGTTGGGGGAGGGGCAGAAGAGGGAAAGAGAAGCTCAAGCAGATGCCCCACTGAGCATGGAGCCCAATGTGGGCCTCGATCTCACGCCCCCAAGATCATGACCTGAGCTGAATTCAAGAGACAGCAGCTTAACTGAGCCACCCAGGCACCCCTTAAGTACCATTTTGTTGAGTGCTTACCAATCTGCTAGGAACATTGAAAAGGATAAAAAAATAAAAAGTAAGTTTTTTATTTACGTGATCTCATCCATTCTTACATTATTTCTAGGAAATGGTGTTGACTCTTGATTCTACTCCCTGTTTACACAGACCGGATTTTCTAGGAAGATGGGAAGTGAGCAAGCTGGAAATGGTTTTCTAAATTACTTTAAATATAAATGGTTAAACTCTCCAATAAAAAGACAGAGATTGACAGAATCTTTTTCTGACAGAAGCTTTTCTTTTTAATACAGTTTTTTTAACTTTGGAAATAGCTTTTTAATTATACATTCTATAAGGCTAAAGACAAAAATATACTCAAGTATTGCTCTATTTCATAAATTTGGTTTTCACAGGGGTGAAACTCTGAAACAATTTTGTATATATACAAGGATTGAACAAATAAGTAAATATATTGTGACTATCAGGAGCCACACTTCTCATTATTTGAAAGGGAGTTACAAATAAGGAAAGGAGAAAAATTAAATTGAACTCTGGTTCTGGGTTGAAATTCCTACTTTAGAGGACAATGTAAATCATCATGGATTTGTAGTTATTTTAGATATAAAGATAGATCTAGAAATGTACATGTGTGAATGTAGAAGAGCTATATATATACAGATATATAACTTCTATATAATATAATTGTAAAATTAATATATTACTTAAATATATATATATTATTTTTTTGCTTTTTCTTCCCAGTATGAATTATTTATTTATTTATTTTTAATTTTTTATTAACATATAATGTATTATTTGCCCCAGGGTACATGTCTGTGAATTGTCAGGCTTACACATTTCACAGCACTTACCATAGCACATACCCTCCCCAATGTCCACAACTCAGCCACCCTATCCCTACCCCCCCACTGCCTCCCAGCCACCCTTAGTGCATTTCATAGGTCTAGGAGTCTCTTATGGTTTGTATCCCTCCCCAACCCTTCCTGTTTCATTTCTCTCCCCCACCCCCCGCAAACCCCTGCCTTGCCTCTCAAATTCTTCGTATCAGAGAGATCATGTGATAATTGTCTTTCTCTGACTGACTTATTTCGCTTAGCATAATACCCTCCAATTCCATCCATGTCGTTGCAAATGGCAAGATTTCGATTCTCTTGATGGCTGCATAGTATTCCATTGTGTATATATATACCACATCTTCTTTATCCATTCATGTTGATGGACATCTAGGTTCTTTCCGTAGTTTGGCTATTGTGGACATTGCTGCTATAACCATTTGGGTGCATGTGCCCCTTCGGATCACAACATTTATATCTTTAGGGTAAATACCCAGTAGTGCAGTTGCTGGGTTGTAGGGTAGCTCTATTTTCAACTTTTTGAGGAACCTCCATACTGTTTTCCAGAGCAGCTGTACCAGCTTGCATTCCCATAATACATTTTTTTTTTAAAGATTTTATTTATTTGACAGAGAGAAACACAGCGAGAGAGGGAACACAAGCAGAGGGAATGGTAGCAGGAGAAGTAGGAGAAGCAGGCTTCCTGCCAAGCAGGGAGCATGATGCGGGGCTCGATCCCAGGACACTGGGATCATGACCTGAGCCAAAGGCAGACACTTAATGACTGAGCCACCCAGGCGCCCCTTTAATACATTTTTTTTTAAGATTTACTTATTTATTTTTGAGAGAGAGAGCACAGGCAGGAGTGGGAGTGGGAGAGGAAGAGACAATCCCAAGCAGACTCTGTTCTGAGCATGGAGCCAACATGGGGCTCAATCTCAAGACCCTGAGATCACAACCTGAGCTGAAACCAAGAGTTAGATGTTTAACCAACTGCAGAACCTGGGTGCCCCAGAATGGCTTTTCTCTTTAAGATTTTATTTATTTGTTTGTTTGCTTGTTTGTGAGAGAGACTGGGGGAGGAGCTGAGAGAGAGACAAGCAGACTCCCCCAATGTGGGGCTCAATCCCACAACTCTGAGAGCATGACCTGAGCCAAAATGGTCATGCTGGATGCTTAACTGACTGAGCCACACAGACGCTCTGGCAGAATGGCTTTTTTAAAAATATGCAACAATATGCTGTCTAAAAAACATATTTTAATTCAAAGATACAGGTTGTGGGGCACCTGGGTGGCTCAGTGGGTTAAAGCCTCTGCCTTCAGCTCAGGTCATGATCTCAGGTCCTGGAATCGAGCCCCACATCAGGCTCTCTGCTCAGCAGGGAGCCTTCTTCCCTCTCTCTCTCTCTCTCTCTCTCTCTCTGCCCGCCTCTCTACCTACTTGTGATCTCTCTCTCTGTCAAATGAATAAACAAAATCTTAAAAAAAAAA
>CM053606.1:22252227-22270848 GCA_028646535.1 Procyon lotor
CATGTGACTCTTTTTTTTTTTTTTTTTAGATTTTATTTATTTGACAGAGAGAAACATAGCGAGAGAGGGAACACAAGCAGAGGGAATGGTAGCGGGAGAAGCAGGCTCCCCGCTGAGCAGAGAGCCTGATGTGGGGCTCGATCCCAGGACTCTGGGATCATGACCTGAGCAGAAAGCAGACGCTTAACGACTGAGCCACCCAGGTGCCCCTAGAGCATGTGACTCTTGATATAAGGTGTCATGAGTTCAAGCCCTACATTAGGTGCAGAGTTACTTTAATAAATAAACAGACAAACAAACAAACAAACAAATAATAATTTTTTAATTAAAAAAAGATTCCAAGAAACTAGTACATATATTAATGGAAATGTCAAATACAGCAAGAAGATATAACAACTGTAAACATATTTGTGCATAATGACAACATAAAAATATTTATAAAGCAAAAATTGATAAAATTAAAGGGAAAAATGGTTCTACAATAACAGATGGGAACTTCAATATCCTACTCTCCATAATGGATAGAACAACCACACAGAAGAGAAGAAATAGAGGATCTGAACAACACAGTAAGTCAGAACTACATTTAATAGGCATATACAGAACATTTACCCAACAATAAAATACACATTTCGCTCAAGTACATGTTTTCCAGGACAGACTGTGTGCCTGTCTAGGCCACAATTAAGACTCAGCTGATTTGGGGCACCTAGGTGGCTCAGTTGGTTAAGCATCTGCCTTCTGGGTATACACACAAAAGAACTAAAAGAGGAGTCTTGAAGAGATGCCTTTACACTCATGTTTATAGCTAAAACATGGAAGGAACCGAAGTGTCCATCAATAGATGAATAGATAAGCAAAATGTGGTGTATATATACAATGAAATATTATTAGCCTTAGAGGGAGGACATTCTGACATATGCTACAACACAGATGAAACTTGAGGACATTGTGCTAAGTGAAATAAGCCGGTCATTGGAAAACAAATACTGTATGATTCCTTTTATGTGAGGTCCTCAGAGTAGTCATAATCATAGAGACAGAGAATGGAATGGTAGTTATAAGGGGCTCTATAAAATAAATTCCAGAAAGGCGTTAGGCAGGGTAAATAATTTTCAAAAAAAGCACTGTAATCAAGCAGTTCTTTTCCAAAAAAATAGTATTACATGTGTAATATATACATGTATGCAGAGAAAGAGAGCACTCGTGATAAAGTAAATGGAGTAAAATGTTATCAGTAGGTGACACTGAGTAAATGATGATATATGGATGTTCTTTGTATTATTCTTATTCCAACTTTTTGTAAGGTTGAAATTAAGTACAGATTTTTTAAAAATGTTTTTAATTTCCCGGATTAGAGAAAGAGATATATAAATGCTAAAAAGGGTTGAATAAAAATGCCTTACAAGCCATCACGATCAAAATTCCACCAGCATTTTTCAAAGTGTTGGAACAAACAATCCTAAAATTTGTATGGAACCAGAAAAGACCCCAAATTGCTAAGGAAATGTTGAAAAAGAAGAACAAAGCTGGGGGTATCACATTGCCTGATTTCAAGCTTTACTACAAAGCTGTGATCACCAAGACAGCATGGTACTGGCACAAAACAGACACATAGACCAGTGGAACAGAGTAGAGAGTCCAGATATGGACCGCAACTTATGGTTGAATAATCTTCAACAAAGCAGGAAAAAAATATCCAGTGGAAAAAAGACAGTCTCTTCAATAAATGGTGCTGGGAAAATTGGACAGCTACGTATAAAAGAATGAAACTCAACCATTCTCTTCCACCATACACAAAGATAAACTTGAAATGGATAAAAGACCTCAATGTGAGGCAGGAATCTATCAAAATCCTAGAGGAGAACATGGGCAGTAACCTCTTCAACATCAACCACAGCAACTTCTTTCAAGATATGTCTCCAGGCGCGCCTGGGTGGATCAGTGGGTTAAGCCTCTGCCTTAGGTTCAGGTCATAATTTCAGGGTCCTGGGATCAAGCCCCACATCAGGCTCCTGAGCCTGCTTCCCCCTCTCTGCCTACTTGTGATCTCTGTCAAATAAATAAATTTTAAAAATCTTAAAAAAGTGGTACCTGGGTGACTCAGTGGGTTAAAGTCTCTGCCTTCGGCTCAGGTCATGATCTCAGGGTCCTGGGATCGAGTCCCACATCAGGATCTCTGCTCAGCAGGGACCCTGCTTTCCCCTCTCTCTGCCTGCCTCTCTGCCTACTTGTAATGTCTCTCCTCTCTGTCAAATAAATAAATAAATAATCTTAAAAAAAAAAAAAGATAAAAAGCTTCTGGACAGCAAAGGAAACAATTAATAAAACAAAGAGGCAACCCATGGAATGGGAGAAGATATTCTCAAATGACATTACAGGCAAAGGACTGATATCCAAGATCTATAAAGAACTCCTCAAACTCAACACCCAAAAAAACAGATAATCACATCACAAAATGGGCAGAAGACATGAACAGACACTCCTCCAAAGAAGACGTACAAATGGCTAATAGACACGTGAAAAAAATGTTCATCATCTTTAGCCATCAGGGAAATTAAAATCAAAACCACACTGAGATACCACCTTACACCAGTTAGAATGGCCAAAATCAACAAGACAGTAAACAACAAATGTTGGAGAGGATGTGGAGAAAGGGGAACCCTCTTACACTGTTGGTGGGAATGCAAGTTGGTGCAGCTACTTTGGAAAACAGTGTGGAAATTCCTCAAGAAATTAAAAATAGAGCAACCATATGACCCTGCAATTGCACGACTGGGTATTTACCCCGAAGATACAGACGTAATGAAAAGAAGGGCCATATGTACCCCAATGTTCATAGCAGCAATGGCCACAATTGCCAAACTGTGGAAAGAGCCAAGATGCTCTTCAACAGATGAATGGATAAAGAAGATATGGTCTGTATATACAATGGAATATTACACCTCCATCAGAAAGGATGAATACCAAACTTTTGTATCAATATGGACAAGACTGGAGGAGATTATGCTGAGTGTAATAAGTCAAGCAGAGAAAGTCAATTATCATATGGTTTCACTTATATGTGGAGCATAAGGAATAACATGGAGGACATTAGCAGAAGGAAAGGAAAAGTGAATTAGGGGAAATCAGAGGGGGAGATGAACCATGAGAGACTATGGACTCTGATAAACAAACTGAGGATTTTGGAAGGGAGAGGGTAGGGAGAGGGATGAGCCTGGTAGTGGGTATTAAGGAGGGCACGTGTTGCAGGGAGCACTGGGTGCTCTATGGTTTTATTCCAGGACTGGGTTAAAATATTGACTAACTTTATACTCTAAGTGTACATGTTAATACATCAGGGGAAACTACTAAAATAATAAGAGTATATAACTTAAAAACCAGCAGAAGAAGAAAAAAATGGAATTTAAAAAAATTATTGCAAAAGAAAAATAAGGCAAAAAACAGAAGGAGGAAAGATATTTTTAAGTTAAACAAATTTATGTGAAAAGTAAACTGGCATAAACATCCAAATTCATCAATAATTATAATAATTCTAAATGAATTCAACTTGTCCATTAAGAGAGACTATCATAGTGGGTCTGGTAAGAATGGCTAAAATTAACAACTAAGGAAACAACAGATATTGATGAGGATGTGGAGAAAGGGGAACCCCCTGCACTGTTGGTTGGAATGCAAAGAGTGCAGCCACTCTGGAAAACAATATGGACTTTTCCTCGAAGAGTCAAAAATAGAACTGCCCTATGACCCAGCAATTGCACTACTAGGTAGTATCCAAAGGATACAAACGTAATGATTCGAAGGGGCATCTGCACCCCAATGTTTATAGCAGTAATGTTCACAATAGCCAAATTATGGAAAGACCCCAGATGTCCATCAATGAATGAATGGATAAATAAGATGTGGTATATATATACAATGGAATATTATGCAGCCATCACAAAAAATGAAATCTTGCATTTGTAACGATGTGGTTGGAACTAAAGTATATTATGCTACTAAGTAAGTCAGTCAGAGAAAGATAAGTATGATTTCACTCTTACATGGAATTAAAGAAGCAAAACTGATGAACATAGGGGAAGGGAAGGAAAAATAAGATTAAAAAAGGAGATGGAGACAAACCATAAGAAACTCTTAACTATAGAGAACAAACAGGGTTGCTGGAGGGGAGGTGGGTAGGGAGATAGGGTAATTGGGTGATGGGCATTAAGGGAGGAATTTGATGTAGTGAGTGTGTTATATGCAACTGATGAATCACTGAATTCTATCCTGAAATTAATAATACACTATATGTTAACTAACTTGAATTTAAATTTTAAAAAAGGGAGAGAGACTGTCATAGTGGATATAAAAAATCAGTTTTGTTATATTCTGTCCAGAAAAGATGTCTAAAGCAAAGATCCAAACAGGTTGAACTTAGAAAGTTGAAAAGGATACAGCTAGCAAACAAAATTTAAAAGTTGCCATAGTCGGGCACTGGGTGGCTCTACAGCTGAGTGCCTAACTCTTGATTTCAGCTCAGGTCATGATCTCAGGGTCCTGGGATCAAGCCCTGCATTGGGCTCCATGCTTAGTGTGGCGTCTACTTGGGATTCTCTCTCTCCCTCTTCTATTGCCCCTTCCCTGCTGCTTTCACTCTCCCTCTAAAATAAATAATCTTTAAAAAAAAAAACTAATAAGAGCAGCCATACTATATTAATATCCTAAAAATAAGCTTTATGACCAAAAAAAAAAAAAAAAACACCAAAAAACAAAACAAAACAAAAAACCCCAAAAACCCAAACGAACAAAAAACAAAAAAACAAGAAACAGAAAAGATGATCATAAATTCAGGGGCCCCTGGGTGGTGCGTTGGTTAAGCCTCCAACTCTTGTTTTCTCCTCAGGTCATTATCTCAAGGTGAGATATCTCAAGGATCCTGCATCAGGATCCGAGAGCAGCAAGGAGTCTGCTAAAGTTTCTCCCTCTCCCTCTGCCCCTCCCTGTGTGCTCACTCTCTCTCTAAAATAAATAAATAAATCTTTAAAAAATGATCATAAATTCAGTGCACCAGAAAGAATTATTAATTATTAATTAATTTTAATTAATTTTTAAATTTAAATTCAATTAATTAACATATAATGTATTAATGGTTTCAGAAGTAGAGGTCAGTGGTTCATCAGACTTCTATAATACCCAGTGCTCATTACAATATGTGCTCTCCTTAATGTCCATCTCCCAGTTACCCCATCTAGAAAGAACAATTCTAAACTTACACATTCCAAACAACATAGCCTTAAAAATATATGAAGCAGGGGTGCCTGGGTGGCTCTGTGGGTTAAAGCCTCTGCCTTCGGCTCAGGTCATGATCTCAGGGTCCTGGGATTGAGCCCCACATCGGGCTGTCTGCTCGACAGGAAGCAGGGAGCCTGCTTCCTCCTGCTTCCTCCTCTCTCTCTGCCCGCCTCTCTGCCTACTTGTGATCTCTCTTTCTGTCAAATAAATAAATAAAATCTTTTAAAATATATATATATATATGAAGCAAAAATAAATTTGCTGGAAGAAATTAATAAATCCACCATTATACTTAGAGAATTAAACACACATATCTCAATTATAGATAAAAAGAACAGGGGCACCTGGGTGGCTCAGTTAAGCATCTGCCTTTGGCTCAGGTCATGAATCTGGGTTCCTGGGGTCGAGCCCCACACTGGGCTCCCTGCTTAGTGAGGAGTCTGCTTCTCCCTCTCCCTTTGCCCTTCCCTCCTACTCAAGCTCACACGCTCTCTCTCTCACACCGTTTCCCTCTATCAAATAAGTAAATAAAATATTTAAAGAAAAAATAACAGACAAAAAAGAAAGTTATGGAATATTTAAAGAATGCCAACAGGAGGTTTGAGTCAATAGCAATAAATCAAACCTTCACCCTAAAATTAGAGCACACATATTCTCAAGCACACATGGGACATTTACGAAAGCTGATCACCAGGACATAAATCAAGTTTCAACAAATTTCAAAGAATTGGTATCATCCAGACAATATTCTTTGATCACAATGCAATTGATTTAAACTCAAAGACAAGGAAGTTGTTTTTAAAAGTATACATTTTTAGGGGCACCTGGGTGGGCACAGTTGGTTAAGTGTCTAACTTTGGCTCGTTTCATGATCTCAGGGTCCTGGGATGGAGCCCCACATCGGGCTCCCTGCTCGGTGGGGAGTTTGCTTGTCCCTCACCCTCTGCCTGCCACTCCACCTGCTTGTGCACATGCTCTCTCTCTCAAATAAAATCTTTAAAAAAAATTTTTTAATTAAACATATGTCTCTGACTTCACCTTCTATTAATTGTGAATTTGAAAATTTGGATCATTACTCCAGCTGAAGACAAAAAGGCCAAATTTTTTTTTTTTTTTAAATCTTCCTGAAAGGATCAAATTGCTGAGGAAATACCAGGTTAAGATTGAACTCAGGGCAAAATTCTGAAGAGGGTGAACTTAACATTTGATATCAGTCATGCTCCAGTGTACAAATGCTAAACAAAAAGAGCTAAGAATCGTTTTCTGATACCTTTCCAAGCCTAAGAAGACAGAATTTGGAGTCCAGAGCCTACCAAGAGTGAGAAAATAATAAAACCCCTAAGCTTAAAGCTGGAATGGCAAAGGGACACAGTCTAAGAGTAAGGGGGTACTGCAGGTAAACCAGACCTTGAATATCCTGAAGCCAAGCACCAAGTCAAGACTGAAGTTGAATTAAGAGGAATTAACATCCCAAAGCCCAGCTTTAGTACCCTAGGTTCCTAGCAAAACCAAACAAAAATCCTTGGAAAGCTTTTCTAGTACAAAAATTATTTCTACAAATAACTTTCAAATACAATTATCAACATAGAAGCATAAACAGATACATGAGGATACAGGACTACATGAAAGAAAGTAGGTACAAACAACAGAAATGGGAGGTGGGGCGCCTAGGTGGCTCAGTCAGTTGAGTGACCGATCTTGGTTTCCGTTCAGGTCATGATCTCAGGGTCAGGTCATGATCTCAGGGTCAAGAGATCGAGCCTCGAGTCAGGCTCAGCACTCAGTGAGGAGTCTGGTTGAGGTTTTCTCCCTTTCCCCCTTCCTCTGCCCCTCTAGAAAAATACTGTAAGTGAAATTAGGAACCAGATAAATGAGTAATAGCAGTTTAGATAAGCCTTAGATTAATATATTGAAAAGTAGCTCAGAAGAAACCATGCTGAAGAAAGCACAGAAAAAAAAGAGATACAAATTCAAGGGGAAGACAATCAGAGAGTGAGAAAAAATATTTGCAAATCATATCTAATAAAGGTATATTATCCAGAATATGTAAAGAATTCTTTTTTTTTTAAGATTTTATTTATTTATTTGACAGAGAGATCATAAGTAGGCAGAGAGGCAGGCAGAGAGAGAGGGGGAAGCAGGCTCCCCGCCGAGCAGAGAGCCCAATGCGGGGCTCGATCCCAGGGATCATGACCTGAGCAGAGGCTTTAACCCACTGAGCCACACAGGCGCCCCTGTAAAGAATTCTTGAAGTATCTGGTTGGCCCAGTTGTAAGAGCATGGGACTCTTGATCTTGGGGTCATGAGTTCAAGCCCCATGTTGGGTGTCGAGATAACCTAAATAAATAAAAACTTAAAAAAAAAAAAAGAATTCATGGGGCACCTGGGTGGCTCAGTCGTTAAGCGTCTGCCTTCGGCTCAGGTCATGGTCTGCCTTCGGCTCAGGTCATGGTCCCGGAGTCCTGGGATCGAGCCCCGCATCTGGCTCCTTGCTCAGCAGGAAGCCTGCTTCTCCCGCTACCATTCCCTCTGCTTGTGTTCCCTCTCTCGCTGTGTTTCTCTCTGTAAAATAAATAAAATCTTTTAAAAAAAAAAAGAATTCTTTTTTTAAAATGAGCTATGGATTTGAGGGGTGCCTGGGTGCCACACACAGTTGGTTAAGCATCTGACTTTGGCTCAGGTCATGATCATGGGCTCCTGGAATTGAGCCCCACATCAGGCTCCTTGCTTGACAGGGAGATTTTTTGTCCCTCTCCCTCTGACCCTTCTCCCTCCCCACCACTTGTGTCTCTCTTTCTCTCTCTAATAACTAAGTATAATCTTAAAAAAATGAGCGAAGGATTTGAATAAACATGTTTTCAAAGAAGATGAACAAATAGCTAATCACCATATGAAAAAAAGCTCAATGTCATTAGTCATTAAGGAACTACATATTTTTTTAAAAAAGGGTTTTTTTAGGGGTGCCTGGGTGGCGCAGTGGGTTAAAGCCTCTCCCTTGGACTCAGGTCATGATCTCAGGGTCCTGGGATCGAGTCCCGCCTCTGGCTCTCTGCTCAGTGAGAGGCCTGCTTCCCCGTCTCTCTCTGCCTGCCTCTCTGCCTACTTGTGATCTCTCCCTCTGTATCAAATAAATAAATAAAATCCTTAAAAAAAAAAAGGTTTTATTTATTTGAGAGAGAGAGAAAGAACAAGATATTGACAGAGAGCACCATGCAGGAAGGAGAGGGAGGAGCAAGCTCCCCACTGAGCAGGGGATGTGGGGCTTGATCCCGGGACCCGGGGATCATGACCTGAGCCAAAAGCAGATGCTTAACCAACTAAGCCACCCAGGCGCCCCAAGGAACTGTTTGTTAAAATCACAATGAATTACCACTTTAGACCCACTAGACGGGCCATAGTCAAAAAATTAAAAATATAAATGTGAGAAATTAGAATTCTCATAGAGTGCTGGTGGGAATATAAAATGGTATAGCCACTGTGGAAAAGTTTGTCAATTCTTCAAAATGTTAAAAAATTACCATGAGGACTCTCACTTCTAGGTATAAATCCAAAAGAACTGAAAACATAGTTCACACAGAAACTTGTACATGAGGGGTGCCTGGGTGGCTCAGTGGGTTAAAGCCTCTGCCTTCGGCTCAGGTCATGATCTCAGGGTCCTGGGATCAAGCCTCATATCGGGCTTCCTGCTCAGCAGGGAGCCTGCTTTCCCCTCTCTCTGCCTGCCTCTCTGCCTACTTGATCTCTCTCTCTCTCTCTCTCTCTGGCAAGTAAATAAATAAAATATTTTTTAAAAAAAGAAAGAAACTTGTACATGAATGTTCATAGCATCCCTATTCCTCATTGCTAAAAAGTGGAAACAACCTAAATCAGCTGATGAACAGATAAAATTGGTATACCCATACAATGGAATATTATTCAGCCAGAGAAGAAAATGAAATATTGGTACATGATAGAACATGGGTGAATCTTGGAAACATACTAAGTGAAAAAAGCCAGACACAAAAAGCCACATATTATATGATCCCATTTATATGAAATGTCCAGAATAAGGAAATCCAAAAAGACAGAGTGGTTGCCAGGGGCTGGGAACAGGAAGGAATGGGGAATGACAATGTAGAGTTTCCTTTGGGATGATGAAGAAAATGTTCCAGAAATAGATAATGGTGATGACTGTACAGCCTTGTGACTATACTAAAAAACACTAAGTTTGATGGTATGTAAATTATATCTCAATTTTAAAAGATTATTTTTTTAAGTTATCTCTACACCTAATGTGGGGCACAAACTCACAACCCAATCCAGAGTTGCATACTCTACTGATAAGCCAGCCAGGCATCCCTAAAAGAATGTTCTAAAAATACAAGAGAGAAAATAAAAGACATAAAGTGATCATTTAGCATGGTGGCTTGGGCAGTCCTGTTTCTTCCCATTGTCCTGAGGTTGGTACTTGTAGTTACTACTAATAACTTAATTGTTATTATAAGTGTCCCAGGATGGACAGTAAATTAGTCATCCTAGTCATAGAGGATTTGATAAAAAGTTCTAACATTTGTTTAATTGGAGGCTTAGGAGAGATTGCAACAGAATTAATATTTGAAGAGGTAATTGATGAGAATTTTTTTTCTGAGAATTTTTTTTTTAAGATTTTATTTATTTCTTTGAAAGAGAGAGGGAAGGCTGCCTGGATGACTCGATGGTTAAGTGTCTACCTTCAGCTCAGGTCATGATCCCAGGGTCGTGGGACTGAGCCCCACATCTGGCTCCCTGCCTGCTTGGTGGGAAGCCTGCTTCTCCCTCTCCTTCTATTGCTCCCCCTGCTGTGCTCTCTTGCTCTCTCTGTCAAATAAATAAAATGTTTTTTAAAAAAGAAAGTGAGCACAAGCCAGGGGAGGCGGGTGGGGCAGAAGGAGAGGGAGAAGCAGACTCCCCTCTCAGCAAGGAGCCTGATGCGGGGCTTGATCCCAGGACCCTGGGACGGTGACCTGAGCCAAAGGCAGACGCTTAACCAACTGGCCACCCAGGCGCCCCTGTATAGTTCACTTTAAATTAATGATATAAGAAAAACATTTGTTCACCAATACATTTAATTTTTTGGTAAAGATTTTATTTATTTGTTTGTTTGTTTATTTATTTATTTTTATTTGAGAGAGAGCATGTGTGGGGGGCGGTGGAGGGGCAGAGGGAGAGAGACGCAGATTCCCCATTGAGCAAGGAGTTTGAC
This sequence comes from Procyon lotor, assembly GCA_028646535.1. Classification (NCBI taxonomy): domain Eukaryota; kingdom Metazoa; phylum Chordata; class Mammalia; order Carnivora; family Procyonidae; genus Procyon; species Procyon lotor. The sequence goes on from CM053606.1 coordinate 22,262,723, forward strand.
CTGTGGCTGGATACGAGGACCCTGAGATCATGACCTGAGCTGAAGTCAGATGATTAACTGACTCAGGTGTGCCCTGAGAATTTTTTTAAGAAAGACACTAATTCAGAGGTTCAAGAAGTCAAACATTCTGGGGCGCCTGAGTGGCTCAGTCAGTTAAGCCAGGGACTCCTGATTTTGGCTCAGGTCATGATCTCAGGGTCCTGGGATCAAGCCCTGCATCAGGTTCTCTGCTCAGCGGGGAGCCTGCTTCCCCTTCTCTCTCTGCCTGCCTCTCTGCCTACTTGTGATCTCTCTCTCTCTCTCTGTCAAATAAATAAAATCTTTAAAAAAAAAAAAAAGACTATTCATGGAGTCCATATTTATCAATTCACCTACTCCTTAAAATTTATTTGTAATTCAAAAATCAATAGTTCAGCTTTTTCACAGTCCTTTGAGGACTTGTGGACATGTGTAGACACACATTCCTGGCTGAAGTCAAACGAGAGGACAGTGTGCCTTCTGGAGTTCGCTCTCCCGCAGAACGGAGCCCAGGGTGGCGATGGCAGGGAATAGCCCCGTGCAGTGCAAGGAGCTCCCGCTCTAGGGCCTGCTGGGCAGGGTTTGGATCGTAACTCTGGCACCTGTTAGCAGGGCGGCCTCAGGCAAGTCCCTGAACACTTCTTCTTGGTCAAAGAAAGAAAATAGATTCTACCAGGTTATGTTGCTTTTCGGGCTTAGAATTATAATCTATGTGAGCTCTATGTGTGCATGCATTTTTACTGAGGATTTTTTTTTCAAACTGGGTCATATTTTCCTCCTTTGCATACCTAGCAACCATCAACTGAATGGCAGAAATTGCGAGTCTACTTTGTTGAGTACCGGATATTCTTGTACTTTCACAAACCTCCTTGATCTCTGTTCTGATTCAGTTAAGTTACTTGTAAATAGTTTGATCCTTTTTGTTCTTGTTTTCATAACTGGCTTGGTAGTCTGAAGCAGTGCTCAGTCTAGGGCTAATCAGACTGAGGCAAGACCTTCCTGGGTATTCTCCTGGTGAGAATTATGAGATTTTTCTAGCCTGGCTGGCAGGACCAGGCACTATTTTCAGCCCTATGTGAGTGCAAGGCACTGTTCTCTAATCCATTCTAAGAGTTGTATCTTGACCTCAGGAAGATTCTTCACACCCGTGAGCTGATTAGTACTCTGCTGAGTATTTGAGGGAGACCTCTACAAACATGCAGAGTTTCCAGGCTAAGGCGCAAAGAGTTTGGAAAGCAACACTCATGTCCCCACAGCAAGACTGACAGTCAACAGCTCTTCTTAGATCCACCAGAAAGTTGAAGTCGGAGGGCCAACTGCTGCCCCCATATTGGAGAGACCAGGGGGAGACAAAGTCACAGCCAACTGGGAACAGAAGCCCTGGAGGAGCAGCCTGCCGCTGAAGCCAGCACCCACGTAACCCTGTGGACAAGCTTGAGAGTTCAAAAGTCCAGAGGCCCACCCTCCTGCTCTTATGGGGAGGTTCCATGCTTTTGTGAGTTTTACCTCCAGGAACCCAACTGGCTCTCAATAAGAAGACTAGAGAAAAATCTCCCCTGGGCTTCCAGCAGGAGGAGGGGGAAAGTAACCATTCTGAGATACTTCCAGATCTCTCTGCTCTCACTAACAAGGCCTGCCCTCAAGGGAAACCATTTTGCCGGAACCTAATTGACTAGGGTTTTGCCAAGGCTTAACAGACCGAGGGGAAGGAAAATACCCAACTCAGGCTCAATGACTGAGACCTAATCATAGGACCAAAGAATGCTTCCTCAGGACTAGAGAATGCTTCCCCTTCCCCCATACCTCACCACCACCTCAGTAGTGATCCCGAGTAATAGCAGAGCATTACAGCTAAAAGGACCGCAAGTCCAGACCCTACTTAAGCAGTCTCTAGGAATACCCAAGACAGCAAGGGAAAGAAAACAAGGACACCAAGGGAATTTCAGCCTCTAATAACACAGCTGCATGAAACAGTAAACACAGCCTAACTCCTAGCCGGGTAGACCTAAAACTTTACACTAAAGGACGATCTGCTCCAGTTTGTCTTATTGAATACGTGGGGTTGTCTGTCTTAAGGCCGTCTTCCTTTTGCTAGCCACCTGGGATGCTCAGCTGCAGCTCCCTTAACTCACAGTTCACTGACCTCTGCTTGGTTCCTCTTCCTGCACCAGAGGCTGGAAACTCTTGCAAGGCTGTGTGCTGGGACAACTAGGAGCTTCTCTTCTCCTCCTTTGTTTCTCATTCTCAGCAATCCTTGTCCTTCTTCACTGCCTGATGTCCAGGGCTTTGAAAACCATTACTTCTGATATGCCACCTGGGTTTTTGGTTGTTTTGTTTTGTTTTGTTTTGTTTTAGTTAGTCCAGTAAATCTGGTTCCTGTTGCTCCATCTTGGGAATAAGGGGAGGTCTTTTTAATCTTTATATTTGGAATAAGTTCTTTAAAAGTGTGCTAGGGGCACCGGGTGGCTCAGTCAGTTAAGTGTCAGAATCTTGGTTTTGGCTCAGGTCATGATCTCATGGGTAGTAGGATTGAGCCCCGCATTGGGCTCCATGTTCAGCGCAGAGTCTGCTGGAAGATTCTCTCCTTCTGTCCATCCCCCTACTCATGCACTCTCTCTCTCTCTCTGTCTCTCTAAAATAAATAAATCTTTTTTTTTAAGTGCTAAAGATTGCCCATCCTAAACAGGTGCTACTACACAAAACCTGGGCACCTTATGCAGAAAGTACCTTCTTCAGAGCTAAGTAACAAATAGATGACATTGTGTCCCTACACAAATGGCTCCACACTACTGTATTATTTGAGTTGATCTGCTTTCCAGTTTTGTGTTCTCTCTGATTGCCTCTGCATTTCATCTAAACATATATATTTTAGGGCTTATAAATACCTGCCACTGTACTAGGCTATGGGTGATAAGACAAGTATAATTGGCTCACCTCAAAACATTTACACACATACATTCACAAAACAAACTCTTTTTAAGATTTTATTTTTTTATTTGTCAGAGAGAGCGAGCACAAGCAGGGGGAGCAGCAGGCAGAGGGAGAAGCAGGATCCTCGCTGAACAGGGAGCCCGATGCGGAACTCGAACTCAAGACCCTGGGATCATGACCTGAGCCAAAGGCAGACGCTTAATGGACCGAGCCACCAAGGCACCTGCACAGAACAAATTTGATATCCTTTATAAGAACTATGTTTAGGGGGGCGCCTGGGTGGCTCAGTGGGTTAAAGCCTCTGCCTTCGGCTCAGGTCGTGATCTCAGGGTCCTGGGATCGAGCCCCGCATCGGGCTCTCTGCTCAGCAGGGAGCCTGCTTCCCCCCCTTTCTCTGCGTTCCTCTCTGCCTACTTGTGATCTCTCTCTCTGTGTCAAATAAATAAAATCTTAAAAAAAAAAAAAAAAAAAAGAACTATGTTTAGGGGCACCTGGGTGACTCAGTGGGTTAGGGCCTCTGCTTTCGGCTCGGGTCGTGATCTCAGGGTCCTGGGATGGAGCCCCGCATCCGGCTCTCTGCTCGGTGGGGAGCCTGCTTCCCACTCTCTCTGCCTGCTTGTGATCTCTCTCTGTCAAATAAATAAAATACTTTAAAAAAATTAAAAAGAACTATGTTAAAAGCATTATGGGAATTGTGAGGAGCAATCGCTTGATTCACTTGCTAGATAAGGGGTGGGGGGTGACAAATAAGCATTTGGAGAAAGTATTAAAAAATGGTGACACTTGAGGTGAATCTCTAAGAGCCAACAATAGAACTTCCCTTGGTAGGAAACAAATTCTTACGCCTCTTGGCATAAGCAAACACTGGCAGGTACCCTTCACCTTCAGCATGCTAAATCAAAGCAGCCCTTTTTCTTTTTTCTTTTCTTTTTTATTTTTATTCAAATAATCTCTACACCCAACATGAGGCTCGAACTCATGCCTCAAGATCGAGAGTCGCACACTCTTCTGACTGAGCCAGCCAGGCACCCCAAAATGGCCTTTTTTCTACTTTACTGCTTCTGATTTGCCGGAAGCTTACAAAACAACTAACAAGCTTGCTAACGCGACCATAAGGTATTATTAAAGAGCTCAGAGGGCAAGATTTAGGGGCTTTTCCAATGAGAAAAGAAAATGCAAGAGTTTTAATACATGACCTAGGGCTGTCTGGGTGGCTCAGTCGGATAAGCTTTTGCCTTTAGCTCAGGTCATGATCCCAGGGTCCTGGGATGGAGCCCTGCATCGGGCTCCTTGCTCAGCGGGGAGCCTGCTTCTCCCTCTCCCTATCCCTCCCCCTGCTTGTGTTCTCTCTCTCTCTCTCCGTCAAATAAATAAAATCTAAAAAAAAAGAGAGAGAGAGAGAGTTTTAATACATGACCTAATAAATCCTGTTTTGGAATTAACTGATTACTTCCTGGGATCTTGAGTATCTTCAAACTGAGAAAAGTATAATTGTATATGAGACTTCAAATTCACAGAAGTCACTATTTGAATTCATTATTAAAAAAAAAAAATAACAGGGGCACCTGGGTGGCTCAGGTCTTAGGCTTAAGGCATGATCCCAGAGTCCTGGGATCAAGCCCCACATCAGGCTCCCTGCTCAGCGGGGAGTCTCCTTCTCCCTATGTTCCTCCCCGGGCTCCCCATTCTCTCGCTTTCTCACTCTCAAATAAATAAATAAATAAAATCTTTTTTAAAAACACACATACTTTTAGACCATATTTTACATGTAATCTACATAGTTAAAGAATATAAACTTCACTATGAGTTATGGAATTTAAACACCACTATAAATGTCATAGGAATAGAACTTGGAGAGCCTGCCTGGCTCACTCGTGACTCTTGATGTCAGTCTGTGACTCTTGATCTGAGGGTTTGAGTTCAAGCCCCCCGTTGGGTGTAGAGATTACTTAAAAAATAAAATCTTAAAAAAAAAAAAAAGAAAGAAATAGAACTTAATCCTACTAATACATATTCAGAAGGATGAATCAAATTCTAAAAGGTACGAAAGCTCTAGAAAAATACCCAGCAGTTAACTCTGGCCCGTTCTGGGTCATCCTGCTTCTCTGCTTGACAACTATGTGAACCACAGTGATTTACTGCATCTTTTCAGATTTCTGTTTCCTTATCTGTAAAGCGCAGATAATATAGGACACTAACCTATAATGTTGTGAGGCTTAAATGGATGGTGTGTGAAAAGTTCTTTGCTAAGTACATTATAAGGACTCAACAAATGTCATCTACTTTTTATCACAACCTGAACTGCCACCGTCTTCACACGAGCTTACCAAATCAGTTTGATTTTTCAGCAAAGAGAGTTTTACTTCAGAGGCAAGTAAAGTTTTTCTCACCTCTTTTTTTTTTTTTTTTAAGATTTTATTTATTTATTTGACAGAGAGAGACACAGCGAGAGAGGGAACACAAGCAGGGGGAGTGGGAGAGGGAGAAGCAGGCTCCCTGCTGAGCAAGGAACGCGATGCCGGGTTTGACCCCAGGACCCTGGGATCATGATGTGAGCCGAAGGCAGACACTTAACCGACTGAGCCCCCCAAGCATCCCCCTCACCTCTTTCTTTCATTGCCCAAGAAGATCAGTTCCCAAAGCTGGCAAGGCATAAGCTATTCAGATGGAGTCCCGTCTATCCTACCCCAGAGGCTCTGATTCAGTAAGTCGTGGGAAAAGCTAATGAAACTGTAGTTGTAAGAGCTCCTCAGATGATTGTGAGGCACAGTTACCTTTGGGAATCACTGTGTTAGAGCACAACTTTGAAATCCATTGTGTTCTTTCTGCTCTAACCAGCTTGTCTGAACATGAGCTGAAGAAACGTACTCTGTGCAAACACTGAACATAGCAACTTGATGGTTGGCACCTGGTTTCTTCTCTGGGTCTCAGTTTCCTCATAACCAAAAGGAACTAGATGGATGAGATAATATTTTGTGGTTCTGTAAGCCACATTTTAGAACATCTTATAAAGAAACCAGGCTCCAGTAATGGCTGGGTAAAATAAAACATGATAAGAAAAAAACCAAAAACCAAAAACCAAAAGACAAAAAAAGAAGGGGAGGAGGGAAGGAGAAGAAAGAGGAAGGGTATTGAGTGAGGATGAAAACCCATAAGATAGAAGGGGGTTAGGAAACGACCACAGTGGCTACTTTTTAAAAGGAAGAACAGCTTTGTCCGGGGAAGAAAAAGAAAATGGTAGAAGAGAACGGCAAGCAGCCTGTGGAAGTAAAGGCACCCTACATGGACCAGAGGAAATTTAGGCTCGAAGGAGAAGGAAAAAAAAATGAGTAAAGACAGAATGTAAAGGATGGTGATGTGAAGAGGCTGGATAGTCAGGAGGACATAAAGGGTAGGAAGCAACATATGATAGGAATCAGAAAGATGAAAGACCTCACAGGGCGCCTGGGTGGCTCAGTTGCTTGAGTGTGGGACTTGGTTTTGACTCGAGTCATGATCTCACAGTGTCCTGGGATTGAGCCCTGTATCAGGCTCCATGCTCAGGGGGTTCTGCTTGAAGATTCTCTTCCCCTGCCCTTCCCCCTATGCACATGTGTGCATGTCCTCTCACTCTAAAATAAAATAAAATAGAACAAATTAAATTAAATTAAAATTAAAGTTTTTTAAAAAGATGGAAGGGGGCACCTGGGTGGCTCAGTGGGTTAAAGCATCTGCCTTCGGCTCAGGTCATGATCTCAGGGTCCTGGGATCGAGCCCCGCATCGCATCGGGCTCTCTGCTCGGCAGGGAGCCTGCTTCCCCCCCACCCCCCCGCCCCGGCCCCCGCCCCGGCCCCCGCCTGCCTCTCTGCCTACTTGTGATCTGTCTCTCTCTCTCTGTCGAATAAATAAATAAAATCTTTTAAAAAAAAAAAAAAAAGGAGAGAGAAGGGGCTTGATGCGGGGCTCGATCCCTCGACCCTGAGATCATGACCCGAGCCGAAGGCAGAGGCTTTAACCCACTGAGCCACCCAGGCACCCCTCTCTTGTTGTTTTTAAGTAGGTTCCACACCCAGCATGGAGCCCAACATGGGGGGAGGCCTGAACTCATGATTCCAAGATCAAGACCTGAGCTGAGATCAAGAGACAGACACTCAACTGACTGAGCCACCAGGCACCCCTGGCAAAGATTTCTTAAATAAGACATGAAAAGGGGACCCCTGGGTGGCTCAGTTGGTTAAGCAGCTGCCTTCGGCTCAGGTCATGATCCCAGGGTCCTGGGATCGAGTCCCACATCGGGCTCCTTGCTCAGCAGGGAGCCTGCTTCACCCTCTGCCTCTGCCTGCCTCTCTGCCTACTTGTGATCTCTCTCTCTGACAAATAAATAAATAGAATTTATAAAAAAAAAAAAACATGAAAAACACAAATTATAAAAGAAAAAAACAATAAATTGCGAGTAAAGTTAAAAACTTGTGCTCTTCAAAAGACTGTTATGAAAATGAAAAACTAAGCCACACAATGGAAGATATTTGCCAAACATATCCAACAAAAAACTTGTAGCTACAACATATAAAGAATTCTTACAGGGCACCTAGGGGGCTCAGTCCTTACACATCTGCCTTTACCTTCGGCTCAGGTCATGATCCCAGGGTTCTGGGATCGAGCCCCGCATCTGACTCCCTGCTTGGCAGGAAGCCTGCTTCTTCCTCTCCCACTGCCTCTGCTTGTGTTTCCTCTCTTGCTGTCTCTCTCTGTCAAATAAATAAAATAAATAAATAAAATCTTTTAAAAAAAGAATTCTTACCATTTATTTTTTAAGATTTACTTATTTTATTTACAGAGAGAGAGAGCACAAGCAGGGGGCGCGGCAGGCAGAGGGAGAAGCAGGCTCCTTGCTGAGCAGGGAGTCCCACGCAGGACTCTATCCCAGGACCCCAAGCTGAGGGCAGACACCCAACTCACTGAGCCACCTAGGTGCCCCAGAATTCTTACAATTTAATAAAAAGAAGTCAACCTAATTTTTTTTATTTTGCAAAAGATATAGATACTTCCCCAAAGAAGAGATAGGGATGTCAAATAAGTACATGAAAAGATACTCAACATTATTAGTTATTAGGAAAATGCAAATTAAGACCTCAAAGTTAGGAGTGCCTGGGTGGCTCAGCTGGTTAAGCATCTACCTTCAGGGTCCTGGGATCTA
>CM053606.1:22271348-22302931 GCA_028646535.1 Procyon lotor
AAAGAAGCAATATGAATTCTTGGAGGTGATATATATGTTTATTATACCGATGCAGCTATAGTTTCATGCATGACCACATATTACCAAAACTCACCAAATTATACACTTCATATATGTACATTTCGTTGTGCCTTAATTATATTTCAATCAAGCTGTTACATGTTGGCTGAATTAGTGAGTCTCACAAACTAGGAACTCTATAGACATTCAGGTAAATGGACAAGTAATAAAAGAACTTCTGTTACATATCCAAATCACATTTCTTAGAGACAGATTGGGTGGGTTTCTTAGTTTTTTCTTGTGTTTTGTTTGTTTTGTTTCCATAGAAGCAGAGCCTGAGACAAGGGCTTGGATGTATGTAGTTCATTTGGGAGGAGCTCCTGGGAAGAAGGAAAGGAGTGGGGAAAGCGACCTATGGAGAAAAGCGGACCAGAGTTGCCTGCAGATCGATAGGTGAAAGGGCAGTAGTCAGATGACTAAGGGGCTCAAGAAAGATTTTGGGGGTGGGATGGCTATCTTCATTAACTTGATTGTGGTGATGATTTCACGGTGTATACATAGGTCAAATCTAATCAAATTTATACTTTAAATATGTGAGCTTATTGTATATCAATTATACTTTAATCAAGCTGTTTTTAAAAAATAGTCATGTTTTCCAGTGTAAAGCAGACTTGCGTGAATATTTTGTCCAACTTGTTCTGTCCTCTGGTAAAACAAATCTGTTGGATTCAGCTTTCAGCTCAAAGAACTAGTACCCAATTTGTCCTTCTGTTGTAAACCAGAGAACTGTGTGAAGTATATTAAATAACCATCCGTTGTACATTATGCATTAGTTGGCTAGGGATGGCTAAAACAACGCAAATTAATTTTCTCATATTTCTGGAGGCCAGAAGTCCAAGGCCAAGGTGTCAGGAGGTTTGATTTCCTCTGAGGTCTCCCTTTTTGGCTTGCCAATAGCATTGTTTTACTGTGTTCTCACATGGCATTTGCATATGACCTTTGTATCTCTTTCCCTTCTTGTAAGGCCACCAGTCTTACTGGTTTAGAGCCCTAACTTATGACCTAATTACCTGCTTAAAGGCCCTGTCTCCAAATACAGTCACATTCTGTATGTACGGGAAGATTAAGACTTCAATATATCGATTTGGAAGGGATACAAGTCAGTGCATAACAAACTGGAAAACAGGGTATGTGATCCCCGAAAAAAGAGCAAAAAATGAGGTGAGTGCTTCTCATAGAGTGCTTGCCATGCCTGGAGTCATTATTTAATTCACTGCATAGGACGGAGACCCCAAGCAGAGCATGACAGTCTTGCTGCATTGAGAAGAGATGGGTGTTTGATGGGCTGAAGCAGCTAGAATCCATGGAACAGACTACTAAAATGGAGGGAGCTATGCAGAGAAAGAGATCTGTATAAAGGTTCTTTTTTGTTTTTCTTTAAGATTTTTATTTATTTATGTGAGAATGACACAGCGAGAGAGGGAACACAAGCAGGGGGAGTGGGAGAGGGGAAAGCGGGCCTTCCGCCGAGCGGGGAGCCCAACGCTCAATCCCAGGACCCTGGGATCATGACCTGAGCCACCCAGGTTCCCCTGTATAAAGCTTCTTTGGAATTCTTGGCAGAACACTAAGCTGTGCACGTATAGAATGAGACTCTGCCAGGTCAGCCAAAGAATAATTATTTAAAATGGAATAACCAAGGAGCTATAAGACGAACCTAGGGTTTCCACAGACCTGGGAAACATTTGGCATTTGTCTATCCAAAATGGAAGAACCTTGTTATCTTACATCCTTATCCAAAATGGAAGAACACCTGGGCCATCCAGCAGAAACTAGAATTAGCTCTTGGGAAAGGCCATATATACACATATATGTCATTTTCCCTAATTTTCAAATTCATTTAAAATATATTTGAGTGTTGGGGCACTTGGGTGGCTCAGTGGGTTAAAGCCTCTGCCTTTGGCTCAGGTCATGGTCTCAGGGTCCCGGGATCGAGCCCCGTGTCGGGCTCTCTGCTCGGAGAGGAGCCTGCTTCCCCCTCTCTCTGCCTGCCTCTCTGCCTACTTGTGATCTCTCTCTCTCAAATAAACAAAATCTTTAAAATATATATATTTGAGTGTTTAGGCAAAAATATCTTTCGAAGGGTTATAACACAAGTAGAAGTAAAGTATGACAATAACACAAAGGATGGGGAAAAGTTGTCTTAAGGTTCTTATTTCTATGTGAAGTGGCATATATCTGATGGTAAAGAGTGGTAAGTTAAAGGTGCATCTGAAGCTCTAGGGCAACCACTAAGACAAACTGTGAGGGATAACTAATAAGTCATAGAGTAAAATGGAATACTAAAAATATTCAGTGTATCCAAAGGATAGCAGGAAAAGAGGGAAAAGGAAACAACAGAACAAATAGAAAACACATAAGATGGAAGACTTAAATCTAACCATATTTGTAATTACATTAAATATATGCCCTAAAGTAGACTCCAGTTGAAAAATAAAGATTGGAGTGCGTGGGTGGCTCAGTGATTTAAGCCTCTGTCTTCGGCTCAGGTCATGGTCTCAGAGTCCTGGGATGGAGCCCCGCATCGGGCTCTCTGCTTAGTGGGGAGCCTGCCTTGTGATCTGTCAAATAAATGAATAAAATCTCAAAGATGGAGAGGAGAGGAGAGGAGAGGAGAGGAGAGGAGAGGAGGGGAGGGGAGGGAAGGGGAGGGGAGGAGAGGAGAGGCGAGGAGAGAAGGAAAGGAAGAAGGAAAGGAAAAGGGAAAGAGGGAAGGAAGGAAGGAAGGAAGGAAGGAAGGAAGGAAGGAAGGAAGTTGAATTGGTTGAAAAAGCAAGATTCAATAAACTGTCTACAAGAAATGAACTTTAGGGACACCTGGGTGGCTCAGTCAGTTAAGCGGCTGCCTTCAGCTCAGGTCATGATCCCAGGGTCCTGGGATTGAGCCCTGCGTCAGGCTCCCTGCTCAGTGAGGAGCCTGCTTCTCCCTCTGCCTCTGTTGCTTCCCCCCTGCTTGTGTTCTCTTGCTCTGTCAAGTGAATAAATAAAATCTTTAAAAAGAGAGAGAGAGAGAGAGAAAACTCAAATCTTATAGAGAATGGCAAATCTTACAGAGGATGACAAGAGTCAAGGAAGATGACTAACCAAACAAGCTTGTCAGCTTGCCAAAATTCCATATGTGCTAAAAATGAAACTCAATGGATCTGAGTAAGACTTAAAAAGAAAATTTTTTTTTAAAGTAAGCTCTAGGGTTGGGTGCGCGAATGAGGGGCGAGGAGCCCAGGCAGCCTGGGTGCCTGGTCAGGCAGCCAGCCTGCCCCCGCCCCTGGATGCCACTCTGCCCCTACGAGGCTGCCGTGGCGCACTTGATATGGTTGGCCCGGCTGAGGAGGCCGCCAAGATACCCCAGTCCAAGTCCCAGAAGATCGCGATCCTGGGCTACCGGTGTGTAGGGAAATCCTCATTGACGATTCAGTTTGTTGAAGGTCAATTTGTTGACTCCTACGACCCAATCATAGAAAACACTTTCACAAAATTGATAGTCAATGGAAAAGAATATCACCTTCAACTTGTCAACACAGCTGGGCAGGATGAATACTCCATCCTTGCCCAGACATACTCTATAGATATTAATGGCTATATTCTTGTGTTTTCTGTAACATCAATCAAAAGTTTTGAAGTGATTAAAGTTATTCACGGCAAATTGTTGGATATGGTGGGGAAAGTGCAAATACCTATTATATTGGTTGGGAATAAGAAAGACCTCCATATGGAGGGGGCGCCTGGGTGGCTCAGTGGGTTAAAGCCTCTGCCTTCGGCTCAGGTCTTGATCTCGGGCTCCTGGGATGGAGCCCCCCATCAGACTCTCTGCTCAGCAGGCAGCCTGCTTCCTCCTCTCTCTTTGCCTGCCTCTGCCTACTTGTGATCTCTCTGTCAAATAAGTAAATAAAATCTTTAAAAAAAGAAAGAATGAAAGAAAGACCTCCATATGGAAAGGGTGATCAGTTACGAAAAAGGGAAAGCATTAGCAGAGTCCTGGAACGCCGCTTTTTTGGAATCTTCTGTTAAAGAAAATCAGACAGCTGTTGATGTTTTTAGAAGGATAATTTTGAAGGCAGAGAAAATTGATGGGGTTGCTTTTCAAGGAAAGTCATCCTGCTCAGTGATGTAATCGTCCTGTGGAAGGGGAGGACACTGGGAGTCGATCGTGTGGGGAGAAGCTGACTGCCCATTATCCTTTAAAATAAACTCAACTGGGGCTCAGTCGTTAAGCGTCTGCCTTCGGCTCAGGTCATGATCCCAGAGTCCTGGGATTGAGCCCCACATCGGGCTCCCTGCTTGGCAGGAAGCCTGCTTCTCCCGCTTCCATTCCCTCTGCTTGTGTTCCCTCTCTCGCTGTGTTTCTCGCTGTCAAATAAATAAAGTCTTTAAAAAAAATAAAAATAAATAAAATAAAATAAACTCAACTTCTTTTTTGTTCTGTTAAACTGAAAAATTTCATTTGGGTCAGAGCTTTTTCCTGCCCCACACCCCTTTCAGATTATGTTAAACTCTGTCCAAATGAGTTCACTTTCATTTTCAAATTTTAAGCAATCATATCTTCAATTTATATATTGTATTTCTTAATAATATGACCAAGAATTTTATGAGCATTAATTTTTCAGTGTAGTTAGCTGTTGAAAATGATGTAATCAGGGCACCTGGGTGGCTCAATGGGTTAAAGTCTCTGCCTTGGGCTCAGGTCATGATCTCAGGGTCCTGGGATTGAGCCCCGCATCAGGCTCTCTGCTCAGCGGGGAGCCCGCTTCTCTCTCTGCCTTCCTCTCTGCCTACTTGTGATCTGTCAAATAAATAAAATCTTAAAAAAAAAAAAATGTAATCATCAAAATATTGTTACACTATTAACTAGGCTTTCATGTATCAGTGTTTATTTCATTGTGTTAAATGTATACTTGTAAATAAAATAGCTGCAAACCTTAAAAAAATTAAAAAAAAAAGTAAGCTCTAGGGGTGCCTGGGTGGCTCAATCAGTTAGGTGTCTGCCTTCCACTCCCGTCATGATCTCAGTGTCCTGGGATCAAGCCCCACTCGGGCTCTCTGCTCAGCGGGAGCCTGCTTCTCCCTCTCCCTGCTGCTCCGTGTGCTTGTACTCTGTCAGTAAATAAATTCTTCCAAAAAAATAAAAATAAAGTAAGCTCTGTGCCCAAAATGGGGCTTGAACTCACAACCCAAGATCAAGAGTCACACGCTCCACCCATCCACGCCCCAAGATGGGTTCTTTTTACTCATAGCACAGCAAAGAACAGGGTAACACCAGATGCCCTACTCCTCCCTCTGGCTTCTGAGGAATAGAAAATCCTACCAAGGGTGATCCATTTGCTTGCACTCTAGACTCTAATGCTTTCCTCAGCCTCCAAACTCCAAACCTTTGTTTTAGAGTATCTTCTTTCCTGTCCTTAGTCTCTTTCATGAACTTTTTTTTTTAGGATTTTATTTGACAGAAAGAGATACAGCAAGAGAGACACAGCAAGCAAGAGTGGCAGAGGAAGAAGCAGGCTTCCTGCTGAGCAAGGAGCCTGATATGGATCTGGGATCATGACCTGAGCCTAAGGCAGACGCTTAACAACTAACCAATCCACCAGGCGCCCCTCTTTCATGATCTATATATTTATTTGACAGAGAGACAGTGAGAGAGGGAACACAAGCAGGGGAGAGGGAGAGAGAAGCAAGGTTCCCAGCTGAGCAGGGAGCCTGATGTGGGGCTTGATCCAGGGTCCTGAGCCAAAGGCTGGGTCACTTACGAATTGAGCCACCCAAGTGCCCTTTTCATGAACTCTTATGAGGTGCATCCTCAGATTCACCTTGTATATGCCTCCTAGAAGATCTTACTTGTGCCCATGGCTTCAACTGTTATCTATATGCTAACGATTCCCAGATATAAATTCCAAGCCCACTAGTCTTTCCCGAGCTTGGACTCTGTGGTATGCCACCAGATACCCCTTTCAGAATTGAGGCATTTCCTCCCCCAGCTTTCCTACAGGCTCCTACTGTATCTTTCTGGGAATTGACCTCAGTTGAAAGAGATGCCGGAGTTTACAGCCACCTTTCCTGCCATTCCACTAGAGACAGCCAATATCTAGCGGGACAAAAAGGTTCAGCGCCTTACATCAATTTGGGACAACTCTCAAGGGCCATCTCACGTAATGGCTGAGACCTGTTTTAATATCACTTATCAACTTCAACTTCCCCATCTAACCCTGCTTTTTACCCCTTAGATGTTGTTATTGCTGAGTGCACTCTCATTATCTAAAACAACACCCAGGGGCATTTGGTTCAGTTGAGCATGAGACTTAATCTTGGGGTCGTGCGTTCAAGCCCTATGTTGGGCATAGAGCCAACTCAAAAATAAAAATATCCAACTGCCTACTTATATAGATCATTCCATTTCCATGCTTCGGCATAGGTCGAGGACTAGTGAACGGCTGTTAGAATAAATTAAACTTATGTGACCTACATAAAGCGTCTGACATGTAAGTGGAACATACAAATGTGTTAAGTTTCTCCCCCTTTGCACCTATGTAGACCTCCCCACCAGAAGAGCATCTTGAGGACAGGACATCTTTTCTTCTGTTATCTCAACTTTAAATGTTTCTGGCACAAAAGAGACAATCTCTTGCAGATAAATGTTTTGTTGTCCTTTTGGCTAAAATCAAATGCAATGCAGGTAAGTGAAAAAATGAACAAATAACTAGCCTATGAATTTCAAGACTTCGTCTCAAAACATACCTGCACTTTCAAAAATACTAAAGTCAAAAAACAAAAACCCCAAAACTGTACCTGCAAATTCTGACACTCCTCCCATTGGGGGGTGGAGGATATTTCTTCTCCCCATTAATCTCATTGGAAGTATAGAAGTGACAATCTAGGTCACTAGAGGTCATGTCATGCAGCTTCCATCAGGGTTTCTTGGGATGTTTACTGAGGGAAGCCAGCTGCCACGTAAGATGGGCTACCCCGATATCATGACCTGAGCTGAAGGCAGACACATCAACTGAGCTACCCAGGAGCTCCGTTAAAGTCTTTAAATCCATGAACATGGGATGTTTTTCCATGTGAACCTTTAATTTCTTCCCCGTCTTTTTCATGCTCGACCTCTTGATAGTTTTCCAGTGCTAGGCTTCCTCTTGCACAGGTTTTCAAAGCATATTCCATAGAAGCAGCAGTGATTGCTTTGCCTTTCAACTCTTCCTTTAACTTTTTCAAGTTAACACTGAGCAAGATGTCCTAAATTCTGAGCTTCCTCTGGTAAGCTAACAAATTCGTGCTTTCTGAAATTCTGCACTATTAGTAATGTGGCCCACAGAGACAAAGCAACAGAATTACCTTTTAAACACATGCCTCATACCTTTTCCTGAACAAACGCTTAAGCTGGTGCCAAACAGCCCTTTGACTAACCTTTTGCCAAGTTTGGACAATAATTTGAGTGAAGGGAGAAATGCAGATTTCACTTCCAAATTTCTTTATTATGCAGATTTCACAATAAATTCCAACAGTCTTTTCCCTACACTTATGTTCAAAGAATCTATTCATATTTTACTACATACGAAATTCCAATTCATTTTAACTTCATGAAATTGCTACTCAGGGTAACTCAAACATGGTTATTCGGCAAGATGTTAATTCTGACTGTGGTTTTGAAGTAATGTCAGTACCCTCTAATCATCACCTGACAATTCTTCTGGGAAATACAAAAGTGGGATACAAAATGATATGCCTGAAACCCAATCAAGGAGGGGCATGTGGTTAATTGCTGTATTCATCACATGCTGATTTTAGGAATAAAACCTATAAAAAACGAAGGCAATTTTAAAATATTGATGGCTTAATCAGTTAAGTTAGGACAAAGGCCTAGGAAGGGCCATCAGGCTAATTAATGTTGAAGTAGCTCCGCCAAAAAGCCCGAGTCCTAAATTATGTTCTATGCCCATGTCACCTAAAATTGTTACAAGGTGATGACATATAAGGAAAATTTCAGAAAACAAAAGTCCAACTTAAAAACAAAAACCAAAACAAATAAAAGCACAATCTGATTTAAAAATGTCTTTATTAGCAACAATTAGGCTGCTCATTCCTCTTTGCCCTCTTCCTCATTGGTTTTCTGGACACAGTTCACCTGATCCTGCCAATTAAAAGAAACAATTACTCCAAAAGAGGTTAAGAATCAGACTTGTCAAACACTCACCATTTAGGACCAACCCAGTAAACTTTTTAACATCAAAGTAATACTAATCAAGGAATGAGGTTATTAACAATATTTAATGATCTATATAGTTAAGGATTAAGATGCAGATTATTTTACCACCAGGCTTTGTCACCAGCTAGTTGACTAAAGTTTAATTCCATTTACTAGATAGAACTTTAGTAGCAACCACTCTGAAAAGGGAGATCTCTTAAGACATCCCATTACCTGGCACCTTCCCTAGGTTTAAAATCTAGTCAATTACTTAACGATATTTCTACCTTACTCTTATTTAAATGATTAAGACAGCCCTTTAACTGAGCGATAACCTAGATACATATCCATCTGTATTAGATGAGGAGACAGCAAGCTACTACTGTCCACCTACTACTTTTTTGTAAACTCTTGGCACACAGCCCTATCCATTTGTTTACATACGGTCAATGACAGCTTTCCCAGCTACAACAGCAGAACTGAGTCGCCCTTTTAAAACTGCTAACCTCCCAAAAAAAAACAAAAAACAACTGCTAACCCTACTAGGACATCTTCAACTCTATCTAGATCATTCCCATCTTATCACTATTTGGCTAAAAAACAGGCAACTTTCAATTTCCCAAACCCTCTTTTGCAGTTCTATGGACGGAGGTAAACAGACGTAAAAACTACAGAAAACTAAAGTCCCTGTTTTTTTTCCCCATCAAAAATTTTATTTGACAGAGAGCGACACGGAGAGGGAACACAATCAAGGGGAATGGGAGAGGGAGATGCAGGCTTCCCACCGAGCAGGGAGCCTATTGTGGAGCTCAATCCCAGGACTCTGGGATCATGACCTGAGCTGAAGGCAGATGCTTAACGACTGAGCCACCCAGGTGGCCCTAAAGTCCCTGTTTTTCTGAGGATTGAGGCAAACCAACAAACAAGGCCTACAGCCTCAAGACAGCTGTTAAAAAGACTATAAATATTTAAGTATTATAAAACAAAATTTCCTACACAGGAGGTTTTAACAAAGAGTAAGTTAAAATTAAATATTCACACACAAGTAGTTATGTTTCTAACACCCAAGAGTTCTTTGGAAGGCAGTTTACAGAATAAGAAACATTTAACTTACCTAGACACTTCCTCAGTCTAACAAGTTGTGGCTTTCCTTCTTGGCTCACGTTGTGTGATGTTGTCTTGAGACTAATAGCTTAATCCACCTATCATTAAAAATATAATCTTATTAAAATAACATGTATAGCATACTACATTTTCATTAACTTTTAATTTAGTGTGTACATTCTATTCTCACATGAACAAGGGGTCCATTGTTGGCCCTTCCAACCAGTGCCTTTTTTGTTTTGCTCTATTACTGCTTAGACAAGACCTGGTCCATACTACAGTTACATTCTTCTTAATTTCCTCACACTCACTCGGGACTTTCCCTCCTACCCATGACTAGACTGTTCTCTACTATCTGCTGGGTAAGTAAAAGAGAATGGTAAAGGAAATTCTGAATGGGTCATAAGTGGAATTTAGAGTTCTAAAAATACAGCATTTCTCCACTAATTTAAGCCTGCTTTGACTGTTTCTTTCACATAATCCTGTATCTTTTTTATTTTTGGATTTACTTATTCGACACACAGAGAGAGCACACAAGCAAGGAGAGCAGCAGAGGGAGAAGCAGGCTCCCCACTGAGCAAGGAGCCCAATGCAGGGCTTGATCTCAGGACCCTAAGATCATGACCCGAGCCAAATGCAAACGTTTAACCTATTGAACCACCCAGGTGCCCCAATCCTGTATCTTTTCTTAAAACTGAAACACAAAACACACAATATTCTATTAGTTTCAGGTGTACAACACAGCTTCAACCGTGTATCTTTTGTCAATTTTTCTATCGTCTGACACTTATAGTCCCCACTTTCTCAAGCTCACACACCTAGGTTTTTTGTTTCTTGTTTTTGTAAGATTTACTTGAGATAGCGTGAGCACAGGAGAGAACATGAGCAGGGAGAGGGAGAGCATGAGAGAAGCAGGCGCAGAGAGCCTGATGCGGGGCTTGATCCCAGGATCATGACCTGAGCCACAGGCAGATGCTTAACTGACTGAGCCACCCAGGTGCCCCCCCCCCACGTTTTCAAAAACAAGAACACATGGGTATTATCTTAGAAGTAAACATCTTAAAAATCAAAACACGTTTCACCCCACATAGCTAAATCACATCACTTAACTACTGTAATAAATCAGTCAAAAGTCCTCTACAGGTTAGGATTTCTAAGGAAACTTACTTGAAATGAGTGAGTATTCCAGTATCAGCCAACCTCAATCATTCTTACCTAAAGAATAATAACAGAAAGTTAATATAAAAGACAAGGGTATCAAGGTTTGAAAATGCTAGTTAACTTCAAAATTTAAAGAGTAAAATTCCAGAGACAAAGATTAGGGGCAAGTTACAGCATTAAAAAAAAACAAAAAATAAATAAACCAAATAAATAAATAAATAAATTAAAAAAAAAAAAAAAAAAACCAGGAAGAAACTTGATGGGGGGGAAAAAAATCTAAAATTATTCTTATGTAAAGTAATAAAGTAGACAGCTCAATTCAAATAATAAAAACTGTATCTCATTTAAAATACAAAAGCCTATCTGCTATTTTCACCAGTCTGAGCACAATCAAGTTTGACTGCAACCCAAAATATACTATCCCTTATGTGAAGGTATGTGACAACGTTTACCTTACCAAATGAGTTTTATCATCAGCTCTCTTTTCATGTAAAAGCACATACCCTGCTCCCCATTCAAGTATGTCTTCCATTCTCAGGTGGACTGACCACCTGCAGCAGGAGTCCTCCGAGAGTGCCCTCCCCATTCCACAGTACACAACGATGCAGTTGTTATCCTGCAATCCTCGGTATTTGCCTCGTTCTTTCCCTCCAAGTCCTCACTGAGTTTTCAGTTAGGGCAGGGAAGCTAGGCCTTACTCGGGACAGCAAGGAACCGGAGTTTTTCTGAGGGAGAAGACATTCACCTTCACTATATATGCCTGGCAGGGCCACGGTGCACAAAAACCAGAAAGATCAGCCTTAATTCAAGTTCCAGGTTTTTCTTCCTCCCTGATTATCAGTTACTGCCAAGGGGATTACAAAAATAGAGCTCCCTGTTGCACATGTACCATCCATAAGGGATACTATATCGTTTTGCATTCTCCCCCATTCTCCAGATTATCCTATCCTGCACCCAGCCCCCTTCTCACCCTCCAAATAGAATCTTTTCAGCACTGGTGTTCAAAAGCAACATTTTTATGGTTGATGGTTTACCAACTGTGAGATTTCCACAGTTGAGTCTTAAAAATTGCCAATCATTATCTAGCAGCAATGACAGATGATTAGGAGCAGTCAAATCCTCAGAATTCTTTCCCTAATACAGGCAGCCATTTGAGAACTGCACTAGCTGACAGAACACTGAAACATTATCAGCTAAAGCCAAAACCAAATAAAGGCCCAGAACAAACATCCTGGCTCTCTCAAACCTGTCCAAAATCATTAAGGGAAAGGCAGTAAATGCAGGACTGTGGATCATGTCACTGCAGCTGACAATGATTAACAATAGGAGACATGCAACCCCCATTTTAGGTTAAAAGTCCAAAACTAGTCACACGCATCTCTTTTCTTGGGGAAAAAGGAGACTATTATGCATTCTTTGTAGGTTTTGCAACCTTGTGTGAAGAGCACCCATTCCATTTCTTTCATCTTTCAGAAAGCACCGGTATCTGTTCCAAGGGCCTAACAGTACGAAAATGCATTCTGGCATCACACCTCTGAACCTTAGACCATTCTTATTAAAAAGAACAATTTTGGTTTGTAACAAGAAAAGACTATGAAATACAATGCGAGCACCTCGGTATAGTGTTGTTACTGCAACCCATTTATTCCCAGCTTTTGGAGTGAGTGAAACCCTCTACACTAAGATTCACAATTATAGCTACATACAAATCAAAACTATTAAGTCACAGGTTTCTCATTTGAAAGTGCAAAAACCTACTCATCTTGAAATAAGCAGAAATGAAGCAAAATTAACCCCCCTCCCCAGTAATGTTCCTCAAGTCCATAGATTGATTGTTATTGGCTGTTAGGAAATAAACCTGAGCTTTTATTTCTAAGCACTCGAATCACTACATCACGGCAGCAAGTGTTGGCCACTGATTTAATGAATTATGCCACAGGAAAACCCCCTCAGGGTTGTATGTCAATTTAGTGACACTCTCGTCACTAATACTGAGCATTATGTTTGCACTGCATTGTATTATCAATATAGAGCTAAACTAGTCACCATTTGCTTTATTAACTAACAGGAGAGTCAAAGTATTTGCTTGAACAGACTACATATTAAAGTACCAATTTGTCCCCACCTTGTGAATTGCTTGCCAAAGAGCAAGCCATTTTTCTTGATACAATGAAGAAAATTCTCACAGTCATGAAGAGTTTTCACCGGCATTTATGCAAAGTAAACCGAACTTTCCAGTTACAGAGCAGAAAGCATTATACGTGAAAGCTGTTTCTCATGCATGCTAGCTAAAAACCAGCTCGGAGACCAAAGTTAAGTTGAATTGAGGTCTGGAACAACAGTCGATGCAAAGCTTACGAGGCTTAAGTCCTAAGCAACAAAAGCAGGTGCTTTTGAAGACTTTTTTTTTTCTTTTTTCTTTTGGTGAACATTTTGAATTATATTAATATCACATCCCTAAAGCTAATAAGGGATCCAAATTCGAAAAGCTGCTCTGAACATTTGCAGTTGTCCTACAGAATACGACGAAGGCTTAGGATTGGGAAATGATTCCCAACACATATTCAACTGCAGGCAAATCAACATGCCACACCACTTTCCCCCAGGTTTAGAGCAGAGACATATTTAGGTAAGTCACATAACTTGAACTATACACATTAGATTCCCACCTAAGCCCACGTTAGTAACAAAAGTATTCCCATGAAGCCCGTTAAAAAAAAATTTAAATCACATTACAAAAAAAAAAAAAAAAAACAAAACTGTACTTTGAGTCTTAATTCACTCAGCCTGCAGAATTACCAAGATTGCATTCTGAAATCGATATTGCTGACCTATGAGGTCAGTTTGCTACAACAGAGACTCAGTATCACATGCTATACAGTCCATGTCAAGATGCTAAAAGCACTCTACTTCCCAAGTATGGTTTGATCCCTCTCCCCCACACCACTGATATGCTCCAGGTTCTCTTCAGTTACAATGCAACTAAAGGAAACCACGCAACTGAATCAGACATACCAAAGAATCAAGTTTGCACTTTTTATCTGAGAACTGCAACAGCACTGAATTCTGCCTGACAAATTACAGCTCTAAACCCAAACCCACACAGTTTTAATAGAAACTAGCTTTACCATACAAGTGTTAGGTGCTGCACTGTAATTTCATTGTCAGAAGTGTGATGTCAGAATGCCCACGGAATAAAAGTACATAGCAAGTCACCAAGTTAGATTATATTGCTTGTTACCTACCTGTATGCAGTCGGCAATGAGAATCTTGGAGCAAGCAGGAATACTACATCCGGGTCCTAATGTCCATTGCCATTTGCGGTACTACGTTCCTCACAGTTACGCACTGCAGAAATGCTGGCTAAACGCAGTTATGTAGCAGGCCACTACTTTAATAGTGCATAATTGCAGTCCAAGAACACCAGAAAATATTCCGCCACAACATAGTGGGGCTTGCCCAAGAAAAGCCAAGTATCTAAATTTTTGTCTGCCATAATATGCCACTTATAAAAAATTGCACAGGCGTAACGTTACAATTTCCCAAATTATTATGTTTATATTAGTGGTATAATATATCTATACATAAAGAGTGGTGGGGTTTATAGTACTTCTACTTAGGAGTTTAATCAGTGTTCTAAGCCAAGAGGATTAGGGTTTCACTGAATGTGAGCCACTGGGTTAATCTTAGAAGGTACCTACTAAATACACTGGGGTCTCTTAAAGAATGCAGTTTTTAAAGATTAGGAGTAATAAGCTTAAAAGGATCAGTGTTCCTCTTAAAACATAATTATGAGAGAAAGTGGAGAAGAGGAAATGGGGGCAGGTGGTTACTTTAAATGAGAAAAATGGCTAAAATACTCCGAAAGTACTACATTCCCTTTCCCACCCCACATTTCATTATCAGCTTTTAGGAAATTCCTTTTTAAGATGATTTAAATTCACATTAGTCTAAAAACTATCATATGCATTCCAAGACTTGTTGAAAGTCTATTTGAGTAGCTTACAACCCTTGGTACACTGCTGTTTCAGTGATGAAAGGCAAAACTTAGTTGAAACTAAGCAACATTATTTGCTAAACGACGTTTAGCAATTCTACAGCCCACAGTAAGGCTATCAAAGCCACAACTTTCAGGAGATTATCCATTAGCATCCTTCACCACTCTTCAAAGGTACAGTACTAACAAAAGCTTATTTTAGGGGTCTGTGCCAGCATCCCTTATAAAGAAAGGCATGTAATCTGAAAAATAAACTGAAACATTAATTTTATAGGCAGATTTTCCCACTTCCCCACCAGCCCCCGCCCACACACATTCAAGTTCACCCTCTGTGGGTGTCCCATGAACACCCCTTATTTTATTATTAGTGGAGTCCCTACCATACAATTCAATCAAATTGTAATGGATTCCTTTCAAATCCAGACCCTTATTTCCATACACATAACCTCATACATATCACCAATTGATGACTTAGGACAAAACTTCCTCATTGATAGAATAATGGTAGAACTACTACCCATTTCCAAGTGTCTTGGTGAAGAAATGATGAGCATTTTCTAAGGAGATTCTCTTCCTTAATTAGCACACCATGTACCTGTCAGTCACACAAGCAGAACTGGGTGACATACCTATAATTATACTCCACCGTGTTTTACTTTTAGTATTATCCAGTCTCCTATGCAGAAAGTGCTCAACTGTTTCAACAGGTTTCCCTTTGTACTCAGGCACAATACTAAACTTCAGCATTTTAACCAAGATTTGATTTAGAATTTTACTTTTGCCAATTAGCACCAAGAACAGAGGTGAAAAGGAGGAAGACACATTCCATAGTAAGAGCTCTGTAATGTACAAATTTGAATGGAAACATAACTAAGAACAAAGCCAAACCGTTCAATTACTTTACCTACTTTTAGGAAGCTGTTCCTCTGCTAACATACACGCACTGGGAAAACAGTTTCCCCTTGTACTAACAGACAACAGTAACGATCTACTTTAATATTAGTAACGATCTACTTTAATATTAAGTCAAAATGTCTTATCCTAATGGAAGGAGATTCAATGAAGTTGACAATCAACTGACAACACCATCGAAACACTCCAAAACTTTATGGTGGGAAGAAAGGCTATTTGTACTGTGTAGCATAAGCAACTCTCTCCCGATTTAGTGCTACATCGAAAGTAAACTATGGAAAAACAGGTTAAATATTTTACAGTAAGAATCCTTATCTGCAACCCTATTTGTCATTAATAGTCACCACTAGTTCTTAGACAAGAGAACAAGTAGATTTTTATAGTCCTACAGATTTTGCCCACCAGCAGTAGCACAAGGAGATGTAAAAGTTACAGAGTACAAATGCATACATAGCTAAGGCTACTTTATGGTTACTATGCTTCCAGTTGCATTTTTCAGACTAAACCCCATCTTCATAAATCACTTGAATACATGAAAAGGCTTCATGTTTAACAATCTTTAATTCAAATATGAAAGTTCAATTACAAGCCATTTGTAGGGCTTGGGACTTGTTCTTTTAAAAACAAGAATGGAGGAATGCAACAGAATGATCTTCCCACTTTTTCTTCAGAAACTTTCAAGGAAAGGATAGATCATAGGGCCATAAAGATCCATTTAGTCATATCCACTTTCTCCCCCTACCAATAGTCTTTCACCCATTCCATAATCTTAATACACATTCCTGAAGGAAGATTTACAGTTCAGCTTGCTTACATAACCATTTAAAAATACTTAGCACCAGCTTGCTTCCTATAATGCCAAACAAATCATGAAACTACTTCAATATGCATTTCTTCTTTTTAAAACAAGGGGGTACTTATTTGTAGAAAGCAATACTTAGCCTAGAATACATTTCTCAGAAATGGCATGTGCCATTTTGAAGGCCTAGACACGCTCATGCTTTCAAAGTGGAATACCTAGCCTAATGTGCATAGAAGCATGAATGGCAAAGTTGAAGATCAATATTATAACTATTTTTCTATTTATTTGAAGCACAGTAAAAAAAAAAATTGGTACACTTTGGAAATTCAGTGGCACAAAGTACACTGCCATAACTTGAGGGACATTATACAGTTAAAAAAAAAAAAGAAATAAAAAGAAAAAAATTCCCGTTTGAAACACTGCATTACATAATTTTACCTGCCCAAACAGACCATTTACAAATATTAGGTCAATAAACTGCTAACATCCATAAAAAGGTAGCTTTCTTACTAAAATGCAAGAATTTAAAAGATTGGTATCTAAACAAGAAAAGACAAAAACAAACTGGAATGAAAACCTAGATTATCACATCTAAAATCGGGGCTTTTTGTTTGGGCCTTCATACTCTTCTCTCCCTCTACCATATCCTGCTGGAGTTCCAGGCCCCATTCCTCTAGGACCCTGTCCACCCACAGGTCCCGCACCTCCCTGCCCAAAGCGCTCAGTACGCTATTGGAACAGTAATTAACAGTTCATTATATGTAGTTGATGTCCATGTGTGTTAAGTAAATATTTTAGAAGGTTCCGTAGTCAACGTTCGTCGATACAATCACCAATGAGTCGATCCACAGGTACCGGGAACATAGAAAGGAAAAAAGGGTAATTTGAAAATTAGTTTACGATAATACATGCCTTGTGGTATGTTCCCACTTGAGCCATTCTCATACACCTGTTTCAAAGAATAGGTCTTCCCTGTAGTGCTAAAAAATTTAAGAATTAGTGCAGATGTGAAAACCCATTCCAAAATGAGTTTTAAGAAATTTCACATCAGATTAACCCACTGGAAAAGCTTGCAAACTTCTCACTTTCAAGGTCTGAACAGGAAATTTAATTTCCAAGTAAGCCAAAAAGCCCAACCAGACAGATTCAATGCACTCAAGGAAGTGACAAAGACCTACTCACCAGTTAGTGGCATGAGCTGCATAAGAAACCTTGTACTTTTCAAGATCTTAAGACACATCTGCTAACTTGCAGAAATCTTAAAAGGTTCAAAGTTTTAATAAAATGCTACCAGACTACAAAAAGAAAAAGCATAAAAGACTAATAGTCACTTAACCGGCACAGTAACTTCATTAAAAAGTGCTGCCATATTCTCACAGGTATACCACCTTCAGAACCATCACTACATAACCAGAGACAATTATGTTCACAGTAGTAGTCTGTATTGTTGCAAACTGATTGAATATACAGCCCACCCCCACACCGGCCCAGCTTTTTCTTCGGGTCTTTTAAAGTCCACTGGTCAGCTATGATTCCACGTTTTGGCTATCTCCCAAACAGCCTAAACACCAAGCTCAAGTAACTGCAATAAAGCAGGATTTTATTATTCCACCTAGTTTTAAAATACTTCTAATCTGAGAAACCTATATTCCCCAAACAGAAAAACCCTATAGATATGCAAAGCACAGAAGCCTCAACTATCTTTCAAATTCCATTCGAAATAAATTACTGAGAGCATCACTCCAAAAATGGGGGGGGAGGGGAGCATCAGGGTTTAACTGTTCCTATATATAGTTCCAACAGGTTTCTTACTAAATACTATAGGACTACTTAAGACACTAAACCTCAATCATTTAAATTATTTCTCAAAATCCTAAAAATTTCAGGGTTTATAGCACATTATGCTGTGTATCTCAAAAGCTCTAAGAAAATTTTGGGGTTTCATGATTACGTTATTATATCGTCTTAAAACCCTACCTGTTACAAGGGACATACAAAAAACCTTAATTGTGGGAACATCACATCAAATTAGATTTTACAAATTTGATACAGACCTACAATCTACCTTTTAGAAAGTATATAACCAGTATGTTACCCACAGTATTTTTAAAATTCAATTTAAAGAAAGCTAGTAACACTGTTTTAACCCAACCAGAAATTTATGATTCTCACTCTCAAAAAACCATAAGTATATTTTAAATAGATTAGGCCCCATAATAAATCCTTATACTCCTATATGTAAAATGAATCTAATGAGCTATGTGCTGAAGCTTCCCTCCTTTGCCAAAAGTTAGCAGGTGAACCAGATTCAGTTCAGTTGTGAAAATGCACTTTTCTCTAAACCCACCTCTAAATCCAATATTCAATTTTCCTACAGATTTGTAAAGCCCTAACACAGCCACTCAGACCAATTCACTTGGTGGTTCTAAAGCATCCTGACAGGCTATCTGTACAGTTAATATGAAAGCATCAAGAAGGTTCAGATCAAATGCACACAACTAGTATGCTTAAAATTGTCATATGATTTTTGCTATCCTGTAGCAAAATAGAGATGTCCATTTATTTTAGAAGGTGCACCTATTGACAGGCCCAACAAGTGGGAAAACGACGAGTCAAAACAGTGAACTCCCTTTTCATGGGTAGAAACCACACCAAATATAGATCGAAGTCCTACACGTCACTAAAACATGCCTAAAACTATAAACTACAAGTCTGATTCAAACTTATGGCAAATATCAACTTAATGAATGACAGTTTGCCATTTGATTACTCTCACTTGGATGTAGAATAATCAGGTACATCATCTAACATTCAGAATTTGGATTTGCCATGTGCTAGAGTGCAAAGTACACAAGCAATATAATGGAAAGCACCTATGTCTACTTATTGCCAAAGAGAACTCCAACATACTACTGACAGCAATGACGTCTTGTTGGCAACCATTTCTGTTTAGGTTACCGCACACTGAGTTCTTCTACGTTGCCAAAGTACTCCTCAATATTACGATTTACGTGATAAGGGAACTAAAAAGAGGTCCAGTTACCTACTTAAAAAAAAACAAAAAACAAAAAACAAAAAACAAAACACACACACGTAAGTTGTGAAAAATGAGAATTTCCTTTGTACTACGTCATACAGGATACATTACCATGTCACTTCCCATCATGGAACCACTCATGGTTGCTGGTGGGACTCCAGGATTAGCTTCATAACCTATGCCACCACCACCACCTAGAGGTGGAAATTTCTGGCCTCCTGAACCATAGGGATCTAGGAAACAAAAATGCTGATTACAACTCAACCAGAACACAGTTCTCTAATGGTACTGCTAATTTGATTTTCATGCTTACCTCCCATGTTCATTGCTCCTCCACCACCCATTCTCATGTCTCTTTCTCTCTGCAAGAAAAATAAAATAAACCCTTTCATACACCTGTACTATACCCATAAAAAAAATCTCCAGAACTAAAAAAAAGGTTAAGACTACGTGTAAAACCAATATTCTGAACACAATTGTTGAGACTCAATGATCAGAAAACCCAAAAGGCTTCTTCTCAACCAATGAAATCTTTAGGCCCAGCCAAGAAAATAAAACTTAAAAGTGTGTCAATCATAATAACACACTTGTAAAAAGAATGGCAGTGAAGTGTAATATTATTTAATTGAGTGAAATTTCATTTTAGGTACCTACGAGTTTTGTAGACAACTCCACAATTACATTTCAAAAGAATTTTACTTACTGGATCCATGTAGCCCATCCGGCTATAACTTTCCTCTCTTTGGCGTCTCATTTGTTCTTCCATTTCACGCTGACGAATCATCATCTCTTCCTCCCTTCTACGTCGTTCTTCTTCTTGCCTGGAAATATTGATCAAGTGTATAAATTAAGTGTCATTCACATCTTTTAAAAGCCAATTTGAAGAAAACTAGTAATTTGCCTCAGAGCTTTACAAAGTCTAGGTTAAACCAAATACACATGAAAGCCTGGAGGGAGTGTAGAATAGACTTAGAAGCAGGAGTCTTTAATCAAAACATTACACTGTACTCCAACTTTGTGTTAGACCAACACTGCCACAGTAGTATTTAACCTCCCTGTACTCCAATAGACTCCTTTGCAAAATTTAGGCCTATCTTTTCCTCTGAGTGTTAACCCAGAAGCAAAGGCTTATTAGCTTAACAAAATTTTACCTTAGTTGCATTTCTTTACGTTTCTGCATTTCTTGATTGTGAAGTTCTTCCATGCGTCTTAATTCTTCCTGGCGTCTCATCAGATCTGAACATTAGAAAATTGTTTTGAATTCATGTTAATGGGGTTCTAAAAAATTCAACAGGCAACTGATCCTTTCGGTGAAATTTACACAAAAGCGTCTTACCTTGACGCAAAAGGTTTGCCTGATGCTCATGATAGGCATCTTCCATTTCACTTTCCAATTTGTCTTTTGCATCTTTCATGTTTTTTTCAACTTGTTCCCTTTGCTGTTTTTCCATTTCATCCAGGGATTTCCATCGCTGAGAATATTCATACTCAAATGTGCCATGCTGGGCAAAACGAGGAGGCGTTTCTCTCTCCCTGATGATATTTAAACATGAACCAATTTGTGGACACACACAAGAAACACTACCTGATTGCCCTAAAAACACAGGCCACTCCCCCCCGCAACCCCCCACCCCAGCCTATCACATGTAAGAAATGCTAAAAGGCAAAGGCACCCTTAGTTCATGTAAAATAGCCTACATTAAAAATGGCATGTTCCAGGGGCACCTGGGTGGCTCAGTCAGTCTGACTCTTGATTTTGGCTCAGGCCATGAAAGTGAGCCCTGCCTTGGCAGAAGTCTACTTAAGATTCTCTCCCTCTATCCCTGCCCGCTCCCTCACCACATGCACTTGCCTGTGTTCTCTACTAAGTATTTTAATTTTTTTTTAAAGATTTTATTTATTTATTTGACAGAGAGAGAGAGAGAGAGAGAGAGAGATCACAAGTAGGCAGAAAGGCAGGAAGAGGGAGAGAGGGAAACCGGCTCCTCGACGGAGCAGAGAGCCCAATATGGAGCTTAGCCCAATGAGTCACCCAGGTGCCCATCTAAATAAGTAAATCTTTACAAGATAATGAAGAACAGATCCCAGAAAGATGCAGTAATAGAAAATATCAGGCACTGGAGAAAAATCCTACCTTCCTCATTTCCTAATTTTATTTCCTCTAACCAAATTCCTATTCAAGGAATATATTTTTTTTAATCCTTAAAAAGATACATATTCCCCACACAGTTGTTTAAAGGTCAAACATGGGGCGCCTAGGTGGCTCAGTGGGTTAAAAGCCTCTATACCTTCAGCTCAGGTCATGATCTCAGGGTCCTGGGATCAAGCCCCACATTGGGCTATCTGCTCAGCAGGGAGCCTGCTTTCCCCCCCTCCCCTTACCTGCCTCTCTACCTACCTGTGATCTCTCTTTCTCTGTCAAATAAATAAATCTATAGGCCAAGCAAAACTGCATGTAAAATATATCTAGCTCAGCAACAAACATTACGCATTTGACTATCTCTGCTTCAAAACCTCTATAAACTTCCTGAGCCTTAGATTTCTAAAGCACATGCATGTCAAAGAATTTCTCATTCTCCAAGCAAAATTGAAAAATTATTACCAGGTCTCATTTGCAATTAAAAATGCTTAAATTAAAAAAAAAAAAAGCTTAAATTAAATCAATCTTACTTTTGATACATTGGATTCTTCTGTGCAAGTTTTTCAGGAAGGCCATCTTCATCATCTAATTGTTCAAGTGGTTCCACAATGACTGGACGAGGAGTTCTAGTAACAAAAATGATTCCATCTTAACTGGTTTCAGTTTTATTCCAACTTCTTCAGCCAAGTTAATAAAAATTAGGATAAGCATATGAACTTACGTTGTCAGTAAGAAAACACCTTCACTGCATCTTTCAAAGGCTTTTCTTGCTGCTGGTTTAGAAGCAAATTCAACGATGCCTTTCCCTGTAGATCTCCCACGATCATCCACAATTACAACGGCCCTTTCAATAGGACCAAATTGGCTAAAGGCTTCTTCCAACAGTTCATTGGAAACATAAGGTGAAAGATTTCGAACTGAGAGGGCGGCAGCATGTGTGGCAAAGCGAACCCGAAGCTGTCTACCTCTCATGGGTGTATCATCAAGTTCAGCTTTGGCAATTTCAGCCAATGCCCTAGATTCCTGAAAGTATCAGACATACTTATGTTAATATAACCTGAATGTCGGTTAACATGCACTCTAAAACTGTCTATCTCCCATTCCCTTTCTCCAGCTCAATTCAAGTATTAGCAGGCAACCCTCCCAGAAACCACCCAGGGTAGGTAAAGGTCTTACCCACCCACTTCTCTTTTCTTAGTTATCAACCATTATTCACAATACAACAGTTGCATCTGTTTTATAAAAAACAAGTAAAAATTTAAAGACCAACTTATTGCCGTTGGTTTGAACACTAGAATTGGCAGTAACAAAAAACAAGGGAAAAACCCTCTAAATCCACATCAAAAAAAAAAGAAAAAAGAAAAACTCACGAGTTTGATAAATCCAAATCCTTTGCCTTTATTGATAAAAACTTCTCCTGGTTCTCCATATTTAGCAAATAGTCTTTTGAATTCATCCTCTGTGATATCAGCAGGTAGATTCCCAACAAACAACCGACAACGCTGAGTGTAAGTTTTCTCTCCAGGCCTCCTCAAGAGAGACAAGTTGGCTTTAAATCCCTAATGAAAAAGGAAGGCAATTTTCAGAAACCAGTGACACTACCAAGTACAAAAATCCAGTAATAATGTTCGCTGCTCCCAGACTGGGTAATACCAACAATCGGGTCGCTCTTCTGTTCCATTTAAAGTCAGTCAAGATTCTGTATTTGCGGTATTTCCAACGTAGTTAACTACCCGAACATCAAACAGCCGAAACCATCCAGAACACTGGAGAATAGCCCGATAGCCCTCTCTAGACTCGACTCTACACCAGCAACCTCGTTAGCTGTATATATTCAGTATCCCTGACAAACCTAAATCGTAGCATTCAGTTAAAATGACGATCAACTATTAAATTAAAAAAAGGATGTGATCAAAATCCTACCACCCCAATATTTGTGCCTGCGCTTTTAAGGTCTCCCCCGATCTCGCCAACCCTGCATTTCACGCTCTACTCCGGCTCCCAGGATCCGCTAGCTTTAACAAGGCCCAGCACAGCTTCTCATCGCTGCCTCTTCAGGCCACCCACACCCTCGGTTCTCAGCCAGCCCGGAGCTCGGCCCCGGGCTGGCTAGTGGACCCACGCCATCCGCCCCTCGCTCCGGCAGCGGCCCCGCCCTCCACCGCCCGCGCGCACGCGCCTTTTCCGGTCTCCGACAAAATGGAGGCCGGGAAGGGAAAGAGGAGGGGGCCGCCGCCATCTTAGAGAAACCGACGCGTAGCTCCGGGAGACACTCACCTCTGAGTCGGAGATCTTCTCCTCGCTGCGGCCACCTGGCCCGCCGGGCGGGGGCCCCTGGTGGTGCTGCTGGTGGTAGGGCGGGTGGTGCTGCCGGCCTCCGCGGGGTTCCCCGCCACCTCGGTGCGGCGGCTTGGGGTGGCCGCCAGGAGTGCTTAGGCCGGGGCCGCCGCCGGGCTTCGGCCCGCCTGGCATTTTGCCGCCTTTCGGGCCTCCGGGTCCTGGACCCTGCTTAGGCCCGGGGCCTGGGCCCACTGTGGGTGGAGGCGGCGGGCCCCCGGTCTGAGGCGGGGTGGTGGGGACCCCGCTGGTCGGCGGCGCAGGCGGGGGCGCCCCCGGGGGCGCCGAGGTGACAGCGGGCGGTGGGGTTGGGGTGGGGCCCGGCCCCGTAGGGGCCCCAGAGGTCGGAGGAGTGGCAGGCGGTGCCGAGCCGGAGGCCGGCGGGGCGCTGCCCACTCCGGGAGCCGGGCCGGGTCCCTGAGGAACGACGGGCTTGGACGAGTCCTGTGGCGGCGGCGGCGGCTGCTGATGCGGCGGCTGATGCGGTGGCGGCTGAAGCGGCGGCGGCTGCTGTGGTGGCGGCTGTTGCGGCGGCGGCTGCTGCTGTTGCTGGTGCGGAGGCGGTGGCGGGATCGGGGGCTTGGGGCCACCCTGGCCCGGACCGGGCCCCATGGGTCCGCGGTTCTGATTGAGGCCCATGCCGGGTGGCGGGGAGCGGAAGTCGTGGAGGCCGCCGCGGCCGCCGCCTCCTCCGCGCCGGTGGAAGCCGCCACCGCCACCGCCACGGCTCCGGAACCGGTCCCGAGACATGTCTGTGATCAAGGGGCGGTCGAGGCAGAAGCGGAGAAGACGCTCAGGGAACGTGGAGGCCACCTTGCTTCGCACAAGATGGCGGATGACACAGACGGCGCGCCGCCTTTGTCCTCCTCTTATATAGGCCAGCTGGCATGGCCCCGCCTACTCCTCGATCGGTAGCTCCAATAGCCAATTGCAAGTACGGCACTTGATGACACTAAGTTACGGAGCGCTAATCTTTCCGATTGGCTTCCGGATGAGAGGAGGGAGGCATGGGGGAGGGGCTGAAGTTTCCAGTTGGCCAATGAGCAGGAAAGGAGTCGGCTGTAAGCTACTGTGATTTGCTGTGAGAAATTTGAATGGGTTCGCCAGAGCAATTTTCCCTGATAGCCAGGGCCCTATCAGCTCCTGGAGAGAGATGTTAGAGGACCCTTTTCTTTTCTTGATTACCCCCAAGAGCTACCTGCTGGTATTCTTGCCGGGAAAGAACAGATGTTCTCCGGTTCAAAAGTATAAATTACTTGTGTATACTACCGACTCTACCTTGTGGTGGGCCAATTAAATTAGAGAGATAAAATCTTACCGATTTCACACACAGTCTTATTGATTTCATTTTGGAACCTCACTGGAGTACAGGTTTGTTTTAGCAGTATAAATTTCGGACTAGGCTTAAATTCGTGCACTCTTTGTCCAAAAAGAAAAGAAGTTTTAACTGTGTACATGCATGTGTATAGACTAGTAATTTACAAACACAAATCAGGGAAGGAATATAACATTTTCTTTAATTCCACTAGCACTAGGGCATCTGCCTTCGGCTCGGATCATGATCCCCGGGTGCTGGGATCCAGCCCCGCTTTGGGATCCCTGCTCCGCGGGGAGTCTGCTTCTCCCTCTTCCTCTGCCCCTCCTCCTGCCTATGCTCTCTCCGCCCCCTCAAATAAATAAATAAAACTCTAAAAAAAAAAAAAAAAAAATTCCACTATTACTCAACACTTTGTGAACAGATTAAGATACTTTAAAATTACAGTGTTAAAATATCTATAGGGAATCAAACAATGGGCAGTATCCTTCTTACTTCAAACTCTCTAACTTGGAAGTACCCCAGCCATGTCCTTTAATACCCCTCCAAGTTTCTGTCATCTATGGACCTTTTGATGAATCATTCCTCCCTCAATTAATCCTAGTTCATGGCTCATTGTCTTCCTTTCCATCTCTACTTCTGCTCATCATTCAAACATCTACTTGGATGACTGCCCAATAATACTCTGTCAATTCTTTACCTCCAACAATCTTCCCTTCCATCCTATAGTCCTATAGTCCATCCATACAAAGTCATCCTGTATTATTATTGCCAGTAACTACACCATCTCTAAGATCTCCTTTCAAGCATCTCAACTGTCTGATCAACAGTAATTCTGATTTTTTTTTACTTCGTCAAAACCTTCAAATCATTAAATGTATTACTTTTTATCTTTCACATTCCTATATTCTTAATTTTTGTCATGAGGATTAGATGTTACGATTGCTTACAAATACATTCTTGTTTTTCTCTTCCTCCATTATACTCACCTGGTAAAACCCCAATTCTAGGTGGACCCAACAATTCACTTTCTTAACAAGAGCTGAGGATTTCACTTTAAATTCTTGACCACAAGCCTCAAAAGGGCATTAGACTTTTTTCTGGCAATCTTATTGATTCACTAGTAAATTCACTTTCTCACCTCCCGACTTCTAGAGATGGTGTATTTCATGCTTTCTCTTCAAACTCTTCAAACTCTTTCACCTTCTTCTTTCACTTTACCGTAACTAATTCTCTTATTTCTTTGCAAAAATAAAAATCATCAGAGAGGAACATTCTCATCTAGATGGCAAGCCTCAAGCCTACTTGTATTTGTACCCATCCTCTCTGTCTTCCTTCCTGATACCATGAAAGATGTGTCTTTGCTCCATCAAAGGGCAGACCCCTCCTCTAGTGCTGTGGATACCCACCCCCCGCATGCTTTCTCAAGGATTTTTCCTTGCTGTATCATCAATTACTTCTCCTGAGACATAACCATCTTCAAAATAAACAAAACCTTCCCTTTATCCTTTCATTTCATTTCTTCATTCTTCTTTACAAGAAAACTAAAACAAGTTGTCTACACTAGAGGTCTCCATTTCCTCACCTCAATTTCCTCTTAAATCCACCCCAATCTGTCCACCCTTCTCCTCTTAAAAGATGCCTTGCCAGGGATGACAGTTATCCACATGCTGCAAAATCCAGTAAATACTTCTCTATAATTATCTCTTTTCACCTATTAGCAACCTTCCACACAAATGGCCCTCTGTCTTTCATGAAACACTTTTCTCACTGGCCTCTGTGATACCACACTGATGATTTTTCTCCTGTTTCAGGGATCCCTCTCCGTTGCTGACTCCTCCCTCATAGGACTTCTAAATGCTGAGATATTTCAGAACTCATTTCTAGACACTCTTTTAACAACTGTTCTCTCCTTATGTAGATAATCTCTTCAAGATCAAATACCATCTAAATGTTAATGATCTTTAAATTTACATTTCTATAGTAGGGCAGGTCTGTCCCCAGAGTTCCCAGGTCATATATTCAACTACTTCTTAGACCTCTCCACTTGGAGGTCTCCCTGGCATATCAGATATAGTATACCTAAACTGGAGCTCTTGATTTTATCTGCCTAACCTGTTCTTCCCCACAACCTTCCCCAGCATACTAAATAGCACCACCTACATGTTAAGGATTCATCCTCTTCATAAAATCCAGAACTTGGTTTTACCTGAAAAGTATATCATGAATCTATTTACCTCTCTCCATCTCTACCACTATAACCTAATCTTTTTCACCTCCATCTCTCAGCTAAATTACTGCAACCACATTTTAATTTGTCATCTTGCTCTCTTTCTGGGTGCTCTTTAATCCATTTTCCATATGGCAGCTAGGGTGATCTTTTAAGAAATATAATTCAGTGGTGCCTGCATGGCTCAGTTGGTTTAGTTTCCCACTTTTGATTTCCCCTCTGGTCATGATCTCAGGGTCACAGGATCAGCCCCTCATGGGTTCCCTGCTTAGTGCGGAGTCTGCTCAAGATTTTCTCTTTCCCTCTCACTCTGCCCCTCCCTACTCGAATAAATAAAAATATTTTTAATATTAGTTATATTTAGTTAATA
This sequence comes from Procyon lotor, assembly GCA_028646535.1. Taxonomy (NCBI): domain Eukaryota; kingdom Metazoa; phylum Chordata; class Mammalia; order Carnivora; family Procyonidae; genus Procyon; species Procyon lotor. Next base: position 22,298,987 of record CM053606.1, read on the forward strand.
TTTTTAAAGATTTTATTTATTTATTTGAGAGAGAGAAAGCGCCCTTGTAAGAAAGCACGAGGGGGGAAGGGATGGAGGGAGAGGGATAAGCAGACTCCCTACTGAGCAGGGAGCCACCCAGGTGCCCTGTATATAAACAAATCTTTTTAAAAAACCATAATTCAGATGTCATTTTCTTCTCTTGCTTAAAGGCCCTACAGTGGCTTCCCATTGCTCCTAGAATAAAATTCAAACACCTTACCAAGGTCTGCAAAGCCTGTTCTGACGTGACCGCTGTCTGCTTTCCCAGTCTTTTTTTTTTTTTTTTTTTTTTAATTTTGTTTTCATTACATAAACTCTACCCCCAACATGGGGCTTGAACTCACAACCCAGAGATCAAGAGTTGCATGCTCTACTGACCGAGCCAGCCAGGCTCCCCAACGAAGTCTTACCTGTCTAGTTGCCTGACAACCTCCACTTGTTCTTGGGATTTATCAAGTTACTTTGGACGCTTTTTGCTTCAGGGTACTTGGACTTGCTGTTTACTCAGCCTTGAAGTGCTTTCCTCCCCTGCCCCCCCCCCACCTTCTGCAGTTATAGCTTCTTCATTCTTCTATCTCAGCTTGAATGTCACCTCAAAAAAGCCTTCCCTGCCAACCACCACATCTAAAATAAGCCTCTGTTACACCATCCTGTACATGGTGTGATGTACAGAATAGCTCTCTTCACACATTGTATTTACCTTGTGTGTTTCTTCACTTGTTTATTGTTGATCTCTGTTAGACTGGGATTCTGAGCCTGAGGTGTTTTCTTGTTTGTTTGTTTTTCTGAAAGAGAGAGAGCAAGAGAGGGCACAAGTAGGGGGAGTGATGGGGGAGAGAGAGAAGCAGATTTCTCACTAAGCACGGAGCCCCATGGGACTTGATCTGGGTTCAATCCCAGGGATCCTGGGATCATGATCTGAGCCAAAGACAGATGCTTAAGTGACTGAGCCACCCTGGCACACCTCTTAAACTGGGATTCTGAGTCTGAGTTCTTTAAGGCTGTACCACTGGTAGCTAACACAGACACTAGCACGGGGATGCTTTATAAATATGTGTCGAATGAATGAATGAAGGCGTAACACTGAAAAACAGGCTCTACTTCCTTGTCCAGGGCCTTGTACCAAGATCCCTCACTTTTCTAACACACTCCCTAAGTGGTACCTACTTCTTAGGGAACTTACAAGGATTATGCAAAGTGTTTGGCGGTTTCTCAGCCCTAAGTAAATACTAGCTATTGTTAGGAAAAAATCAAAGATCTCTAAAGGCATTTGAGTATTGAAGACAAGTGGAGTTCAGTAAAAAAAAAAAAAAAAAAAAAAAAAAAGTCTTGTTAGTGTATTCTTGAAAGATAAAGAAGTTTGGAACAATTTATTTATTTATTTTTTTTTTTAGAATCTGAACTTTATTTATTTGGGAGCTCCTGAGTCACTGAGTCTGTTAAGTATCTGACTCTTTTTTTTTTTTCGTAAGCAACCGACTCTTGATTTCGGCTCAGCTCATGATCTCAGGGTTGTGTGAATGGGCCCCATGTTGGCCTCTGTGCTGCTTGGAGCCTGCTTAAGATTCTCTCTTTCAGGGGCGCCTGGGTGGCTTAGTGGGTTAAAGCCTCTGCCTTCGGCTTGGGTCATGATCTCAAGGTCCAGGGATCGGGCCCCACATCGGGCTCTCTGCTCAGCGGGGAGCCTGCTTCCCCCTCTCTCTCTGCCTATTTGTGATCTCTCTCCTCTCTGTTGAATAAAAAAAAAAAAAAATTTAAGATTCTCTCTTTCAGGGCGCCTGGGTGGCTCAGTTGTTAAGCGTCTGCTTCAGCTCGGGTCATGATCCTAGGGTCCTAGGATTGAACCCCTCATCGGGCTCCCTGCTCAGCAGGAAGCCTGCTCCTCTCTCTCTACCTCCCCCGTGCTTGTGTTCCCTCTATTGCTGTGTCTCTCTCTGTCAAATAAATAAAAATAAATACATAAAATCTTTAAAACAAAATTAAAATTATCTCTCTCTCTGCCCCTCCCCACCCTCTTAAAAATAAATAAATAGGGGCACTTGGGTGGCTCAGTTGGTTAAGCAACTGCCTTTGGCTCAGGTCATGATCCCAGGGTCCTGGGATCAAGCCCCACATCGGGCTCCCTGCTTGGTGGAGAGCCTGCTTCTCCTTCTCCCTCTGCTGCTCTGCCTGTTTGCGCTCTCTCACTATCTCTGTCAAATAAATAAATAAAATCTTAATAAATAGACAGATAGATAGATAAAGTTGAGTTCTATTTTATTTATTTATTTTTATTTTTTCTTAAGTAGGCTCCATGCCTGGTGTGGGGCCCAATGCAAGACTTAAACTCACGACCCTGAGATAAAGACCTAAGCTAAGATCAAGGGTCAGATGCATCAACTGAACAACCCAGGCACTCCTATTTTATTTATTTGTTTGTTTAAGATTTTATTTATTTATTTGAGAGAGAGATAGGAAGAGAGAACACAAGCGGGAAGAGGGGCAGAGGAAGAGGGAGAAGTAGGCTCCTTACTGAGCAGGGAACCCAAGGCGGGCTTGATCCCAAGACTCGGGGATCATGACCTGAGTCGTAGGCAGACGCTTAACAGGCTCAACCACCCAGGCACCTCTATTTTATTTATTTTAAAGCAAACTCTATGCCTAATGTGGGGCTTGAGCTCGTGACCCCAGATCAAGAGGTGCATGCTCTACCAACAGAGCTAGCCAGGAGTCCCTGTTGTACATTTTTTAAGAAACTCTATTCTTGAATTCAATAGTGGACTAAAAAAATGATCCACCACAACTAAGTAGGGTTTTTCTTAGGAATAGTGGGATGTCTTTTTTTTTTTTTTTTTTTAACATATAATATATTTGCCCCAGGGGTACATGTCTGTGAATCATCAGGCTTACACATTTCACAGCACTCACCATAGCACATACCCTCCCCAATGTCCATAACCCAGCCATTCTATCCCTACCTCTCTACCCCCCAGCCACCCTCAGTTTGTTTCATAAGTTTAAGAGTCTCTTATGGTTTGTTTCCTTCCTGATCCCATCTTGTTTCATTTCATCCCCTACCCGCCACGATCCCCCTTCCTGCCTCTCAAATTCTTCATATCAGAGAGATCATATGATAACTGGCTTTCTCTGATTGACTTATTTCACTTAGCGTAATATCCTCTAGTTTCATCCACATCTTTGCAAATGACAAGATTTTGTTTCTCTTGATGGCTGCATAGTATTCCATTGTATATATATACCACATCTCCTTTACCCATTCATCTGTTGATGGACATCTAGGTTCTTTCCATAGTTCGGCTATTGTAGACATTGCTTCTATAAGTATTTGGGTGCATGTGTCCCTTTGGATGGGAATAGTGGGATGTCTTAACATTAGGAAAGTTACTAAAAAAAAAAAAAGTTACTAAGGTATCGGAAGAAAAGTATTAAGATAAAACATCCTGTCAATAGATAAAAACCAGGTGTAGGGGCACCTGGGTGGCTCAGTTGGTTAAGCGACTGCCCAAGGCTCAGGTCATGATCCCAGGGTCCTGGAATCAAGTCCCACATCAGGCTCCTTGCTCAGTGGGGAGCCTGCTTCTACCTCTCCCTCTGCCTGCTACTTCGCCTACTTGTGCTCTCTCTCTCTCTCTCTCTCTGTCAAATAAATAAATAAATAAATAAATAAATAAATAAATAAATAAAAACAGGTTGCCTGGATGGCTCAATGGGTTAAAACCTCTGCCTTCAGCTCGGGTCATGATCTCAGAGTCCTGGGATCAAGCCCTACATTGGGCTCTCTGCTCAGCAGGGAGCCTGCTTCCCCCTCTCTCTGCCTGCCTCTCTGCCTATTTGTGATCTCTCTCTCTCTCTGTCAAATAAAATCTTTGAAAAAAATTTTAAAAAAACCAAACAGATGTATGCTGAAAAGGCGTTTGATAAAAT
>CM053606.1:22303431-22350434 GCA_028646535.1 Procyon lotor
TTTGATAAAATTCAACACTCATTGAGTTTCACATCTTAAAAAAAAAATTGAAACAGGAAGATACTTCTTTTTTTTTTTAAGATTTTATTTATTTATTTGACAGAGAGAGAGAGATCACAAGTAGACAGAGAGGCAGGCAGAGAGAGAGGGGGAAGCAGGCTCCCTGCTGAGCAGAGAGCCTGATGTGGGGCTCGATCCCATGACCCTGAGATCATGACCTGAGCTGAAGGCAGAGGTTTTAACCCACTGAGCCACCCAGGTGCCCCAGGAAGATGCTTCTTCTCGAAAGTGTTTATTATATTATATTCAATGAATTCAGATTATACCACCCACATTTGGAAATGGGAAAGTGGTAATTTTATCCATTCTACATATTGGGATTATCTGCCAGTTAGTGACCACTTGTTTTGTCCCAGAAACTCTATTATCTCCATTCATCTTTTTTTTTTTTAATCTCAATTCATCTTAACAACAATGCTATGAACCAGATATCAGGATTATTTCCACTTTACAGATGAAGAAACTGGGGCTTACAGAAGTTTAATTACTTTCCCAGCATTACACAGCTGTAAAGAAGCCGGGATTTGAATCCAGACCTCTTTAACCTGACATTTCAAGCTCTTTGCCTTTCAAGCCTTAACCCTCTATACTTCCTCCTCTTTCATTCCAGATATTGATGCTTAGTTTCTTTCTTTTTTTTTTTTTTTTTTTTTTGATGCTTAGTTTCAATTGTAAGCTTCGCTATTAATTTTTAAAAAGAATAGTACACTCACATATGTTAACTGTAAAAGATTCTGGTAATGAATACACTTCTAGAATAAAATTCGACCTTCATTCACTCTTTCCCACTCTATTGTTAAAAGTACCAAAAGGAAATTTCTTTAATAGGTTAAGAAACAGCTGCCTCAAATAATAGCCATAATCATAACAATAGCCAAAATTAATTGGTCATTTACCATATGCTAGACACTTTAGTAAATATTTAATATTGAATTATCATTTTAACTATGAGATTGATGGTATTGTTTTCCTCATTTTACAGATTAAAACACCACCACCAGTGTAACCCCAGCGAATACAGTAACATGATTTCTCACCTAGACCTTTGCAAAAGCTTCTTAAATGGTGCCCTAAGTGCCCACCTCCTTCCTATTTTTCCAGGCAGCAACCAAAATCGTCTTTCAAAAGAAGCAAATCTGATGGGGTGTCTGGTTGGCTCAGTTGGTTGAGCATCTGTCTCAAGGTCCTGAGATCGTGCCTCGCATTGGACTCCCTGCTAATCAAAGAGCCTGCTTCTCCCTCTCTTGCTCCCCATTCTGGCGCGCGCTCTCTCTCTCTCTCTCTGTCAAATAAATAAAATCTTAAAAAAAAAACAAAACTGATGCTTCTTACTCTCCTCTTTAAAACTCCTTATTGGGGCGCCTGGGGGGCTCAGTCAGTTAAGTGTCTGACTCTTGATTTCAGCTCAGATCATGATCTCAGGGTCATGGGATCAAGCCTCGAGTAAGGTTCTAGGCTCAACAGGGAGTCCGCTTGAGATTCTCTCTCTCTGTTCCCCTCCCCAAATAAATAAATCTTTAAACAGAACAAAACGAAACACTCCTTACTGTCTTCGAGTTGCCTTTAGGAGAAGCACAAAAAGCCCCAAAGTTCTGAGGCAGGCCTCCATTTCTCTGGCCATCACATTCTTCTTCCCTTACTCTCCCTCTTGCATCTTTTGCTCAAGTCACACTGACTGCTTCTAAGTTATTTTAATTTATCATGCTCTCACCTGAAAGCATGAGTCTCCCTCTGGCCACTCTCTTTCCACGATTGCTTAGCTCCTATCTGTCACTCGACTTATCTAGTACCTCCCCTCCTCTGAAGACGTTCTGTGACCCCAGTGACCAAGCTGCTTCCCTCGATCGTCACCCTGTACCTTACTCTCCTAACATCATCTCACTGATCGTGGAGACTTTCTAAATCGTACCCTCTAGGTTGTGAGATCATGAGGGTTCAATGACCGAGATTCTCTCTTCACCCCCCTGGCCCCAGAGTGTGGTGCTGGGACACTCAATATAGATTTGGATGAATGAAGAGATGAGTGAATGAATGACTCCATTAATCTGTCCTTTTCTGAGCCACCGAAGAATGCCCCCAGTCATCAATGACTAATTTCAGATCCTAAGCACAACTCTGTGGTTTACATGTGTGGCAAATTATCCTGGATGGCACGTGGAACAATCTTCACCTTGTCATAGTCCGAATGTGGGTGAACCTACAATTCAGAACTATAATTACAATAAATAAAAAGTATAATTATCCTCTGGTTCAACTTTTTGTGAGCCTGGAAGGGTAGGGTTTGGAGATAATATGCGTGCTGAAACACTCTACTGCTCCCTAATGAATATTAATTTAACTGACTAAATTTGCATCTTAAAATGCATCCCAGAGCCTGAGAAATTGGTCAGCTCAATTTGGGTTCATCCAGCTTCATGGTTCCAACTTTACAGAGGCTATTCAGTTTCCAGAGCTTTTGGCACTTGTTTCTGTAGCTTCATTGCATGCAGCAGAGGCCTCAGATTACATTGTTGGAGAGGAGCAAAGAGGGCACCTAAGCCCCCCAAACACACACTCCCCTGGAATAAGTGGTTCTTAGACAGGCCCAACTGGCAAACTCTAACGGTGCAGTAAAGATCCTCACCACTAGGTGTCTCAGTGGCCGTGCCACTTCCTCCATCTCCTTGGAAAGCAGCTAGCTGCACACACTCCATTACTCTATTGTTACTGAGCCTCCAAGCAAAGAACATTTCCGGAGGGTTGTTTTCAACACTGTGTAAATTTTCCAGCAGATCTCATAAGTAGCTTGATGCCTCTCTTAATAATAGGAACATTGGATTAATCACAGTGTCTCACTCTCTTCATGCTTTCCTTCGATTAGGGATGATATGCTGTGTTGCCCATACATGTATTTTCTTATTTTTCTATCTATGTATTTATTTTTGCAGGGAAGAGTCTTCGTCTGAAGTGATTATGATGTTCTACCTGATCTTGATCACCTCTCACCCCCACAGTGAATTAAATGTCTTTCCAGGCTTCCTTCACATAGGTACTATATCGTCTTGAAGATGTTCATCACTCTTTGACTGCAGCTTAAACTGACCACTTGGGACTGATCTTAAAGGTGAAAAAATAATTTAAAGAATCACCAAATGGAGGAAGATAGCACAGAGAAAGATCCCATATATATGAATTTTTACCCTAAGGTGACATCAAAAATGGATGAAAAATGAAATAAAAATTCAACAAATTGATATTAGAATAACTTGTGCACACACAAACTAACAAACTAATTCCAGATGGATTAAAGAGATACATATATTATTAAATCAGGTTGTGAAAGAATGAGAAAGAAATACAAGTGAATATCAGTTCTTTGTCAGGAACAGAAATTTCTAAGATTTAATGTGATAAAATAAATTACAAAACTAAACATCAATAAATTTCCCTCCACAAAGACTGGAAATCACCATGTGAAAAAAAAAAACAACAAGAAAATAGCCACAGCTAAAAATTAAACTGAAAGAATAGTTGCAAAGAAAAATTATTAGGTGGCTAATACCTCCAATATATAAAGAATTTATAGAATTTTATAAGTCAAGATCCAAATAAACAGCCAAAATAATGAACAACATGGAAAATATTCAACCTCACTGATAATTACAGAAATGCAAATTAAATTGAGATACCACTCCTCATCTAGGTTAACACAAATTGAAACTGATATAGCATTTCCGGAAAATAATTTAGCATATCCTTCAGCAAATTCATTCTCTCTCTCTCTCCTCCCCCTACAGGCTCCCTCTCCCTCCAGCTGCTCACCGCCCCCCCCCCCAGCTTTCATTCATTCATTTTTATTCAACAAATACCCTCTGTGTGCCTGCTAGGTGCTGGAATCTAGCCTAAATTCTAAATAGAGGAAAAACTTTATGTACAAATTTGCTCATCACAACATGATTAGTAATAGCCTCAAATTGAAAAACATCCCGCATTGTCATCCACAGACAAGGTGACAAAATGTCCTGTTTTGCTTGGGACAATCTTGGTTCATGCCTGATGTCCCCACGTAATTAATAAATGGTGCCCCCATTAAGACAACTTTCTGGCTTATTGGCAGTCAAGTATCTTGAGGCAGGGCCAACTTTTGTAATTTGTACAAAAGCACCACTGAGATTAGCTGCTGTCTTTTGAGTTACTGAGGTTGGGCGATTTCTGTTTTTTTCTCTATTTTTCTCTAATTTCCAGATTTTCTAAAATGGACTTTATATGCACATGGGTTTTACATGCATTAACTCATTTAATGTTCGCCACCTTATAATTATTCTTTTTTATTAAAGATAATGAAATTAGAGTACTGAGATATTAAGTTACTTATCTAGAGTCACACAGTTATTAAGTGGTGGAACAAAAAATTATATACAGGGGCGCCTAGGTGGCTCAGTGGGTTAAAGCCTCTGCCATCGGCTCAGGTCATGATTCCAGGGTCCTGGGATCAAGCCCCACATCGGGCTCTCTGCTCGGCAAGGAGCCTGTTTCTCCCTTGCTCTCTGCCTGCCTCTCTGCCTACTTGTGATCTTTTTCTGTCAAATAAATAAATAAAATCTTAAAAAAAAATTATATACAGGCAGTCTCTCTCCAAACCTTTAAACACTAAGGTATCCTACCCATAGTGATAACTATATGAAAATGGGCTTATACATTTATGGGGAATAAAGACTACCTATGCTTATAAATGTCATTTGAGAAGTACCAAAAAGATTTCTTTTTATTTCCTAGAAACAAAATACTTCCCCTTAAATCCACCATTAGAAGCATATTATAAATAATTGATTTTTAAGAAACTCCGTGAGAGGCAAAATTTCGTGAAGAAATAAGTAAACTGTAGGAATCCCAAACATCACATTATGAATGTTTCTTTTTGATAGATGTTTATATTTCTGTTTAAATTTCAGCATACATTTTTTTTTTTAAAGATTTTTATTTATTTGACAGAGAGAAACACAGCGAGAGAGGGAACACAAGCAGAGGGAACGGTAGTGGGAGAAGCAGGCTCCCTGCCGAGCAAAGAGCCCGATGTGGGGCTCAATCCCAGGACCCTGGGATCACGACCTGAGCCGAAGGCAGCGGCTTAACGACTGAGCCACCCAGGTGCCCCCAGCATACATTTTTTTAAAGATTTTATTTATTTAGTTGACAGAGAGAGAGAGACAGTGAGAGAGAGAATACAAGCAGGGAGAGTGGGAGTGGGAGAAGCAGGCTTCCTGATGAGCAGGGAGCCCGACGTGGGGTTCGATCCCAGGACCCCGGGATCATGATCTGAGCCGAATGCAGTAATTTAAGGACTGAGCCACTCAGGTGCCCCTAAATTTCCGCACACATTAAATACACACAGTAAAAATATCTGTTTTAGGGTTGCCTGGCTGACTCAGTCAGAAGAGTATGCAACGCTTGATCTCAGGGTTGTGAGTTCAAGCCCCACGTTGGGTATAGTGCTTATTCAAAAAAATATATTTAAAAATATCTGTTTTAAATGTATTGGTGGGGGTTGCCTGGGTGGCTCAGTTGGTTAAGCATCTGCCTTCAATTCAGGTCATGAGCTCAGGGTGCTGGGATCAAGCCCCTTATCAGGCTCCTTGCTCAATGGGGAGTCTGCTTCTCTTGATCTCCCTCTGCCCCTCCACCCCCACTCAGCCCCCCATGCGCTCTCTCTCTCAAATAAATAAATAAAATCTTAAAAAAAAAATAAACGTATTGGTGGACAAATATTTTTCTTATATCATTAATTTAAAGTGAATTAAACAGGAGTACCTGGGTGGCTCAGTTGGTTGAGCATCTGTCTTTGGCTCAGGTCATGATCCCAGGGTCCTGGGATAGAGCCCCACATCAGGCTCCCTGCTCAGCGGGGAGCCTGGTTCTCCCTCTCCCTGCCATTCCTCCTGCTTGTGTTCCCTCTCTCTGTTTGATAAATAAAAAAAGAAAAGAAAAAAGAAAGCAACATGCCTTAAAAAAAATAAATTAAATAAATAAAATGAATTAGACAATATGCATTGGTATTTAAGTGAGGAAGTGTAAAAAATTTTGTATACTTTGTGAGTGTTTTTAAAGATTTATAAGAATAACTGTATAATTCTACCTTTAATTATATGTTAATCTAAAATAAATTATTTAACTTAAAAATCACTTTCAAGGATCCTGGGTGGCTCAGTTGATTAAGCATCTGCCTTTGGCTCAGGTCATGAGCCCGGGGTCCTGGGACTGAGCCCCACCCACATCGGGCTCCCTCATCAGAGGGGATTCTGCCTCTCCCTTTCTATCTGCCTCTCCTCCAGCTTGTGCTCTCTGTCTCACTCTTTCTCTTATTCACTCTCTCTCTCAAATAAATAAAAAAAGAAAAGAAAAAAACTGGGATATCTGGGTGGATCAGTCCATTAAGCATCTGCCTTTGGCTCAGGTCATGATCCCAGGGTGCTGAGATCAAGTCTCCCATTGGGCTCCCCGCTCAGTGGGGAGCCTGCTTTTCCCTCTGCCTGGCCACTCCCCCTACCTGTGCAAGCTTGCTCTCTATCTCTGATAAATAAATAAAATCTTTAACAAAAAAGAAAAAGAAAAAAGAAAAAGCTTAAAAGTCAGTGTTTTGTTTTGTTTTTTATTCATTACAGAAGGGCAAAATTTAAATTATTTTCCTAAAACAGACCCTGGTATATTTAAGTATCACCTCACCCATCTGAATATATTATTCTGGTACCAATCGATTAAATTCTCTTTAAAAGCTTGAGTTGGCTAAAGATTCACAGATCATGTAGAATGTTGGCTAGAGATGTCCCATCCATTATGTGTTGACATTTCTGAGTTTCATTCTCAGATTCTGGAAGCAGCATGGGTGGGCTGTGGAATGAAAGAGGGTCAAGTTCCCATCCCAGCTCCATATCAGGCTGTTTATCCCTGGGCAAGTTTCTGAACCTCTCTGAGCTTCAGCTTCCTCATTCATAAAATGGTAAGCTAATAATACCTCCTGGTGTTGGCATGAAGATTAAGTGAAATGGGTCAAACTAAGCACTAAACACAGGGTCTGGCTTCTAGTACGTTCTCAAAGTTAGTTATTATTATCATTATGATGTCCAAGTTGTGGGAACCCAACTGGGGCTCTTGTGTGCTGACTCTGGTTGGATGGGGTCAGGTTTGAAAATAACTTCACTGGCTTGAGCAAAGGACAGAGTGGAAGTACAGTGTCAGTGACGTTTCCCAAGAGAACACGAGGGAACAATCTAGAAGGGCAAGGCAAAGCCGGCAAGATCAACACCGGTTTTTGGCAAGCATGCCAGGCAGTGCAGTGGGGGTATCTGGGGCAAGCCGGATTGAATTTTAATATCTTTCAGACCACAAAGGGGATAGACTTCCTGTCCTCCTGACACAGCAGTACAGAGCAGTCGGGGCACTAGTCCTTTCTGCCCAGTCAGTAGGTCTGCATCGAGAGCAGCAAACAGCCTTTGTCGCCTCTGTCTCTCCTCAGACATGCCCAGAATGGGGCCTTAGCTCCAGGTTAAGTGCCACCACTGACGGCTCTCATGATCATCGCATAACATGCCTAGAAACTCCAGGAACACAGTTGGTGAGTGAGCACGAACAACACGGGAGGCAGCATGCTTCGAAATCCCTTTGCCATCTTTTGAAGTCCAACTCAGGATCAAGGTTATAGAGATTAAATGAGATCATGTATATTTAGTACAGTGTGAATCACAAATATTGACTATTAATCGTCTGTGCCTCCATGCTCCACATGACCTGGAATGCAGTGGGCATTGGTTGACGACTTCCTTAGGCAGGGCCTGCCACTTCCTCTTTTGGGTTCCTCAACCCCCTGTGCTTGGCTTGTCATCATACTTATCACCCTATATTTAATTTCTATTATCTGCTGACTTGCCTATTTTCTCCTCAAGGCTGGGAGTTGTTTGAAGGCAGACGCCACAGCCTCACCTGTGAATTTGTATCTTAGTTGCTTAGTGTTTAATGACTATTCACTAAAGCAAAAAATATATATATATTTTTTTTATTTATTATTATTAATATATGTATATTTTAAAGATTTTTTTTACTTTTTTGAGAGAAAGAGAGTGAGATCACAAGCAAGGGGTAGGAGCAGCTGGCAGAGGGAGAAGCAGGCTCGCTGCTGAGCAAGGACGCCCCCCGGCAAGGATCCCCCCACAAGACACACAGGACTCCATACCAGGACCCTGGGATCATGACCTGAGCTGAAGCCAGATGCTTGATCAATTGAACCACCCAGACGCCCCAATAAAACAAATGTTCTTGATGAAACAGTAAAAATTGAAAGAAGTATGCATTTCGGAATTTTTATGGACCCAACTTGAATCCCAAACTCATCATTAAAGCTATGTGTCCCTAGTAGGTTACTTCTACTCGATCGAAAACAAGGATGAGAAGAACTCACCCCTACCCCCAGCCCACCCCCGCCCCACCATTGCTTTAAGGATTAAACAGGATAGTGAGGAAAGCCTGAGTAGCACCCCTAACCCGGTCAGTTTTAGGTGCTCAGTAAATAAGTTCCCTTCCCCCTCTGGGAACTTACACTAAAAAATAAAATAGAGTAACATACCAATCTCCTGGACTCGGATTTTCCTTCATTTATGAAATTCTCACAGAGTAAGAATACCTGAGGTAAATGAAAAGCACTCTGATGTCTTTGGCTAAGCAACGGGTACCTCAGCGGACGGAAAAATCTAATGTGTTATTACCGGGGTTAAATAATCTTCTTTGACACTCGTCCATAATGGAAGAAAACACCTTCTCCTTGGGGTTCATTCAAGGAACACTACTCACAGGAGAGAAAGTCTGGGGCAGGAGTCATGGGAATGGGGGGCAGCTCCACAACCCCGCCTCAGGCGGCACCATCTCTTCCCAAGCCTCTTCACAGACACTAATGACGCTCCCAGGCCCTGCTGAGTGCGCCCGCCTCTTCCTCCGGGGCTGCTCTGTGAGCCACCCCAACCAGACCAGAGCTGGAAATAGGGCTCAGGATTCATCAGCTCTGGTGGATGGCTGACGGCAGGGGCTGAGTCCGCCAGAGGGGGTTGGATTTTAAACAAACACAAACCTGATTGGCTAGAGGTAAGATAGGATGAGAGGGGGAGGCAAACCGAAGGGGTAAATGGAAAGATTTTCTACGAGTTGCCGGGTAAGCCAGATTCGGAGGTAGCTCCTCCTCCAGGTCCTGCGATACCCACCTTCCATCCCTCCCCCACGGCCTTTTTGCTGCTGGCTGAATTTAGACCACAAACCACGTGCCTGCTGCCTCTTCGGAGCCTTCCTGGGAGCGAGAGTCTGATGCTTCTGAAGCAGCCCAGGAATCCTCGGCACAAAATCAAACAGCCTGCTCCTTCTGTTTGCCACAGTTGGCCCCAGTCATTTGGGAGGAAAAGATGCAGCCACACAATAGGTGACTCTAGTTGCCAATGGCCTAAAATTCTGAACAGCAGTGTCACAAAACTGAATGAAACCCATCATCTGCCCACACCCTCTTTGAGGTATCATTTCGTCACCCCTCCACCACTGTTGGCTGCTTCCTTTCCCTTTCACATTGTCTTCCCGCTGGGGCCTACTCAATGCAGCATGGCCTCTTCTGCCCCCACTTCTTCCCTGAGTTAAAAAAAATTTTTTTGCAGAAAATTATCTCAGCCTCGCAAGCCCCATGATTTTGAAAAAAAATCAAAACTTGTATTTCTAAAACATCCAACACGTCCGACCTCTTCTCTTGGGATATTTTCTCCAACTCCATAAGAAAATTGCCCTATGCTATGTTTCTCATGCTCTCAAACTTCTCAAGGAATTGTGTGCCTCTAGATATCTTTAATTAGTTTCTGTTTTATAAAAGAACAACAGGACGCTGGGGTGGTTCAGTTGGTTAAGCATCGGCCTTTGGCTCAGGTCATGATCCTGGGGTCTTGGGATGGAGCCCTGCATTGGGCTCCCTGCTCAGTGGGAAGTCTGCTTCTCTGCCCCTCCCTGGCTCCTGCTCTTGCTCCCTTTCTCTCTCACTCAAATAAAGACATAAATAAAAATTTTAAAAATACATAAAAGAACAGCAACAACAAAATCAAAAATGCTTCAAGAAATAGAAAAAAAAAACCCTCATTCTTGGGAAGCAGTAAGTATAGCTACTTTTTTAATTATTATTTTTAAAGATTTTATTTATTTATTTATTTATTTATTTATTTATTTATTTATTTATCTGACAGAGAGAGAGCACAAGGAGGGGGAGCAGAGAAGCAGACTTCCCATTGAGCAGAGAGCCTGACGTGGGCCTCCATCCCAGGACCCTGGGATCATGACCTGAGCTGAAAGCAGATGCTTAACCAACTGAGCCACCCTGGCGCCCCAGTAAGTATAGCGCCCCAGTAACTATGTGCTTTTTTTAAAAAAGCACATAGATGGTACAGCCTCACTCTCTGGGTTTGAATCCTGGGCCTGCCACTTACTAGTTATATGACTTCATCAGGTCTGGGAACCTCTTTGAGCCTCCCTGGAATATGGCGATGATAATAATAGTACTTGTAGCATTAGGAGGATTAAATGACTATTTATTTATTTATTTTTTATTTATTTTTTTTTTTAAGATTTTTTTTTTATTTATTTGACAGAGAGAAACACAGCGAGAGAGGGAACACAAGCAGAGGGAATGGTAGAGGGAGAAGCAGGCTTCCCGCAGAGCAGAGAGCCCGACGCGGGGCTCGATCCCAGGCCCCTGGGATCTGACCTGGGCCGAAGGCAGCCGCCCAACGACTGAGCCACCCAGGCGCCCCTAAATGACTATTTAAAGCACATAGAACAGCATTTAACACATGAAACATGCTATAGAAATATATACTACTGAGGTGCTTGGCTGGCTCAGTTGGTAGAACTTGTGACTCTTGATCTTAGGGTCATGGGTTTGAGCCCCATGTTGGGTGTAGAGATTACAAAAAAATAAACTTAAAAAAAGAAACTATTTAAAAAAATATATATATATACTATTACTTAAGTGGAATGCAGATTTGAACTCCTCTATGTAGATAGCAACTGAGATTTATATCCTAGGTCTTTAACAGCTTAGCTCCTCTGGTACGTGCTGACAAACCCCCATTCTTAGCCATATTCCCATTCAAACCCTGCTCCAACCTCTTACCATTCTTCTGCTTGGCCACCTGAATGCTCGTTCTTACAAGAATAAAGTAACTCCCATCCTCGAAAGAAGAGAATGAACGCTTCTGGTCAGAACTCCTGCTTTGGTAAAACCGTAGTGGCTAGGTAGTTTCTAGGTTTGAAGAGATTTCAACTTGTGGAAATGAGATTGCAGAGTTGACTGGAAGAAGAGCAGCCCCCCCAAAAGGAGACCCAGGACTGAATGAGTTAAAAAAGGGTCAACAGAGTCCATAATCCTAGACAACAAAGGATGAGCTACAGTGCCTGAAATTCAGCTCCTGTCCCAACCACAGGACTGCAGTTGTACTTTGAAAAGTCACCAATGTCCCTTTTGAGCCAGTCCAGGCCTTTCTTCAGTTCTCATCCTTCTTGAGTCTTTGTAATTCCTTCTTGGCTCTGTACCAAAGCCTGCAAGCTCCTTGGAGGAATGCTCAGGGGGATGGTGGCAAGGACACTGTCAAAAGATTACAAATTCCCATTGCAAGTCTGTTTGGGATGATAGCTGTTTGGGATGGATATTTACTAGACTTACTGTGGGAGATCATTTCACAATGTACACAAAAATCAAAGCATTATGTTGTGTGCCTGAAACTTAATATGTTAATTATATCTCAACGAAAAATTAAAAAAAAAAAAAGGTACAAGGAATCTCCGAGAAAACAGAACAGCAGAGATAATACCTATCTCTGAATGGATGGCATCTCTGGCAGAAAGGATGGAAACCTGGGATTCAGCTGCACCAAAAGCCACTGGGACAGACTTTCTGCCTTTTGCCTTTTTCCTCTTCTATTTGCTTTCCCAATGCTAAGTATAAACGTTACAATGAGGAGAGGAGAGACCTTTTCTGGGAGGAGAAAACAAGCATAAATATATAGACAAGTTAATAATGTCTTTCATAACACTGTCCTAATTTATCTTTTTATTAATTGGTTTATTGGCTTTTTCTTTTCTTTTTTTTTAGATTTTATTTATTTGAGAGAGAGAGAGAGAACTCGAGCAGAGGGAGATGCAGAGGGATAAGCAGGATCCCCACTGAGCAGGCTTGATTCCAGAACCCTGGGATCATGACCTGAGCCGAAGGCAGCCACTTAATAGACTGAGCCACCCAGGTACCTTTCCTCTCCCCTCCCCTCCCCTCCCCTCCTCTCCTCTCCTCTCCTCTCCTCTTTAAAGAGGGGAGACAGAAAGGCTGGGCAGGGGTAGAGGGAGAGAGAGAATCTCAAGCAGACTGCTGAGCACAGGGCTCAACACCCCTGACACAGGGCTGGAACTCACAACCTTGAGATCATGACCTGAGCTGAAATCAAGAGTTGGACGCTTAACTGACCGCATCACCCAGGAGCCCCAGTTTGTTGGCTTTTCCAGTTACCCCACCACAATGTAAGCTCCAGGAGGGCAAGGAACAGGCCCACAGTCTTCCGTATCCTCATATCCTCAGCCACCAGCACAATGCCTGGCATATGGTTACAGATTTTAAGATAGCAAACAAGCTATAAAAATACTAAAAAGGGATATTAGAAAACATTTAATTTTACATTATTGGGGTACATAAAACCCTCCTAAACCAAAGAGAAAATCAAGAAGCCAAGAAGAAAAAGATAAATAGATCAAACAACATAAAAAAAAAAAATACTGCCTGAAGAAGAATAATAACTAGCAATTATTTGTCCCTTTATATATACCGATTTCTCCTCTAAACATTTTACATATCTTAACTAATTTAAATATCCTAATAAGCTTATTATCATCTCCCTTTTACAGATAAGGAAACTGAGGCACAACAAGATTAAATATTTTGCTTAAGATTAGCTACTAAGTGGTGGAATCCAGGTTTGAACTCATGCAGTCCAGTTCCAGGGTCCATGCTCTCAACCATTACATTGCAGTTGCTCCAGGAAGAAATGATAGCAAAATTTTAAAAACAAGCAAAAGACTGGAAGAAAAATTTTCCAACAGGTATAGTAGACAAGGGCTTAATAGTTGCAATATACGAATTTCTAAAAATCAATAAGAAAAATACAGTTAATCCAACTGAAATATTGGCAAGGACTATGAATCAAAAATTCACTGAAGAAATAAACACAAATGGCCAATAAATTCCTCACTTGTAAGTAGTGACTCATAAAGCTATAACCATAGTAGGCTGGGCAAAAAGTTAGTGTAAGTATCCAGAATTGGCAAGGATGTGGAGAAATAGAAAGAATAAACCAGTTAAACTGCTTTCCTGTTTTATTTAATGCTTATTTTTCATCACTCTCATGAATGATTGACTAATCAATAGTGATTGGTTAATCAGTGGGTGTTAATTTTTTTTATAGATATTTATTTATTTATCTGACAGAAAGAGAAAGACCACAAGTAGGCAGAGAGGCAGGCAGAGAGAGAGGGGAAAGCAGTTTCCCTGCCGAGCAGAGAGCCCGATGTGGGGCTCAATCCCAGGACCCTGAGATCATGACCTGAGCTGAAGGCAGAGCCACCTGAGCCACCCAGGCACCCCAGCAGGTGTTAATTTTTAAATTGTCCCAGGTTTGACCAGTGGGAGCCCCTTCAAGATAGCACATGTGTCCTTTTGACATGTTCTATCCTTCTTTGAGCGTTATTTACTTTGTGGCACAACAAAATATTTGCAGGTTCATTCTATCCCAGCCTTGTAATTGGTATTTCTCTAAGGAGTCCTGGTTCCTTGTAGAAACCAAGTGTAGGGGCGCCTGGGTGGCTCAGCAGGTTAAAGCCTCTGCCTTCAGCTCAGGTCATGATCTCAAGGTTCTGGGATTGAGCCCCACATCGGGCTGTCTGCTTAGCAGGGAGCCTGCTTCCCCCTCTCTCTCTACCTGCCTCTTTGCCGGCTTGTGATTTCTCCCTGTCAAATAAATAAATAAAATCTTTAAAAAAAAAAAGAAACCAAGTGTATTCAGGGTTATTATATGTTATATATATATGTATATAATGTATTACTTATCAATTATTGTATTTACCATATTACTGTTATTAATTATTAATAATATTGGGTGGGGGAATGGGTTAGCCTGGTGATGGGTATTAAGGGGGACACGGATTGCATGGAGCACATTATAGGCTAACAATGAATCATGGAACACTGCATCTAAAACTAATGATGTACTGTATGGTGACTAACGTAATACAATAAAAAATTATTAATAATATCAATGTAATTAATATAATGTCATTATATTAATGATGTCATATTATATCAATTATATTAATATTGATATATATTATATATACATATATACACATTATATAATATATATCAATTATATTAATGATGACATATTATATCAATGTCATTAATATGTGTATTTTATTTTTTTTGAGGATTCTATTTATTTATTTGACAGAGAGATCACAAGTAGGCAGAGAGACACACAGAGAGGCAGACAGAGAGAAGAGGAAGCAGGCTCCCACTGAGCAGAGAGCCCGATGTGGCTCGATCCCAGGACTCTGAGATCATGACCTGAGCCGAAGGCAGAGGCTTAACCCACTGAGCCACCCAGGAGCCCCATGTGTTTATTTTATTAAGTGTCATTGTTTTTAGTTCCTCTTGAAGGGCCAGAAAGTGTATGTAAAAATGCTTCATGATGAATATTAAGTAAAATAAGACAGAAAATTGTACATATAGTATGGTAGTTTTCATTAAGAACACTGTGTCTGGGTGGCTCAGTCAGTTAGGCTTTTTTTTTTTTTTTTGAAGATTTTATTTATTATTTGACAGAGAGAGACACAGCAAGAGAGGGAACACAAACAGGGGGAGTGCGAGAGGGAGAAGCAGGCTTCCCACCAAGCAGGGAGCCCAATGTGAGGCTTGATGTAGGGCTTGATCCCAGGACTCTGGGACCATGACCTGAACTGAAGGCAGACATTCAGTGACTGAGCCAACAGGCAGTCCAGGCAGCTGATTCTTGATCTCAGCTCAGGTTTGATCTACAGAGTCGAGCCTACTTAAAAGAAAAAAAAAAAAAAAAACACATTGACAGATACAGCAAAAGGCTGAATTATGACGTTTGGAGTGATTCTTTTAAATTTCAATTTGTATTCCAAATTTTCTGAAATGATTATTTCTTATTACTTTTTTGGCAATCTTTAGAGTAGATTTAGATTATAGAAAAGTTGGAAACATAGAATAGAGTTCTTTATTCCCCACTATTTATTCTTCTAATATTTATTATTTATTCCTCTTTATTCCCCATTTATTTATTCCTCTATTATTAACATCTTTTGTCACAATTAACGAATCAATATCAATCTTTATTATGAATGAAAATCTGTGCTTTATTCAGATTTCCTTAGTTTTTGGCTAATGCCCTTTTTATGTTCCAAGATCCCATTGAAAATACCACATACATTTAGTCATTATGTCTCTTTAGGCTCCTCTTGGTTGTGAAAGTTTCTCAGACTTTCCTTGTTTTTGGTGACCTTGGTAATTTGGGGGAGCAATGGGCAAGTATTTGGTAGGATGCTCCTCAAGTGATTTGTCTGATGTGTTTCTCATGATTGAACTGGAGTTAGAGGGTTTTGGGAGGAAGACTGCAAAATTAGAATACCATTCTCATCACATCATATCAAAGGTACTTACACTACTTGTTGGTATGTTACTTTTAAAATGAAAAAATAAATGTGCTTCTTAAAGTTCTGACTAAGGACAACAACAACAAAAATAAAGTTCTGACTACGCACAAGTGTAATGCATTTTCTTATTTACTAGTTTAGGATGTACATTTGGCTGCTAAAACAAAAAGAAACAAAAATATTAGAACATGATAGAAGTTATTTTTTTTTCTCTCAAAAGGATCTAGACAAAGCAGTCCAGAACTACTAAGGCAATATGTTTAACAAGGTTGATAAAAGACCCAGTTTCCTTCTATCTTATGGTTCTATCTTCCCTAACAAGTAGCTTCCAGGGCTACGATGGAAGCATCTATGGTTGCATGACTAGGGTGGGTGCTCTAGAGCTTCCCATCATGTCCACTTCCAGTGGCCAATACACTCTTTCTTTTAAAAACACATCTAGAAGGGGCACCTGGGTGGTTCAGTCCTTAAGCGTCTGTCTTCAGCCCAGGTCAGATCCCAGGGGCCTGGGATTGAGCCCCGCATCGGGCTCTCTGCTCTGCAGGAAGCCTGCTTCTCCCACTACCATTCCTTCTGCTTGTGTTCCCTCTCTCGCTGTGTTTCTCTCTGTCAAATAAATAAAATCTTTAAAAAAAAAACACAAAACACATCTAGAAGATGAACATTTCATTCATTCATTTTGCTCATTTTCCATTGGCCAGACCATAGTCATATGGTCATACCTAGCTGCAAGGGGGACTGGGAGGTATAGTCTTTTAGTAGACGCCTCTGTGCTCAGCTGAAACTTCTATGATGATTAAAGAAAGGGAGGCTGAATTTGGGGGAGGTAATCAGCAGTCCATCAAAGCTGCAATGCAAGCATACTAAGGGTAAAAGATGGATATGGAAAATCTAACACTTTAGTGGCTATTAATCATTACCTTTATCACACTACCACCAAAAATTTAAGTTGAACACAACTTTTTGTGTTCAACACATTCTTTTTCTAATGTCATTTAGCTACTTTCACTCCACATAGTCCCCAACCTCATGCTACCTCCACATTTTTCTGCCCCATCCCATTCTCCTTTCCTCTCCCTCTCAGAGGCAAAACCAAACTCCTCCATTCACTTGAAGTGGTTTACCCAGCCACTGTCATGACCATAGGGTTTCTCCTGCTACTTCAAGACGATTATCAAGATGTTTTCCCAAGATCTACTCTTAGAAAAACTTAAAATTTCAGCATCTTTATGCTAAAACATCTTTCCCACCAACAGGTGAGGTAAAATTCCCTGTGTCTGGTACTACCTGAACATGTCTTCATATGGCAAGTAGGACCATAAGCTGAAACCACTCTTTGCAGCACAGTTCTTGGTCCCATGTAGGACTATAATGTTGAAAACGTCATTCTCAGGGGACTTCAGTTTTTCCCTACACTCTTCCCCTTTCCCTTAGCTTTCCTCTTCTTCCTTTCCCTTCATGGCACTCCTAAGCCTTCCTCCTGCTTTTGATTTTTCAAAATAATTCCTGAACTACCTTTGACTAAGGTATAAATAACAGTAAGGCCTCTAGTTACTAATTTCAGGGCCATTAACATTGTAACAGGGACTAAAGGCTGAAGCCCAAGAAGTAAATGTCTAAAGGATAGAATTTCAAGTATCTCAGAGTTCTTGGAGGAAATTCTTTATCCTTAATAAAGGATGAGAAAACAAATTTTTACTTAACAGCTACTATGTACTAGGCCTTGTGTGCAATGCATTCACATAAGTCACATAAGTCAGTGTATTTAATTCATACATTAATCATGAGTGACATTATTATCCCTATTTCACAAATTGAGGTTCAGAGAGATGCAACCATTTGAACTCAGATCTCTCTAATTTCCCAAATCTGTGCTGTTTCCATTATAGCAGTTGTGACTATTTGCCTGAAGAAGAGAAATGAAGGATTCCTAGATCTCATGGGGCCAAATCTTCTCTGGAATTACCCCCAGACAGATCTTGGACCAGAATTAGCAACACAGTGAGTGGTTGCAAGATCTGAGTAAATTCTATACCCAGCCCAGACCATTTTTGTAGTGTCTCCCAAGGAGTGGCCTACAATATAATCACTGGGGACTCTTTAGCAAAATGTGGTCTCCTGAATCCCTTCCCAAACAACTGATTCCTTCCTGGGACACAGCTCTGGAACCTGCATTTTATTTATTTTTAATTTTTTAAAGATTTTATTTATTTATTTGACAGAGAGAGAGAGACAGACAGACAGACAGCTAGAAAGGGAACGTAAGCGGGGGGAGTGGAGAGGGAGAAGCAGGATCCCTGCTGAGCAGGGAGCCTGACATAGGGTTCAATCCCAGGACCCTGGGATCATAACCTGAGGTGAAGGCAGACGCCCAACCGAACCGAGCCACCCAGCCACCCCTGGGATCTGCATTTTATTTTATTATTTTTATTATTTTTTTAAAGATTTTATTTATTTATTTGACAGAGAGAGAGAGAAAGAGAGATCACAAGTAGGCAGAGAGGCAGGCAGACAGAGGAGGAAGCAGGCTCCCTGCTGAGCAGAGAGCCCAATGTGGAGCTCGATCCCAGGACCCTGAGATCATGACCTGAGCCGAAGGCAGAGGCCTTAACCCACTGAGCCACCCAGGCGCCCCACCCTATTTTTATTTTTAAAAAGATTTTGTTTATTTATTTGACAGAGAGAGACACAATGAAAGAGGGAACACAAGCAGGGGGAGCAGTAGAGGGAGAGGGAGAAGCAGGCTTCCTGCCAAGCAGGGAGCCCGATGCAGGGCTCGATCCTCAGACCCTGGGATCACGACCTAGCCGAAGCCAGATGCTTAATGACTGAGCCACTCAGATGCCCTGGAATCTGCATTTTAAATAAGATTCCCTAAAGTGCACTAAGTTTGCAAATCACTAGTTTAGTGATTAAACAGAAAAGAAGAGCTATCATCCTCCTTCCAAGACTGTCCATAATTTTAGAGCTTGTTAACACTCTTGAGAGGCTGGGAACCAGAAAGGCTAAGATTCATTCTTCTAAATAATTCATTTAACAATTATTTGTTGCATGCCTTCAAATATGCCAGGCATGGGAAAGCAAACACATTGCTTTTGAAATGTATTAGAAGGGTGGACAAACGGGGGCCTGGGTGGCTCAGTGGGTTAAAGCCTCTGCCTTTGGCTCAGGTCATAATCTCAGGGTGCTGGGATCGAGCCCCGCATCGGGCTCTCTGCTCAGCGGGGAGCCTGCTTCCTCCTCTCCCTCTGCCTGCCTCTCTGCCTACTTGTGATCTTTCTCTCTCTGTCAAATAAATAAATAAAAGCTTTAAAAAAAATAAAAATAAATTTGTAAAAAAAAAAAGGAGGACAAAAAAAACTGGGGTTGGGAGTGGGGAAGGTGACTTGAGAGCAATGGTCAAGAAGAAACTGAGAAATTATTTGACCGGTTGATCACTTGCGCAGACTTTCAGGGTCTCCAAAGAGGTGGCTGCAACAACACAGGAGTTGCTGGTTAACTGTGTGCTCTCATGTCATAGGAATGGAGCATGCCTGTTCAGATCTGCTGGTCGAAGTAGGAAAGGCAAGAGAACCATTTCTCCTCTGTGTCTAGTGGGAAAGGCAGATTATTCGCTTTCATCTAACTGGGGAGAAATTCATTTCCATATATGCAGCAGATCCAGATTTTGTAGGACCCCGGCTTTTACAATTCTGGAGGCCCTCTCCAACAAAAAGAATACAAAATGATGCAGGCAATTTTTGTATGAACATGAATCTTTGTTTAGAATGAGAAAAGAAATCGAGACAAATTACTGAAGACTCAGATTCCCAACCCTCCTTTCTGAGATCTTTAAGCAGTTTTCCAGAAATGTTTCTTGATTGCAACCTGCTTCCTCTCTTCAATTCCCAGACTACAACTCCCAGCAGCCCCTGCTCTCCCAGGGTCCCTTGCAAGTGAGGGGCCCTGAAATTTAAGCTTCACCGACTTCACAATAAATCCGTCTTCCTTATAAGGCAAGGTGCTAATCTGCTACAGTGCCCTTTGCTGTAGGCTAACTCCAACAAATATGCACAAGGTCAATTAAACTGATTTAGCTGAGGAGTAATCTTGACCGAATAAACTCTGATGCTGGCTGAGGTATAGATAGAGAAAATGGATTACTGAATCTGAGAGTTACCCACTTCATTCTTCCTAGGGAATCTGAAAACAGCAAAGGGGAATCTGTGAGCATTCCAACATAGTTTAGGTATTTGCTTCAGCCAGACTGTGCAAGCAGGGTAAAAAAATTGTTTGGATTTGAATTTATGAATTCACTTAGTTTGCTAGAAGAATCTCTCCCCTGCTATTCAGAAATCCTCACTGACTTTCACCTTGTATGAGTCATACACACCAGGAAAGAGAATCAATACCATTTTAGCAAATGCAATTTGTTTGGTGGATAAAAACATGGTGTTCAAAGGAAGAGCTTTCATAGTAAAAAGGTTGAGGAGTACAGTCCTGGTCCAAGCACCTCACTTCACAGATGCTAAAACTGAGTTGAGAGAGAGGAAGAGATGTACTGAAGACCAGAGTCAGGTACCAGCAGACCCAGAATGGAATTTCCAGTCCTGCCTTCCCTTTGACTAAAGGAACTTCTAACGAGAGGCAAAGGAATGACCAGGAAGCAAATAAAAAGAACCAGTTAAATTGGGTTTGGAGGTGCTGACAACCTGGGGAGGAGATGGTGGGCCAGACTAGCCCTCTGATGAGTACAAAGCAGCCAGGCATGGCTGCCGAGTTACTTGACATCTAGTATCAGAAGCCTTGAACATACAAATGCCCTATCCCCTGATCCTGGAATTCTAGCTCTCAGAATTAATCGGGCATACTCAGAAGTGAGTGCAAAGGCAAATATATGTTTACTGCAGCTTCATTTAGAACTTAAAAAAATGGATCTAAAATTTTATACATACACAAAATTAGAATTTCATTTAAGAGTAGTCTTATCATGAAACATTCCTACCAGTCCCCACCCACTAACTAGTTCCACTGGTCAGACTGTGGACTGAGTCGCCAGTATTTTTTCTTGTATCTTCCTTCATGTTTCAACTATATATATGCTTATACTGCTATTTCTCGGGTTTTTCAATTCAGACATTATTCATTGATTCCTTATTATGGTTGACTGAGAATTTAGCTCCTCTCACTCACTTCTCCCACCTCCTCTTTTCATCCTCCCAGTATCACAATTGTTTTTTCTATTAGTAATCAATATTTGCATTGTTATGACTTCACAAGCATTACTCATTTCTATGCCCTGTAGAACACTGATTGCAATGTAGCTTCTATCCTTCTGTTGTACGGTTGCTTTTCCTACAGATAATCCCTCACTAGTATATTTGCTTAGTTTTCGATATTCATGAAACTAGCTGTCCTTGTGTGTTCTGTGGGATCAGCTATATGTCTGTCAATATTATTTTTCTTTCCTTTTTTAAGGATCTTATTTTCTTATTTGAGAGAAAGTGAGCCCATGCACATGAGGGGAAGGGCAGAGGGAGTGGGAGAAGCTGACTCCCTGTGGGGGCTCCATCTGAGGACCCTGAGATCATGACCTGAGCCAAAATTAGCCGCTTAACCAACTGAACCACCCACGTGCTCCTATGCCTATTAATATTATTATTATTTTTAAAAAGATTTTATTTATTTATTTATTTATTTGACAGATAGAGACCACAAGTAGGCAGACAATCAGGCAGAGGGAAAAAGGAGAAGAAGGCTCTCCGCTGAGCAGGGAGCCTGACCTGGGGTTCGATCCCAGGACGCTGGGATCATGACCTAAGCCGAAGGCAGTTGCTTACCCAACTGAACCACTCAGGCACCCCTCAGTATTATTTTCTATGGGTCAGACATATCAGATATTCTATCAATTTCATTTTTTTCCCCCTAGACATATCTGTTCCAGAGATTTCTGTTGTTCCATTCTGGAGTAAGAGCTAGATTTCTAGATTTGCCACAAGCTATTACCATTGGATTTCTTTTGAGACATTTTCCTGTGTTGTATCTTCTCTCTTCTCCATCTTACTTCTAAGTTTATTCCCTTGTTTTACTGGAGAACATCCTCCAGGAGTTTCTCTAGTAAGGGTGCATGTAAGGTAAATCTACTGAATCCTTGTAGATTGGAAAAGTCTTAACTCAATGCTTATCCTTAATAGTTTGGGGATGTGAAGAAAACTAGATTTGCACCTCAGAATTTAGAAAGTTCTTGCTCCATTGTATTCTTTTTTTTTTTTAAATATGGAACGCTTCACGAATTTGCGTGTCATCCTTGCGCAGGGGCCATGCTAATGCTAATCTTCTCTGTATCGTTCCAATTTTAGTATATGTGCTGCCAAAGCGAGCATGCTCCATTGTATTCTAACTTCTAGTATTACATTCTGATTTCAGAATGTCATCTGTTTTTCCCCCTCTGTAGAAACTTCCAAGAATTTCTTTTTATAGCTTGTTATTTGAAATTTTGAGATAATTTTATTCATTGTGCTGGGCACTTTGGTAGGCTTTTTGAATCTGGAAACAATTTCTCTTAATATAAAAATATATAAAATATCAATTGTACATGGATTCTTCTTAATGCACCAAGGGTAATAATATAGTTTGATTCTCTTCAACTTCTCTGTATTTAATTATCAAGTTTCTCCGAGTTACAAGATATAGACCAGAAAGAGAGATATGTACTGAGATTATGAATGGCCACAGACACACTGAACCCTCTTTAAAATTATTGTATCACTCATTAATGTCAAGTGGAGAATGAAAACACAGCTCATATTAAATATACACATTTCCTTCTTTTTAAGATTTTTAAATTCTTTTTAAAAGATTTTATTTATTTGAGAGAACGAGAGGGTGCATGCATGGAGTCCACAAGTGGAGAGGGAGTAGAGGGAGAAGCAGATTCTCCATTGAGCAGGGAGCTCAGCCCCGGACCCTGGGATCGGAATCTGAGCCAAAGGCAGATGCACTTAACCAACTGAGCCACCCAGACGCACCCCCGCTTTCTTTTTTTTTTAGATTTTATTTTTAAGCCATCTCTATACTAACCATAAGGCTTGAACTCAGAAGCCCGAGATCAAGAGTTGCACACTCTTCCAACCAAGCCAGCCAGGTGCCCCATATATACACATTTCCTAACTTTTCCTTTTCCCATTCTACTTATATAGTTTGATTGAATTTTGCATTTCTTTGGTTCTTGAGATATGTTTTTGTCATCTATTCTTAATTCTTTTTTTTTAAAGATTTTATTTATTTGACAAAGAGAAACACAGCAAGAGAGGGAACACAAGCAGAGGGAATGGTAGCGGGAGAAGCAGGCTTCCTGCTGAGCAAGGAGCCCGATGCGGGGCTCGATTCCAGGACTCTGGGATCATGACCTGAGCCGAAGGCAGACACTTAACGACTGAGCCACTCAAGTGCCCCTCTTTTTTTTTTTTTTTAAGATTTTTTTCTTAAGCAGTCTCTACACCCAACATGGGTCTCAAACTCCTGACCCCTAGATCAAGAGCTGCATGCTCTACCAACTGAGCCAATCAGGAGTCCCATCCCTCTTAACCATTTTTAAGTGTACTTTTAAGTGTATTTTTAAGTGTACAGTCTGATAGTGTTAAGTACATTCATGTTATTGTGCCACCACTACCATCATCCTTCATTTCCAGAACGTTTTCATCTTGCAAAACTGAAACTCCACACCAATTAAACAATTCTCCTATTTCTCCCTTCCAGTAGCCCCTGACAACCACCATTCTCCTTCCCATTTTTATGAATTGGACTGCTTTAGATACTGCATATCAATGGAAAAATATTTATCTTCTTGTGACTGGTCTATTTCACTTAGCATAATTCTTCATCATTAATGCATACCATACCATGTGTCAGAATTCCCTCCTTTTTTAAAATATAAATTCCCTTCCTTTTTAATGTTGAGCAATATTCCATTGTATGTATATACCACATTTTGTTTGTCCATTATCCTCTGATGGACATTTGGGTTGCTTCTACCTCGTAGCTATTGTGAATAATGCTATGAACATGGGTGTGCCAATATATCTTTGAGATCCTGCTTTTGAATCTTTTAGATACAAAAGTGGTATGATAGATAATATTGTAATTTAAAAAAATTTTTTTAATATTTTCATTTATTTATTTGTCAGAGAGACAGAGAAAGCACAAGCAGGGGGAGGGGTAGGTAGCAGGAGAGGGAGAAGCAGGCTCCCCACTGAGCAAGGAGCCCCAATGTGGGGCTGGATCCCAGGAACCCAGTATCAAGACCTGAGCTGAAGGCAGATGCTTAACCCATTGAGCTACCCAGGCGCCCTGATCATACTGTAATTCTATTAATTTTTTATGAACTGTCATTGTGTTTTCCATGGTGCCTGCACCATTTTACATACTGTTATTTGTCTTTTTAACTGTGTTGATATTTGTACTGACACTACAAATCAATGATGGGTTGATCCGCTGTCACCATAGCACAGTAGCCCCAAACTGAATATGTATTCTCTACTGTCACACAATCACAGTAAAACAAATGTTCTGTTGTTTTTTTTTAAGATTTTATTTATTCATTTGAGAGAGAGAGTGAGAGAGAGAGAGCCCATGAGTCAGAGCAGAGCAGGGCAGAGGGAGAAGCAAACTCCCCACCAAGCAGGAAGCCTCACATGGGGCTCAATCCCAGGACCCTGGGATCATGACTGAGCTGAAGGCAGATGCTTAACTGACTGAGCCACTTAGGCATCCCAATGAAACAAATGTTCTTGATGAAGCAGTAAAAATTATTTAATTTTAGTTTTCCTAAATTTTGACTCTTGAGTACATATATATATATATATATGTACATATATATTGAGTACATATATATATAATATTTTAAGATCTTATTTATTTATTTGACAGAGGGAGAGAGATCACAATAAGCAGAGAGGCAGGCAGAGAGAGAGGGGGAAGCAGGCTCCCTGCTGAGCAGAGAGCCCAATGAGAGGCTCGATCCGAGGACCCTGAGATCATGACCTGAGCCAAAGGCAGAGGCTTTAACCCACTGAGCCATTCAGGTGCCCCAAGTACATATATTTTTAATATTCTGTGAGACAAAATATGATAAAAAGCATAAAACCTTCAAACTGCATGTCAAAGTATGAGGTTGATTCCAAGGGAAAGCAGCTGAGGGGTCATGTAAGTTTGGAGCAGATCTAGTTGCTTTTTTCAGGGAACACCATTTTTACTTGAAAGAATGATACAAATGGTGATTATATAGGCTTCGCAGACATTTTCTCAAAAATGAGTGAATGAGGCTATTACTTTCCGGAAAACGACTCACAGTATCTGTTGACAATAATAAAATTCAAGATTTCATGTGAAATTAGAATTTTGGAAAACTTACATCTGTCATCAGGACCTTGACAGTTTTGTAATACTGAAGGTTTTTATGGTAAAATTGATGGTGACATTAATGAATGAGATTTTTGACATTTTATAATGAAACATGTAAGCATTTGGAGGATCAGCATAACACAGTGAACCAGTACCTTCCAAATGACCAAAGCATGGTGTTTTAAAATTATTCATGTGTAAGGGTGCCTGGCTAGCTCAGTCACTGGAATGTGTGACCCTTGATCTTGGACTTGTGAGTTTGAGCCCCATGTTGGTTATAGAGATTACTAAAAAATAAAAAAAATATTTAACGTTATTCATGAATGGGGCGCCTGGCTGGCACAGTCTTTGTTTTAGCTCAGGTCCAGGATCCCAGAGTCATGAGATCAAGCCCCGTGTAGGGCTCCACACTCAGCACAGAGTCTGCTTAAGTTTCCCTCTCCCTTCGCCTTCTGCCCTGCCCCACCCCCGGAATTAAATAAATAAATCTTTTTACCCAAAGATTTTATTGATCTAATTGACAGAGAAAGACACAGCGAGAGAGGGAACACAAGCAGAGGGAGTAGGAGAGAGAGAAGTGGGCTTCCCGCTGAGCCGAGAGCCCGATGCAGGGCTCAATCCCAGGACCCTGAGACCATGACCTGAGCCAAAAGCAGAGGCTTCAACCCACTGAGCCACCCAGGTGCCCCTAAATAAATAAATCTTTTAAAAAAGTAAATAAATAAAATTATGAGTAGAACATCTATTCAAGGTACAATATAGACCAATGGATTTAATTTAATTTAATTATTTTTATTTTTTAAGATTTTATTTATTCATTTGACAGAGAGAGAGAGATCACAAGTAGGCAGAGAGGCAGGCAGAGAGAGGGGGGAAGCAGGCTTTCTGCTGAGTAGAGAACCTGATTTGGGGCTCCATCTCAGGACCCTGAGATCATGACCTGAGCCGAAGGCAGAGGCTTTAACCCACTGAGCCACTCAGGTGCCCCAATCAATGGATTTTAATGTAACAGAATACAGAATTCATTGATATAGTTTTAGATCTCACACTGAAACTAACCTTTAATAAAAACTCCTATATGTTGATTATTGATATTATACCAAGGAATAATATGCCCACATCCAGAAAGGTTTTTAAAATACTTTTCCCTTTTCCAAAATAATTGTGTGAAGATAGATTTTCTTCATAGATTTCAACCAAAACTGCATATCACAGTAGATTGAATGCAGAAAATATTAGAATCCAGTTATTTTCTATTAATCCAGACATGACAGAGGTTGGCAAAATGTGAAAACACTCCACTTTTCTCATTAATTTTTGTTTTAGGAAATACAGTTATTTGTCATAAAACATGTTATTTATATTAACACGCAATGGGTTTATTGCTATAATTTTAAGTAAACAAATACTTTAAAACTTTCTCAGTTTTATTCTCAAATATGTGAGTGTGGGGTGTGGGGAGGGAGGGGCAGAAGAAGAAGGAGAGAGAAACTTTTTTTTTAAGACTTTATTTATTGGGGCGCCTGGGTGACCCCCTCATTAAGCGTCCATTTTTGGCTCAAGTCCTGATTCCAGGGTCCTGGGATCAAGCCCTGCATCAGGCTCTCTACTCAGCGGGAATCTGCTTCTCCCTCTCACTTTGTGCACACACTTGCTCTCTCTCTCTTTAATAAACAAATAAAATCTTGAAAAATCTTGAAAAAATTATTTATTTGACAGAGAGAGATAGTGAGAGAGAGAGAGAGCACACGAAGGAGGAGCAGCAGGCAGAAGGAGAAGCAGATTTCCCCCTGAGCAAGGAGCCCAAGCGGAGCTCAAACCCAGGACCCTGGATCATGACCTGAGCCACAGGCAGCCCCTTAACTAATTGAGCCACCCAGGTGCCCCAGGGAGAGAGAATTTTAAGCAGGTTCAACGCCCAGTGTGGTGCCTGATACAGGGCTTGATCCCAAAACAAGAGTCAAAGGCTTAATAGACTGAGCCACCACCAGATGCCCTCCTTAGAGCTATTTTTAAGAATGTAAATTTGAACATGGTATATGGAAAGCCTGAAAAGGTGAAAAATCAGAGTCAAGATGGCCAGCGAAGAAGCTATTAAAATAGATGTAGTGTATATGTTAACTATACTGGTATTTAAAATAAAATAAATAAATTAATTAGAAATAATAATTCTAATGAATATTCTATAATCTCAATGCAAAAAAATTAACAAAAATGCAGACAAAAGGTTTCAACACAGTTGAAACTTTAATACTTAAAACTATAAGCTACCATTTTTCATCTAATTGGTCAGCCATGTTCAAGAAGTCTGGTAAGAGGCTTAGTTGGTGAAGATACATAGAAACAGTCACTTTTTTTTTTTTTTAAAGATTTTTTATTTATTTGACAGAGAGAAACACAGCGAGAGAGGCAACACAAGCAGAGAGAATGGTAGCAGAAGAAGCAGGCTTCCTGCTGAGCGGGGAGCCCGATGCAGGGCTTGATCCCAGGACCCTGGGATCATGACCTGGGCTGAAGGCAGACGCTTAACGACTGAGCCATCTAGGCTCCCTGAAACAGTCACTTTCATACATAGCTGGTGGATGAACAAACTTTTACAAAATATTGATATCTATCAATATTTAAAATATATGCATATGGGGTGCCTGGTTGGTAGAGCGTGCAACTCTTGATCTTGGGGTTGTGAGTTTAAGCCTCATGGTGGGTGTTGAGATTATTCTATTTTTTTTTTTAAAGATTTCATTTATTTATTTGACACACAGAGAGAGAGATCACAAGTAGGCAGAGAGGCAGGCAGAGAGAGAAGGGGAAGCAGGCTCCCTGCTGAGCAGAAAGCCCAATGCGGGGCTCATTCCAAGGACCCTGAGATCATGACCTGAGTCTAAGGCAGAGGCTTTAACCCACTGAGCCACCCAGGTGCCCCAAGATTACTTGAAAGAAAGAAAGAAAGAAAGAAAGAAAGAAAGAAAGAAAGAAAGAAAGAAAGAAGAAAGAAAGAAAACTGGTTTAAAAACAAATAAATAAATAAATAAAATAATAAAATATATGTGTATGTTGACTCAAAAATTCCACTTTTAGGAATTTATACTACAAATATATTCATACTTGTTTAAAATTACATGTCTAGGGAATGGAAGACTCTATGTGTCCAGAGGATGGTTAAATAAATTAAGCTATCCATATAATGGTGTAGTATGAAGTCATTGAAAAGAATGAGTCAGTTTTATGGGTATTAGTACAGAATTATTTCCAAAATATAATGAAAAACAAGGTTGAGAACAATGTACCTAGGAGGCTGTCATCTATGAAAAATGTATTTGTGTGTGTGTGTGTGTGTGTTGGATGTGTAGCCTCTGAAAAGATAAAACAAGAAACTTGTATAAACTTTTGGGACCACTATGTTGTACACTGAAACTAACGTAGCACTGTTGGACACCATATGTCAACTATACCCAAATAAAAAATATGACAAAGGTGTAGGAGTGAAGTTTGAATGAAAAAAAAGAAACAAAAATTTTAAAATAAAGAAAAAAAAAGAAACTTATATCAGTGACTGTCTCTGAGGTGGAGAATTAGGTGGCCAGAAGACAATCATGGAAGGGAGATTACTTTTCGTTATGTGACCTTTTATGTCTTTTTTCTTTTTTTTATGTCTTTGAAAAAATTCACATCAGGAGTATGTTTTATTACTCAAAATTTTTTAAGACTTTATTTGTCAGAGAGAGAGCATGAGCACAAGCAGGGAGAGCGGTAGGCAGAGGGAGAAGCAAGCTCCCCACTCAGCAGGGAGCCAGATGCGGGACTAGATCCCAACACCCTGGGATCATGACCTGAGCCAAGGGCAGACGCTTAGCTGACTGAGCCACTCAGACGTCCCTCACATTTTTTTACATAAGTAATTAAGAAAAATGAAAGAGTTCCAACCACAGTTGGTGAGAGTCTTTTCTATGGTTGACGCAGTGAAATGGACTGACGAATATTGCCAAAGTGGAATTGATTGGTCTGGATAACTGATTTGACTTTGAAGGGGGGTGTGGTGATGGAGCTAAAGGAAAGACAAGAAGAATTAAAGATGAATTGGTTTACTGGACAGAGTGGCCAACAATGCCATAACCCTGAAAGAAGCACAAAATGAAGACAGCTTTATGGGTGGTGGTGGTGAGAGGGGTAAGAGTGAGTATCAGCCTAGATGCTGCTCTCATTTATGGGAGATGCTTTACTAAGTGCTGCTAAATTTATTTTCACAAACATAGTCTCTTGAATTCAGACAAAAACAAAGCCATAAGAGGTAGGAATTACTATCCCTATTTTATAGTAACAAAATAGCCTCATTGATGTTAAGAATCTTGCATAAGCTTGAACGGCTATTAAGTGACAGAGGCTGGACTTGAATGAAAGCTGGTCTTGTACTCCAGAACTCCGCCTCCCTCCCATCCCCCACCCCCACCTCCTTCCATATACCAAACACCAGGCTTTGACCTGCAGAAGCAGCAGCTAAGAGAACAAGCTTTGGGGGCGCCTGGGTAGCTCAGTCGTTGGGCGTCTGCCTTCGGCCCAGGTCAGATCCCAGAGGCCTGGGATCGAGCCCCGCATCGGGCTCCCTGCTTAGCGGGAAGCCTGCTTCTCCCGCTACCGTTCCCTCTGCTTGTGTTCTCTCTCTCGCTGTGTTTCTCTCTGTCAAAAAATAAAATCTTAAAAAAAAAAAAAAAAGAACAGGCTTTGGACTTAAATAAATCTGGATTCAAGTGCCAACTCTGTTAATTCTTAGCTATATGACCTTGAGCAAGTTACTT
Source organism: Procyon lotor (assembly GCA_028646535.1). Lineage (NCBI taxonomy): Eukaryota > Metazoa > Chordata > Mammalia > Carnivora > Procyonidae > Procyon > Procyon lotor. The sequence goes on from CM053606.1 coordinate 22,333,428, forward strand.
CACCTTTCAAAGGTCACTTTCTTCCTCCGTATCTAGTCATGAGATTTTATTTATTTATTTATTTGTTTGTTTGTTTGTTTGTTTATTTATTTATTTATAGATATAGAAAGGGGGGGGAGCACACATGAGTTGGGGTGGGGCGGGGTAGGAGAGGAATAGTGAGAATCCCAAGCAAGCTCCACATCCAGCGCAGAGCCTGCTTGGGAGCCCATCCGAAGACCTCAGTATCACGCCTAGATCAAGACCCAAGCAAAATCAAGAGTCACACGCTTAACCGACTGAGCCATTCAAGTGTCCCTTGTAATGAGATTTAAATTAGATGATATATTTACAGCCTTCGGCAGACCCACGGTTGTTTATTATATGGCAGCTCAACTGTCAAGTTGGTTGGGCATGAGACATACCAGTCAGCAAACTGACGATAAGTACTTCAGATCTGGAGTTAATGAACGAGTACGGATTTACCTCATGTAATGATCGTTCAGTTAATGAGCTTTTGCCATAAAAATGGTTCCACTTTTTCTCCAGTATGACAAGCTTTTCATTTAAAAAATACTAAAAATATGCTCTATTTTTATACTATAATTTTTCAATGCTATGGTTTCAGGCAAAGATACCACTTAGTACAAACAGATTTAGTCAAAGAATATTATATGAAAAACTTTGAATTGTGTTCCAGATTTAGATGAACACAAATGTTTTATTTTGTTTTGTTTTGTATATGTAAGTATACCAAGTGAGAAAAACGAAACATCTCCTACAATCCTTCAGTCAGTTGTGTGTATATGTCATTTACATTTTTCCTTTTTCTTTTCAAGTTTTTAATTCCAGTTAATTAACATATAGCATAACATTAGTTTCAGGAGTAGAGTTTAGTAATTCAACACTTACAGCACCCAGTGCCCTCTTTAATCCCCACCACCAATTAACCCATTCTCCCTGCCCAACTCTCCTCCAGCACCCATCAGTGTGTTTCTTTTTTAAGTCATTTACAGTTTTCAAAGGACTTTTGTATGTAGCCTTTATTTTAATCTAGGGGTATTTTTCTATTTAATAAATTTATTTTCAAGTGCAATTTTTTCCCCCCAAATATGTTTATTTTTTCAGTGTTACAAGATTCATTGTTCATTGGGGTGCCTGGGTGGCTCAGTGGATTAAAGCCTCTGCCTTCGGCTCAGGTCATGATCTCAGGGTCCTGAGATCGAGCCCTGCATTGGGCTGTCTGCTCAGTGGGTAGCCTGCTTCACTCTCTCTCTGCCGGCCCCTCTGCCAACTTGTGACCTCTCTCCTCTCTGTCAAATAAATAAATAAAATCTTTAAAAAAAAAAAAAGATTCATTGTTCATGCACCACACCCAGTGCTCCATGCAATCGTGCCCTCCTCAATACCTACCACCAGGCTCGCCCAACCCCTCACCCCCACCCCTCAAGTGCAATTTAAGTGAAAGTTAACCATGAGTCTGAAAAGGTTGAAAAATTGGTGAAAATGGCCAAAAAAAAAAGTGTACCTCCTAAAGAATAACTTTCTTGCACCCCTCCTCCACTAACCACATGACACAATCAAGGCTTCTCTTCTTTCTTTGATAAGTTTAATAAAACGAACTGAATTACATTTCTTTAAAAGACTATCTATTTGAGAGAGAGAGAGAGAGAAGGAGCAGGAGGAGGACAGGGTGAGAAGCAGAGGGAGAGGGAGAAGAACACTCCCCACAGAGCAGGAGCCCGAGGTGGTACTCAATTCCAGGATCCTGCTGGGATCGTGACTCAAGCCAAAGGCAGACTCTTAACCGACTGAGCCACCCAGGCACCCCAAAATTGAATTACATTTTATGGACAAAAGATATTAACCTTCAAAGAGCTGTTTATTTGAAGGCTAATATGGTATAGGACATGGAGCACATTATATATATAACACATTATATATAATGGTGTATATTATTATATATCATAGCATGTAAGTTATATAATATAATATACCATATAATGGTATATGTTTATAATTATATTATGGTATATAATTCTATTGTATGTAATTATAATACATAATTATACTATACTATATGCACATACAATTATAAATATATATATACATAATATAAATAATATACACCTGGGTGGATCAGTGGGTTAAATAACACTAACTAATTAATTAATTATTAATAATCGATTACTTGATTATTAATTAATTAAATAAAATTTAATTTTATTTAAATCAGAGGTTAAAGCCTCTGCCTTTGGCTCAGGTCAGGATTCCAAGGTCCTGGGATGGAGTCCCACATCGGGCTCCTTGTTCAGCAGGGAGCCTGCTTCTCCCTCTCTCCCTGCCTGTCTCTCTGCCTACTTGTGATCTCTCTCTCTCTGTCAAATAAAGAAATAAAAAATAAAGAAATAAGTAAATAAATAAATAAAATATAAATATATGTGCATAATAGAAAGATTACTGCACAATTATACTAGATAATATATTTATATATAGATAACATTAATGTATTAAATATAAATTATAAACATACAATCATAAATACATAATAACAATTGTACATATATAATGCAATTATACTATATAATTATGCATTATAAGTTTATAATTGTGTTATATGTTTATAATTTATAATATATTTAATATATTAATGTTATCTTATATACAAATGTATTAATATATTATATTAGTAACAAATTATACATTATATAATATATAATAACAAATACATAATACATAGTAACAAATATGTTATGTAATATAATATTAAATTAATATAATATATATTATAATATAATTTAATATTATATTATTAGAATATAATAATATTATAATATATTATAATATAATATTATTATATTTAATTATAATTCACTGAGCAGGAAGCTCAGCAGTGAGCTCCTGCCCTGCTCACTTATAATATAATTCTAAATACACAATTATAGTATAATTATATAATATATAAATTATAAATACATTTAGTACATATAATACATATACATATGTATATATACATGTACATATATATGGCTATACATATACATATATACATATAATATAAATAATAAAATAAAATAATATAAATATATTATATAAAATTTATTGTAAATAATATGAATAAATAATATAAATACATTTACATTATAAATTATAATTATATAAGCTGAAAGCAGATGCTTAACTGACTGAGACACCTAGGCACCCCAAGAGCTGACTTTAATCAGTTGACTTTAAGGTACTCAATCAGGAGATAACCCTGGGTGGGCCTGACCTAATCAGCTGGGGTTTTTATGAAGGGGCCTAGATGTCAGAGATAGAAGAAGTTGCAGAGATTTGAAACATCAGATGCTCACTTGTTGGCCTTGAAGAAGTAAACTGTCATATCTGAGAGAGAGCCATGTGGCAGGAAATGATGGGTGGCTCCTAGGAACTGAAGGCCTCAGCCCCATGACTAAAAGGAACTGAATTCAGCCAAATAACCAATGAGCTTGGAAGAGGACCCCAAGCCTCAGATAAGATTGAAGTCCTGATTGAAGTCTTGATTGAAATCAAGATTGAAGACATCTTGATTTCAGCCTGATAAGCCCCAAGCAGAGGACCCACATAACCCATCCCCAGATTTCTGACCCATAGAAACTATGAGATAATAAATTTGTGTTACTGTAATCCACTAGGTTTCTGGTAATATATTATGCAGCAATAGAAAACTGGTACAGATGTGCATAAATTAGCTATTGTCACAATAATTCTATATACCAAACTATTCCGAAACTCAGTGGCTTAAAGGAACTGCTATTTATTTCTCATGAGTCTATGGGTTACCTGGGCAGTTCTATTGACTTGGGGCTGAGTTAGGCTAATCTCACTTAAACTTGTTCATGAATCTATAAACACCCGGTGAGTTTGCTGGGGGTTAGCTAGTCTAGAATGACCTTGGATGAGATGACTTCGCTCCAGTCCAGATGGTCTTTCATCTTCCACAAGCTAGCTGTGTTTATTTTCATTGTAGTGGCAAGTTAAAGAGAGGAAGAGAAAGTATACAAGCAAATTTTCAATTGCTTGCATCATTTGTTACTGTTCCATTGACTGAACCAAGTCATATGAGATGAGAAATGAAAATATGTCCACACAAACACTGGTAAAAAAGTGTCTATAGTAGCTTTATTCCCAAGAATAAACAACTAGAAACAACTGAAATGTCTATCAATAATAGATTAAACAAATTGTGGCACATTCACTTTTGGGACGCCTGGGTGGCTCAGTTGGTTAAGCGTCTGCCTTCGGCTCAGGTGGTGATCCCAGGGTCCTGGGATCAAGCCCTGCATCAGGCTTCCTGCTCAGCGAGAAGCCCGCTTTTCCCTCTCCCACTCCCCTTGCTTGTGTTCCCTCTCTCTCTGTCAATTAAACAAATAAAATCTTAAAAAAAAAAAAAAATCCCCTCCTTTCACTTCTTCTGGACATATATCCAGAAGTAGATATGCTGGATCATATAGTAATTCTATGTTTAATTTTCTTTTTAAAGATTTATTTATTTAACAGAGAGAGAGAGATCACAAGTAGGCAGAGAGGCAGGCAGAGAGAGAGGGGGAAGCAGGCTTCCCGCTGAGCAGAGAGCCCGATGCGGGGCTCGATCCCAGGACCCTAAGATCATGACCTGAGCCAAAGGCAGAGGCCTTAACCCACTGAGCCACCCAGGCGCCCCTCTATGTTTAATTTTTTGAGTAATTGCTATACCCTTTCCCACAGTGGCTGCCTTATTTACATTCTCACGAGGAATGTACATGGATTCCAGTTTCTCTACATCCTCACCAACATTCATCTTCTGTTTGTTTGTTTTTTATAATAGCCACCCTCATGAGTGTGAAATGGTATCTTAACTGTGTTTTTTATTTACATATTCCAATGACAAGTGATGCTAAGCATCTTTCTTAAACTTATTGGCTATTCATATATCTTCTTTGGACAACTGTCTCTTCAAGTCCCTTGCTCATGTTTTAATTGGTTGTTGTTGTTGAGTTGTAAAAGTTCTTTATATATTCTGGATATCCATCATGTATCAGGTATATGATTTGCAAATATTTTATCCTATTCTGTGGGTTGTCTTTTCACTCTGTTGATAGTATCCTTTGATTAACAAGTTTTAATTTTGATACATTCCAACTTAGCTATTTTTTCTTTTGTTGGTTTTCCTTTTGGTGTCATATCTAAAAAATGGTTCCTTATCTATTGTCATGAAGTTTTTCCCTTACATTTTGTTCTAAGAGTTTTATAGATTTAGCTCTTATGTTTAGGTCTTTGATCCATTTTCAGTTAATTTTTGTATATGGTTATAAGATAAGGATCCAACATCATTCCTTTCATGTGGATATCTGGTTTTCTCAACAACATTTGTTGAAAAGACTATCATTTTCCCACTGAATGGTCTTGGCACATCCTTGGCCCATATATGCAAGGGTTTCTTTCTGAGCTCTCCAATCGATTCCTTTGTTCTGTGTATCTGATTTATGCCAGTACCACAGCATTTTAATTACTGTAGCTTTATAATAAGTTTTAATATCAGAGAGTATGGGTCCTCTGGGACTGTTTTTCTTTTCCGAGACTATTTTGGCATTTTGGGGTTCCCTGAGCTTCTATACGAATTTTAAGCTGGGTTATTCTAGTTCCACATAGAAAGTCATTGGGATTTTGATAGGGATTGCAGTAAATCTGTAGATCACTTTGGATAGTATTGCCGTCTTAACAATAGTATGTCTTTCAATCCATGAATGTGGGATGTTTCCATTTATTTATGGCTTTTTTTTTAAAAGATTTTTAAATTTATTTGACAGAGAGAAACACAGCGAGAGTGGGAACACAAGCAGAGGGAATGGTAGCGGGAGAAAAAGGCTTCCTGCAGAGCAGGGAGCCCGATGTGGGGCTCTATCCCAGGACCCTGGGATCATGACCTGAGCCAAAGGCAGACGCTTAACGACTGAGCCACCCAGGCGCCCTCCATTTATTTATGTCTTATTTAATTTCTTTCAGAAATGTTTTGTAGTTTTCTTTGTACAAGTCTTTAACTTCCTTGGTTAATTTTTAGGTATTGTATTCTTTTTGATGCTATTGTAAATGAAATTGTTTTTGAAATTTCCTTTTCAGATTGTCCAGTATAAGTATATAGAAATGCAAATGATTTTTGTGTGTTGACTTTGTATCCTGCTACTTTGCTGAATTCCCTTATTCTAACAATTATTTGTGGAATTTTTTTTTTGAGATTTTATTTATTTATTTGACAGAGTGATAGAGAGTGAGTGCACAAGTAGGCAGGGCAGCAGGCAGAGGGAGAGGGAGAAGCAGGCTCTTCACTGAGCAGGGAGCCAATGCAAGTCTTATTCCCAGGACCTTAGGATCATGACCCAAGCTGAAGGCAGGTCACTGAACTACACAGGTGCCCCTTTTTTGTAGAATCTTTAGGGTTTTCTACAAATAAGATCATATCATCTGTGAACAAAGAATTTCATTTCCAATTTGGGTGCTTTTGTTTTATTTTTCTTGCCTAATTGCTCTGTCTAGGATTTCCATTACTACATTGCATATAGTAGTAAAAGTGGGCGTGCTTGCCAGGTTTCTGATTTTAAAGAAAATGTTTTAGGTTTTCAGCATTGAATATGATGTTTGTTGTGGGTTTTCATAGGTAGCCTTTATCGTGTTGAGATAGTGTCCTTCTATTCTTAGTTTGTTGAGTGTTTTTATCATGAAAGGGTATTTTGTCTGTCAAATGCTTTTTCAGTATCAATTGAGAAGATCATGTGGGGTTTTTTTCCCCTTCATTCTATTAAAGTGGTGTCACACTGATTGATTTCATATGTTGAACCATCTTTGCATTTCAGGAATAAATCCCACTCGGTCATGTTCATAATCCTTTTAGCATGTTGTTGAAATTTGGTTTGCTTGTATTTTATTGAGGGTTCTTGCTTCAGCGTTCATAAAAGATATTGGTCTATAGTTTTTTTTTTATCATAGTATCTTTGGTTTAGATATCAGGGTAATGCTGACCTAATAGAATCAGTTAGGAAGTGTTCATTCCTCTTCAATTTTTTGGAAAAGTTTGAGCAGGACCGATGTTAATTCTGTAAATGTAAATGTTGATTATAGTGATGATATATGGCCCTGGACATTTCTTTGTTTCTATTTTTGTAATTACTAATTCATATTTTTCATATTTTATTTTTCCCTCTTTTAAAAAAATTTTTATTTTTGGTGCACCTGGGTGGCTCAGTGGCTTAAAGCCTCTGCCTTCCGCTCTGCCTTCCGCTCTGCCTTCGGCTCTCTGCTCAGCGGGGAGCCTGCTTCACTCTCTCTCTGCCGGCCCCTCTGCCAAACTTGTGATCTCTCTCCTCTCTGTCAAAAAATAAATAAAATCTTTTTTTTTTTTTTAAGATTTTATTTATTTATTTGACAGAGAGGAGAGAGATCACAAGTAGGCAGAGAAGCAGGCGGGGGGAGGGGAAAGCAGGCTCCCTGCTGAGCAGAGAGCCCGATGTGGGGCTCGATCCCAGGACCCTGAGATCATGACCTGAGCCAAAGGCAGAGGCTTTAACCCACTGAGCCACCCAGATGCCCCTAAATAAAATCTTTTAAAAGAACTTTTATTTTTAAGTAATCTCCACATCCAAATGGGGCTTGAACCCAGAAACTCAAGATAAAGAGTCATACACTCCATCAGTTGAGCCAGCCAGGTACCCCATCAGATTTTCTTTTTTCTTTTTTTAAAAGATTTTGTTTGTTTGTTTGTTTGTTTGAAAGAGACAGAGTGAGAGAGAGCTCATGAGCAAGGGGAAGGAGGAGAGGCAGAGGGAGACATAGACTCCCTGATGAGCAGGGAGACCAATGCGGGGCTCTATCTCTGGACTCTAGGATCATGACCAGAGCTGAAGGCAGGTGCTTAACCGACTGAGCCACCCAGGCACCTACCTCCCATCAGATTTTCTATTCATTATTTAGTCTTGGTAACTTATGTCTTTAGGAATTTGCCCATGCCTAGGTTATCCAATTACTGGCAGATGACTGTTCACTCTTTTATGATCATTTTTATTCCTGTAGAATTGGTTGTCATGGGGCGCCTGGGTGGCTCAGTTGTTAAGCGTCTGCCTTCGGCCCAGGTCATGATCCCAGAATCCTGGGATCGAGCCCCGCATCGGGCTCCTTGCTCGGCGGGAAGCCTGCTTCTCCCACTACCATTCCCTCTGCTTGTGTTCCCTCTCTCGCTGTGTTTCTCTCTGTCAAATAAATAAAAATCTTTAAAAAAAAAAAAAAAAAAAAAAGAATTGGTTGTCATGTCCCCACTTTCATTTCATATTTTAGTTATTTGAGCCTTCTTTTTCTTTCTCTCTCTTTTCCCCTCCTAGTCAATCTAGCTAAAGGTTTGTCAACTTTGTTGATCTTTTGCAAGAACTAACTCTTGGTTTTGTTGATTTTCTCTCAGTAGGTTTTTGTGAGGATTAAATAAGATGATGTGATACCAAATCTTTTTTTTTTAAGATTTTATTTATTTATTTGACACAGAGAGAGAGATCACAAGTAGGCAGAGAGGCAGGCAGAGGGAGAGGGGGAAGCAGGCTCCCCACTGAGCAGAGAGCCCAATGCGGGGCTCGATCCCAGCGCCCTGAGATCATGACCTGAGCCAAAGGCAGAGGATTTAACTCACTGAGCCACCCAGGCACCCCATGATACCAACTCTTAAAGAAGAAATACAAAGGGTCAAGAGTCATATTTTAAAGAGTTCTGCCTCCTTAAGTAATTCAAAGAAATTAAGTTAACAGTAAGATACCATTTTATCAAATCAGCATAGTTAGAAATAGAACCCAACTAGAAGTCAATTCCTTGTGCATGGGTTTAGTTACTAAAAGGAAACACTTAGGGGGGCTTCTGGGACATTGCTGATATTTTATTTATTGATCTGGGAGATGGTTTCATGTTTTAAAAATTCATCAAGTAGGGATGCCTGGGTGGCTCAGTGGGTTAAAGCCTCTGCCTTCAGCTCAGATCATGATCTTAGGGTCCTGGAATCAGCCTGCATCTGGCTCTCTGCTGAGCAGAGAGCCTGCTTCCCCCCTCTCTCTGCCTGCATCTCTGCCTGCTTATGATTTCTCTGTCAAATAAATAGATAAAATCTTAAAAAAAAAAATTCATCAAGCAATGAGGACTTACTATTTACTGGGTACAGCCTTTGAGTTTTGCAAGATGAAAAGAATTCCTGAATTGGATGGTAGTGATGGTTTCAGAACAATGTGAATGTACTTAAAGTCTAAGAATTGCACACTTAAAAATGATAAGATGGTAATTTTTTTTAAGATTTTACTTATTTATTTGAGAGAGAGAGATCATAAGTAGGCAGAGAGGCAGGCAGAGGGAGAGGGGGAAGCAGGCTCCCTGCTGAGCAAAGAGCAAGATGCAGGGCTTGATCCCAGGACCATGAGACCATGACTGAACCAAAAGCAGAGGCTTTAACCCACTGAACCACCCAGACCCCCTTAAGATGGTAAATTTTATACTCTTTGTATTTCACCATAATTTTAAAAGTTTATTGAGCTATATACTTATAATTTATACACTTTTATGTATATAAGCTATATTTTAATTATTAAAAAATATAGTAGGGTGTCTGGGTGGCTCAGTCAGTTAAGTGTCTGCCTTTGGCTCAGGTCATTATCCCAGGGTCCTGGAATGGAATCTCATATTGGGCTTCTTGCTCAGTGGGGAGCCTGCTGCTCCCCCTGTTTGTGCACTTTCTCTCTGACAAAAACATAAATAAAATCTTTAAAACAAAACAAAACAGCTACAACCTTTGTCTCAGCAATTCTACATCTAGGAACTTATCCTAAGGAAATATTTAAGATGCTTGCAAAATAATGCACAAAAGGACATTTACTCTAATTTACTTTTATAACAGCAAAAACTGGAAACGATTACATATTCTGTAAGAGGGGACTGGTTAAAAAGTATACATTAGAGTCACACAGTAGAATATATAAAGCCATCAGAAATGCTGTAGATTAATCTTTATCAGCGTGGTAATATAGTTAAACTATATCAAGTAAAAAAAAAAAAATTAGGGGTGCCTGAATGGCTCAGTGGGTTAAAGGCTCTGCCTTCAGCTCGGGTCACGATCTCAGGGTCCTGGGATCGAGCCACATATCGGGATCTCTGCTCAGCGGGGAGACTGCTTCCTCCTCTCTCTCTGCCTGCCTCTCTGCCTACTTGTGATCTCTCTCTCTCTGTCAAATAAGTAAATAAAATCTTAAAAAAAAAGTAAAAAAGTAAAAAAAATTAGAAGATTAATATGAAAGATATAAAAAGCGGCAAAAAATTTGCCAGTGGTCATCTGCTTTGAGCAATAGGAATGTATTGGCCTTCAACTTTCTTTCTTTTTTTTCTTTTCTTTTCCTTTTTTCTTTTCTTTTCCTTCCTTCCTTCCTTCCTTCTTTCCTTCCTTCCTTCCTTCTCTCCCTCCCTCCCTTCCTTCTTTCCTTCCTTCCTTCCTTCCCTTCTTTTCTTGACTTTCTTTAAGGAACATGTTATTGCCGTTCTAATAGTAAGACAAGTCTTCAAGTTATCAGCAATTAGAAAAACTAGTGTTTGGCACACAGTGCAGACTCAAAAATGACAGTGCCTGCTCCTTTCATTTGAAAAGTAATCACTGACTGCTCACTGCCTGTATTAGTCAGGGTTCTTTTTCCAAACAGAACTAATAGGGTGTGCAAAGAGAGAGAGCTTCATTTTAAGAAATTCGCTCATGTGATTATAGAGGCTGGCAAGTTCAAAATGTGCTGGGTTAGTTGGCAGGCTAGAGACCCAAAGGAGAGTCAGTGTAACAGTTCAAGTACCAGGCTGTCAGCTGGCAAAATTTCCTTTTGCCTGGAGGGGTGAGGTAGTGTCAGTCTTTATTCTTTTAGGGGCTTCAACGGATTGGATGAGACCCACCCAAATTATAATCTGCTTACTCATAATCCACTGAATTGTTGTTATTGTTTTTAAAAGATTATATTTATTTATTTGAGAGAGAGCGAGAGAGCAAGTGTGCAGAAGCAGGAGGGAGGGGCAGAGGGAGAGCAAAAAGTGGACTCCCCGCTGAGCAGGAAGCCTGACACAGGCCTTGATCCCAGGACCCTGAGAACATGACCTGACCCAAAGGCAGACACTTAACTGACTGAGCCTCCCACCTCGTTTTTGTTTTTAAGATTTTATTTATTTATTTATTTATTTAGAGAGAACTTGTGTGTGCAAGAGAGTGGGGGGGAGGGGCAGAAGGAGAGACAGAGAATCTCAAGCAGACTCCATACTGAGCGCAGAGCCAAAAGCAGAGCGGAACACAGGACTCTATCTCACAACCCTGAGATCATGACCTGAGCCAAAATCAAGAGTCAGATGCACAACCGACTGAGCTACCCAAGCACTCCTCCACTGACTTAATTGTTAATCTCATCCAACAAACACAGAAATATGCAGAACAATTTTTGACCAAATATGCAGGCCTTGTGGCCTAGCCAAGTCAACACATAAATTACCGTTCTGTATGGACTCTTGATGAGAGGTAGAAGAAAAAGACAAAAGGCAGTTCTCTGAGCCATTTGTGTGTTTTTAGGTTACATGGACTCTCCACATGGAAGACAGCATGCCCACAAACTCAGTCTGCTTAAGTTAAGTTTTCATAAACCAATTTTCTGAAGTAGTTCTAGTCTAGATCACCAGTGACCTTCCAATTCTATAGTCAATTCTTGGGCCTCATCTTGTCTTCTTAGTGACATTTGACAAGTTGGTAATTGATCCTCTCTCTTGAAATACTCTTGGTTTCTGAGACTGCACTCTCTCCTGGTTTTCCTGCTACTTTAATTGATCCTCTTTCTCCTCTTGAGTTATAAATATTAGGAGTGCTTCAGGGCTCAGTATAATTTACTTTCTCTGGTTAATGCTGTCGAGTCTAAGGCATGTACTGATGACTCCAACTTTCCTATCACTAGGACTGTTATCTCTCCTGAGCTTTCCCACTTCACCAGACCTTCTGGGGGATCTCTAAGGACTTTATTGCATAGGGTTGCCCTGAGGAACTTAGGTTCTCACAGTGAAGTGACCTGCCTAAGGTTTTACAATTAGAGATGGAATCAGAACAAAAACTACAGTTTTTCTGAAATTCATTCTAGAGCTTTCCCACTTCACCAGACCTTCTAAGGGATCTCCAGGGACTTTATTACATGGGGTTGCCCTGAAGGAACTTAGGTTCTCAAAAGTCATGTCAAGACCCCATAGTTGGCTTTTAGTTTCTTAAAGTATGAGTTTAGGTGAGGACAGCGAATGAGTTCAAGTTGAGACATATTTACAGTAGTTGGAGTCTACACAAATTAGATACCTCTCCTCTGGGCTCTGGGCTAACAACCAGTTTGCCTAATTATATGTCCATCTTAGCCATTATCTCATTTATCTTGTCACCTCTAATTTCTGGCATGTGACAGGTTCATAAATAAGTAAATTATGTTAAATAATCATGCAATGGATGCGAGGTTCTAGAGCTCAGGGAAAGGTATGGATGAATGTAAGCAGAAGCAGCTAATGACTTATGTGATGGATGAGCTCCCATTTGGGAAAGTTCCCATCTTTTAGGCTCTATGAAGTCAAGTCTGCTCCCATGTCTGAGCATATCTTACATACCCAGTAAACACTCATGCCTTAGTGGGTCTTTTAGGGTGCCTGGACCCAATTCCAACCTTGGGGGTAGGTTCTCCCCCTTTCTCCCACAAGACCAAGCAATTCAGAGAATTCTTTGAGAATTTGAGAATTCAGCTCAATTCTGACACTATCTATCCAGAGGTAGAATCCAATGCCACAGGTTAAGGGTTTAGTCTTACAAGACTGCCCTCTACTCTCCACTTCAGACACCAATCACAAGACACAGGCTGTTATCTGGGCTTTTGACTGACAGGCTACAGATTGGAGGGTCAAACGATCTCCTCCTTAGGTTCAATTAGTTTGCTAGAATGGCTCACAGAACTTAGGGAAACATTTACCATTTTATTAAATTTTGACAATTTATTTACCATTTTATTAAAGTATATGATATTTACCATTTTATTGAAGGATATGATAAAGGTTATGAATCAACAGCCAGATGAGGGGATAAATATGGTGAGGTCTCCAACAAAGGAGCTTCTGTCCTTATGGAGCTTGGGGCCTAGGTTGATGGCACATATATGTATTCTGCTTCTCTAAACATGGAAGCACTCTGGAAAGGACCACAAAGCTGACTTCTTAGGCTTTTATGGAGACTTGATTAATAGTCATGATTGACTAAGTTGTTGACCATTGGCTGATTCAATCTCTAGTCCCTCTCACTTCTTTGGAGGTCAGCGGATGGGACTGAAAGTTGTCCTGCAGAGAAATAGACCCCCACCTTTGGGTGGTTTTAAAAAGTCACCTCATTAACATGACCAAAGACACCTTTACCACTCTCAACACTTAGGAAATTCCAAGGGTTTGGGAAACTCTGAGCCAGAAACAAAGAAGACTACATGTATGTATGTATGTATGTAAGTGTGTGTGTATACACATATATGTATATTTGTAAGTATGTATGTGTGTGTGTATATACATATATATATTTTTTTAATGTTATTTTATATTTTTAAGTAGGTTCTATGCCCAACATGGGGCTTGAACCCACAACCCTGAGATCAAGAGTTGACTAAACCAGCCAGGTGCCCCTAAATTATTATTTCTTATAATAAATCACAATGTCACAGTGGAGGTTTTTGTTTTTGTTTGTTTTGTTTTTTTAATAATAAATCATTTTTTAGTGAAGGGAAATGGGAAAAACATCTTGTTCACATGAAGACAATGTAATACATTTGAGATAATACACATGAGGGCATGATACACTTGAGATTTTTATAAAGGACAGTCACTGAAAAAATTGAATTGAAAATGTGGGCAATCTCCTAATAAAAGTTGCAGTAAACTTGTCATAAGGAATCTAAACTTCAAGTCAGTAACACTTTTCTTTCTTTCTTTCTTTCTTTCTTTCTTTCTTTCTTTCTTTCTTTCTTTCTTTCTTCTTTCTTTCTTTCTTTCTTTCTTTCTTTCTTTCTTTCTTTCTTTCTTTCTTAAGATTTTATCTATTTATTTGTCAGAGAAGAGTGAGCACAAGCAGGGGGAGCGGCAAGCAGAGGGAGAAGCAGGGTCCCTGTTCCCAGGATCCTGGATCATGACCTGATCCAACGCAAAGGCTTACTCAATTGAGCCACCCAGTCGTCCCTCAGTAACACTTTCCATCTTGTTTCTGCATTCCACCTTTTTGAAAATGACAGACAAAATATCCATTATTTCGCCAATGAATGTCAAAATATGGAGTCAGGAAAGATTTAGCCCAAACTCCCAAACCTTCTGTTAGAGAGTAATAATCTCTGGTGTCTGATTTGATGGCTCAAGTCAGAGCCATCTGACAGAGTCAACAAATTTCCTAAAGTTTTGTTTTAAACAAAATTTTGGAGTGTTTTCAAATCACCAAATCATGATTAAATTCTATTCTGTGTCAAATCACCATGTTATACATCTGAAACTAATGTAACATTCTTTGTTAGTTAGAGCTGAATAACAATAAAGAAATAAAATAAAAAAAAAACATTTAAAAATTCTATTTTGAGGGGCGCCTGGGTGGCTCAGTGGGTTAAAGCCTCTGCCTTCAGCTCAGGTCATGATCTCAGGGTCCTGGGATCAAACCCCACATTAAGCTCTCTGCACAATGGGAAGACTGCTCCACCCCCCCCCCCCCGCCTACTTGTGATCTCTCTGTCAAATAAATAAATAAAATCTTAAAAAATTTTTATTTTGAATAGCTTTTTTAAATAATATAGTCATACTCTAATTTTTTGAATTTTTTAATGACATACGTGTTAACTATCAGCTAAACTGAATATTATCCCTTTTTCATACCACTTTTGCTAGGTAGGCTTTTATTTTATTTGTATTTAGGTATTCAGTCCTCTAAACAATTCACCTCAGACACACACATCATGGAAGCTGAAAAGTTTCCATGGTCTTTCTTACTATTATTTCTTATTCTTTCAAAAATATATAGAAACATATCTTATCACTTGCTTTAATTTCAGTTTTTCCATTGTCCTTATTTCAGAATGAGAATCTCTACATCATTTCTTAACTTAATTTTTTCCTTGATTTAATTTTTTATTAAATAATATTTGAAGGTCATTCATTTTTTTAAAAGGGCTTATTTATTTATTTATTTATTTGTCAGAGAGAATGAGAGAGAATGCACAAGCTGGGGGAGACTCCAGCTGGCAAAGGGAGAAGCAGGATCCCTATTGAGCAAGGAGCCTGACATAGGGCTCAATCCCAGGACCCTGTCATTGTGACCTGAGTCAAAGGCAGATGCTTAGCTGACTGAATGACTCAGGCATCCCTGAAGGTCATTCTTTAAGTCAGAACTTTGTATATAATAGCCTGGTGTTCTGAAAAAGAGATAACCATCATCCATTTTAGGACAAGAAAGATTAGAACTATCCTTTAACAAAAGTATTCATCTTCTCCAGTTTCTGCTAGCTTGAGTTTGGTTTGAAGAGAAGCAGTAGACCAGATTTCTGGGTCCTCATTATTCAAAGGGCAATGTCAAATTGGAATATCAATTTTTTTTTTTCTGTATCTTCTTCTCTCCATTCTCACAGGCACAAAGGCAAATACTCAAAACAGTGAGATTAAATTGGGATAGATCTCAATAGCAGTCATAAAAAAATGACAGAATCAAAGAAATCTAGAATTGGAAATAATTAATAGAGCATTTAGCCAAGGGATGGCATACATTTTGGGTGATGTCACTTGCACCCTTCATTCGTGGCAGACATCACTAATCAATAATTGAACCTACATGTGGCCCAACAGATATTTTCTACACAATGCCCCAGCAACCATTACCAAGTAATTGGAGCTGTCAGTGAAGCCCTACCTAAGGTATTCTAATTATTTAACATTATGAGAACACTGAGGTCAATAAAGGTAAGGGGACTGACTCAAAGGTCATTTAGTGGCCGACAGAGACCCCCTATTCTTTTTTTCTAAGAATTTATTTATTTATTTATTTATTTATTTATTTGAGAGACAGTGCATGCAGGAGGAGGGGCAGAGGGAGAGGGAGAAGCAGATACCCTGCTAATCAGGGAGCCTGATGAGGAGCTCAATTCCAGGACCCTGAGATTGTGATCTTAGCTGAAGGCAGACACTTAGCCAACTGAGCCACCCATGCACCCCTAATTGTGTAATTCTTGGAACTATCATACCAGGTAGCATGGAAAGAAGGATGGTGTTCCACTATAAGCAGCATCCCACGAGAGGGGACACTCAACTTCTTTTCTACTTGTTCAGGTTCTCACAACCAGCGTTAAGAAGCTCTTCAGACCCACAGCGAATATTATTCTCAATGGGGAAAAGCTCTCAGCATTTCCCCTGAGATCAGGAACACGGCAGGGATGCCCACTATCTCCACTGCTATTCAACATAGTGCTAGAAGTCCTAGCCTTAGCAATTAGACAACAAAAAGAAATCAAAGACATCCAGATTGTCAAAGGAGAAGTCAAACTCTCACTCTTTGCAGATGATATGATACTTTATGTGGAAAATCCAAAAGACTCCACTCCAAGACTGCTAGAACTCATCCAGGAATTCAGTCAAGTATCAGGATATAAGATTAATACACAGAAATCAGTTGCATTTCTATATACCAACAGTAAAACAGAAGAAAGAGAAATTAAGGAGTCGATTCCATTTACCATTGCATCCAAAACCATAAGATACCTAGGAATAAACCTAACCAAAGAGGCAAAGAATCTGTACTCAGAAAACTACAAAGTGCTCATGAAAGAAATTGAGGAAGACACCAAAAAATAGAAAAACGTCCCATGCTCATGGATTGGAAGAACAAATATTGTGAAAATGTCTATTCTACCTAAAGCAATCTACACATTTAATGCAATCCCTATCAAAATACCA
>CM053606.1:22350534-22362695 GCA_028646535.1 Procyon lotor
GGGGGAAACAGGCTCCCTACTGATCAGAAAACCTGATGTGGGGCTTCATCCCAGGACCCCAAGATCATGACCTGAACTTGAAGGCTGAGGCTTAACCCACTGAGCCACCCAGGGGCCCCATATGGTCAACTAAACTTTGACGAATCAGGAAATAATATATCCAAAGGAGAAAAGATAGTCTCTTTAATAAATGGTTCTGGGAAAATTGCACAGCTACATATAGAAGAATAAAACTGAACTTACACCATACACACCCTTATGCCATACACAAAGATAAACTCAAAATGGATGAAAGACCTCAGCGTGAGACAGGAGTACATCAAAATCCTGGAGGAGAACATAGGCAGTAATCTCTTCGACATCAGCCACAGTAACTTCTTTCAAGACACGTCTCCAAAAGCAACTGAAACTAAAGCAAAAATGAACTTTTGGGACTTCATCAAGATAAAAAGCTTCTGGGGCGCCTGGGTGGCTCAGTGGGTTAAAGCCTCTGCCTTCGGCTCAGGTCATGATCTCAGGGTCATGGGGTCGAGCTCCACATTGGGTTCTCTGCTCAGCAGGGAGCGTTCTTCCACCGCCCTCCCTCCCCGCCTGCCTTTCTGCCTACTTGTGATCTCTCTCTCCCTCTGTCAAATAAATAAATCTTAAAAGAAAAAAAAGATAAAACCTTCTGCCCAGCAATGAAAACAGTCAATAAAACTAAAGACAGCATGTGGGATGGGAGAAAATGTTTGCAAATGACATTGCAGATAAAGGGCTTATATCTAATATCCATAAAGAACTTCTCAAATTCAACACACAAAAAACAAATAAATGGGCAAAAATGGGCAGAAGACATGAACAGACACTTCTTCAAAGAAAACATACAAATGACTATCACACACATAAAAATATTCCGAACATCGCTAGTCATCAGGGAAACTCAAATCAAAACCACAGTGAGATACCACCTTACACCAGTTAGAATGACAAAAATTAACAAAACAGGAAACAACAAATGTTGGAAAAGATGAGGAGAAAGGGAAAGTCTATTACACTGTTGGTGGGAATGTAAGCTGTTATTGCACTCTGGAAAACATTATGGATGTTCCTCAAGATGTTAAAAATGGAGTTATCTTAGGACCTAACAATTGCACTACTAGGTATTTATCCTAAGGATACAGAGGTAATGTAAAGAAGGGGCACATGCACTCCAATGTTCATAGCAGCAATGTTTAAAATAGTCAAACTGTAGAAAGAGCCAAAATGTCCTTAAACAGATGAATGGATAAAAAATATGTGGTACATATATATAATGGAATATTATTCAGCCATCAGAAATGATGAACACCCTCCATTTGCACTGACATGGATGGAACTGGAGGGGATTATGTTAAGTGAACTAAGTCAAGCAGAGAAAGACAATTATCATATGGTTTTATTCATATGTGGAACATAAGCAATAGCATGGAGGACCATAGGGGAAGGGAGAAATCTGAAGGTGGAGAGATCAGAGATGGAGACGAACCATGAGAGCCCATGGACCCCGGGAAACAATCTGAAGGCTTCAGAGGGGAGGGGTTAGGGGGAGGGTAAGAGTGTGATGGGTACTGAGGAAGGCACATGCTTTGATGATCACTGGGTGTTATATGTAACTAATGAATCATTAAACACTACATCAAAAACTAATGTACTATACAGTGGCTAACTGAACACAATAATAATAAAAAATAAAAATAAAAACACAATTTCATTGTATTCTGGTTTTTCTGTTCATTTTTTTTAATTTTATTTTTTTTCAGTGTTACAAGATTTATTATTCATGCACCACACCCAGTGCTCCATGCAATACGTGCCCTCCTCAATACCCACCACCAGTCTTGCCCAAGCTTGTTTTTGTTTTTTAAAGGCAATTAACTACTCCCAGGAAGGATCTTTCAACTATATAAAAGTTTGTTTCATGAAAAATCATGGCTCCATTCATAATTTTGTCTTGTTCTTCCACTTGATATATACAACTTTCAGAGCTTTTATTTTGGTAAGGCTGGAGGGGCCCAGACTTTGAAATAGTGTCTTGTTTTCACTGTTTTTGTTTTTTTTGTTTTTTGTTTTGCTTTTTGTTTTGTTGTTGTTTTAAATTAAAGCTATATAAAGCTTGTGAATTAAACAGAATAAATTTCTAAATTAGAAAAAATAAAAACTCATCACTTGGGGGCGACTGTGTGGTCAATTGGTTAAGCTTCTGCCTTCAGCAAGGTCATGATCCTGGGGTTCTGGAATTGAACACAGCATGGGGCTTCCTGCTCAACAAAGAGTCTGCTTTTCCCTCTGCCCCTCACCAAATCCGTGTGTTTCGTCTGCTCCCATGGTATTTCTCTCTGTGTCTATGTCTCATGCATGTGTGCATGCACTCTTTCTCAAATAAAGAAAATTTTAAAAATATAAATAAATAATAAAAATAAAAACTCATCACTGAATCCATGTCATGTAGATTTTCTTTAATGCCTTCTAGAATTTTTAGAGTTTCATATTTTATATTTACTTCTATAATACATTTGAACTAATTTTGTGTAAGATTTAAGGTTTTATTTGTTTTTTTAAATATAGTTGTCCAGTTTAAGGCACTTTTGGAAAGACTGTTCTTACTCCACTGAATTGCCTTAATGCCTTTGTCAATGATTAATTGACTATATTTTTAGGTGGGTCTACTTCTTTGTTCTGTATTCTGTTTCATTAATCTTTTGTATCTATTATTTTGTCCATAATGTCTTTTTTTTTTTTTTAAAGATTTTATTTATTTGACAGCGAGAAATACAGCGAGAGAGGGGACACAAGCAGAGGGAATGGTAGCGGGAGAAGCAGGCTTCCCGATGCGGGGCTCGATCCCAGGACGCTGGGATCTGACCTGGGCCGAAGGCAGACGCTTAACGACTGAGCCACCCAGGCGCCCCATAATGTCTTGAAATATTGTGTGAGTCTTCAAATATTTTTTCTTCCTCATTATCATGCTGGCTATTCTAGATACTTTTCATATACATTTTAGAATAATATTGTTGATATCTGAAAAACAGCTTGCAGAAATTTTTATTGGGATTACATTGAGTCTATAAGTCAAAGTGGGAAAATTGACAGTTTAATAATATTAAAAATTTATAATCTATGAAGATGAACTATTTGTTTAGCTAGATATCCTTTTATTTATTTAAACAGTATTTTACAGTTTTCCATTTCACTCCCCTATATATATTTTGTTAGATTTAGACCTCAGTGTGATGGCTAATTTTATTTGTTAACTTGATTGGGCTAAGGGGTGCCTAGATAGCCAGTAAAACATCATTCCAGATATGTCAGTGAGGGTGTTTCTGGAAGGTGCTACTTTTTGATTCAATAGACCCATATAAAGAATATCCACTCTCACCAATGTGGGTGAACATTATCCAATCCATTTAGGGCCCAAACAGAACAAGAAAGATGATCTCTTCCCCTTTCTCCTTGAGCTTACATTCATCCTCTGTCCTCATACATTGGAGTCTCTGGTTCTCAGGCCTTCAGATTCTGGGACTTACATCAATGTCCCCTTGGTTGCCAGTCCTTAGGACACAGATCTAATTACAACACCTGGTTTCCTAGTTCTGAAGCTTGTAGCTTGTAGACTGTGGGATCTCTCAGCCTCCATCACCATGTGGGCAAATTTCTGTAATAAATCTATTCACCAGTGAAATAAGTTTGTATGTTTTCTTTTATTTTTTTAAGGTTTGTTTGTTTATTTTAGAGAGAAGGCATTCACATAGTGAGGAGGGGCCAAGGGAGAGGAAAAGAGAGAATCTCAGGCAGACTCCCTGCTGAGCATGGAGCCTGATGAGAGACTTAGTCTCAGCAACCTGAGATCATGATCTGAGCCAAAATCAAGAGTTGGATGCTTAACCAACTGCCCACACAAGTACCCCTTTTGGAAGATTTTTTTTTATCATCAATTCAATTTTTTAAAATTGTATACAAAACCATTCATGTTATTTATTTTTCCTTGGGCAAGTTTATTTGTTTGTGTCTTTTAAGGAATTGGTACATTTTATTTAAGGTAACAGATTTATGTGTCTAGTGTTTATAGTATTCCTTTAGAATAATTTTGATATGCATAGAATCAGTAATCAATAGTGATGGTCCCACTTGAATGTCTGATATTGGTAATATGTACCATTTCTCTCCCTCTCCTTCTCCCTCTCTCATGCCTGACTAGAGTTTTATCACTTTTATTTATGTTTGCAAAGAACTAGCTTTTGGGTTTTTGTAATTTCTCTCTTGTTATCCTGTTTTAAATTTTATTGATTTATAATCTAATTTATATTATTCCCTTTCCTGTGCTTTCTTTAGGTTTAAATTGCTGCTGCTTCTCAGTTGTTATTTGTATCCCTCATTCTTATTTTTTAATATATGCATATATTCACTTAATGCTATAAATTCCCTTATAAGCACTGCTTTAGTGACAGCTCACAAATTTCAATAAGTGTATTTTCATTTTCACTTAATCCAAAATATTTTTTAGACTTCTTTGTCTCATGAGTTATTGAAAAGTTTCCATGTGTGTGCTGACATTACTCCTCTGTTCTTCTTACACATTATCTATTTTTTCCATTAGAGTCCTTAAACATTTTTATCATAGTTACTTTACTTTCCCTTTCTGATAATCCAACATCTGTGTGATATTCGGTTCTGATTCTACTGATTACTTTATCTCTTCCATTTGTGTTTTTTCCCTTGATTTTGATATGTTTTGCAATTTTTGGTTAATAGCCAGATATTTGTGTTAGGCAATAGGAACTGAAGTAAATAAGTCTTAAGTATAAGAATTTATTAATCTGACCAAATGTTGGCTTGTTTTTATGTTTGTTGTAGCTATAAGTATCGAAGTTTCAAATTCATTTCAAATTTTATTTGTTTCTCCTCTTGGCTTTGTGGCTTTTCCATATACTCTTCCTTACAGTAACAATTGTAAATATCGATGCCCCCAACACAGGAGCAGCTAACTACATAAGCCAGCTGTTAACCAAAATAAAGAATCATATTAAGAATAATACATTAAAAGTAGGAGACCTCAACAATCCACTCTCAGCAATGGGCAGATCATCTAAGCAGATCAACAAAGAAACAAGAGCTTTGAATGATACAGCTCCTCATAGAGTCTGTCTTTCCATTCTTTGCTCTAACAAGTTTTACTTTTAATATTTTATTTATTTCTAAGAGAGAGAGAGTGAGTGAGAGATAAGCAAGGGAGAGGGGCAAAGGGAGAGAAGGGGCAGAGGGAGAGCAGGGCTCCATCCCAGGACCCAGGGATCATGATCTGAGCTGAAGGCAGACACTTAACTGACTGAGCCACCCAGGTGCCCCTGCTCTAACCAGTGTTAAACTTGAGTCTTGTTGGCTCAATGATAGGATTCAGGAGAAAAGGAACATTTCATAACCTTCTGATAAAGTGTTGGCTGTATTTCATGGCTGTGGCTGTTCCAAGGGTTTCTGTTTCTCCTCCAGTGATCTGCTTTTACTTTAGCTTCACCCTCTATTCCCTGGTTGCAGAATTTTTAATATATTTTCTTGAAGCCCCATCCACTGTTGATTATGGGTTTTTCATTTTTGTTTTTCGTTTTATTTTTTTCTTTTTTAGGAGAAACAGGAAAGCTTACAGAGGGGCTGAGTTTAACAGGAATTCCTCTCCCCAGACTTGGATAAGGTTTTAGAATGGAGCTCTGGTCAAGTCCTTCCACTGGAGAGTAGGCATTTTGGGAAAGGCTCTTGTGTTTCCTAATGGCTACTCTTCTCTCCTTGCCAGGGTCATGAAGGGATCTTTTTGTAATTCTCTCCATGTTCTCATGAGTCTTCTCTCATGAAATCTCATGGTGGGGTTTCCCCACTGAGACCCTCAGCATCCAGCAATTTGTTCCAATTGCCACTTCCGTGTTCCTACTGGTATATAGCTCCAAAACCCTGTACTCCAGGAAGCATATCTCAGTTGCTATGGCTGGTAAACATGTCTCTCCAGTTTTGAGAGTGGTGATTTGTCCTGTGCAATGCAATTGTGATGCTAACTGCACTGAGATAGGTAAAACCACACAGGTGAAGGGCACCATTCAACATAAGACTGTTCTCACTTCAGACCTGGCTGTAAGCTGAAAGTTCCCAGACCATACATACTTTTGACCAACTGCTATAAAATCAGAGGTTCCCACTTCTCAGTTTTGATAATTTGCTAGAATATTTCAGAGACACTCAGGAAAGTGCTAATACATATTATTATAAATGTATAATACTGGCTATAAATTAGGGTCAGCCAAAAGAAAATTCTATAGGGTGAGGTCTGGAAGGGCTACAAATGCAAAACTTCCAGTTTCTCAGGATTTGATAATGCTGGCAAGTCTATGTGTATTGCCAGCCAGGAGATGTTGCTTGAGCTTCTTTGTTATGGGTTTTTATTGGGATTTGATTGCATGACTGATTTGACCACATTACTGAGCTCAACGTCCAGGTCTCTTAACTGGACTTTCGTGAAGGTCAGTCTGATTGGGCTTGCTTGAGCCTTCTAGTCACACAGTTGATCTTTCTGGACTGACTGCTGTCATAAGTAGGCTAATGGCATTGTGTAGTGGCCTTGGTAAAAGCACTGGTCACTTTGAAAGGTCATTTTTTTTTCTGTCTCTCTGTCCATCTCTTGCAATTCTTTAGCCTTTCCTTTTTTTACACTCTTGTGCCCAACCCAGCGCATATTAGCTAGGTATTTTTTAGAGTCAAGAACTACTTAATTCCGAGTTTTATTTGGAACTACTTTTTAATGTAATTTATACCAGTCTGGCTCTGTTTTGATTGCTATTAAAAGAAATATGACTGTGCTGAAATGAGGTTTCTGAGGGGCAAGGCCTTTGTCTTGTAAAGTGTTGACATCTGCTATTTTGAATCTTAGTTGAATCCTAGTTATTGCAGATGTGAATCATAAAGACCTGTGAGATACATCTTTTCTAGGGTAAACTGTCATTCTTTGAGAAAGGCCTTGTCAGCTGTGGAATAACCATGAGGGATAATACATTTACTGTCTTTCCTGAAACCAAATGGAGAAGTCATATCAGCCCTGTGGACTATTATTATGTAAATCTTTGCAGAGATTGTAAGGGCAATCTGGAATGAGTAAAAAGCAAGATAAATTTCCAAATTAGTGGTTGTGACATCAAGTAGGAACATGACCTTTCTTGAAATAGAAAATATAAATAAAGCTTATCTAAAGCATTCAACCCTTCTAGATTGGAAATCACATCAGGAATTCATTAATAAATATAAATATGTCTTTTGCTTTTTAAGGGGTTTGGTAGGCAATTTTCTCCCTCCACAATTCCATATATCTTGTCAACTGCTTCACCCTTCCTGGAATTAAATCCTGGGATACATTGGAATTATGATAAAATAGTGTCACTTAGCATAGAATTGCATAGCATATAATAGAATAGAATAGAAAGAATCCCTTTACATCAGAAAGTCAAACTATGTATATTTATGTAAATGAATTAGTATATGTAAATAATGATATGGATAAACCAGAACAAGCTAACTTATTTTTTGTATCCTGGAGAAAAACAAAATCAACTTCTCAATAGTTAACAGTTGATCAATTCTGATGAGAAAACAGTTGTTTTGAGTTGCTGCCTGTGCATTTCATAGCATGACAACCTGCTCACACCTAAACTCTGCATATTTAGATAAGGACCTGAGCTTAGCCTTTCTGCCACAAGTTCCCATTTTGCTTTCCCCTGGGCACTTCTTTTTTTTATGTTCAACAGAATTTATTTTTACACTTAATTAAAAAGTACTGAACTGGAGGTAGCTGTAACAGACACGCAATGTTCCAGCTGCACTCAAAGAAAGAGTGAGCGATCACAGACCTAGATCTTGGGTGATGTGGCAGATTGAATTTTTCAAATATGGTCACAACACTGCCTTCCCTCCCACTCATCCTCCTTGCAAAGTGACTTTCACACTCCCCTTATTAAGTGATAGGAGCCCCATCTCATCCCTGGGAAACTTTTAAAACAACGACTTAGAATAAATATAATAAATAAATAAAATGAAAAAATAAAATAACCACGTAGTGTGGAGACCCACGAAAAGTTAGTGACCTCCACACCACCCACTATATACATCATAGATGCTTGCTACCCTGTTTTATCTCTCCTGTTTGTTTGTGACTTGGAATAGACAGCTGCCTTTCCCACAGTTCCTTGTGCCCCTGATCTCCATTTCTGTGATTTGTGAGTTATGTCTTTGATTTTACTTCTTTTGTATAAATGTATTGAAACTATGTCTTTAATCAAAAAGACTTCAGGGTTTTCACTTCCTCAAAGTGGCAACTTGGATGCTGATGGGGCTACTTTCTAACCTTGTGGGTGGAAGATCATAATTTGCAAATTCTTATTTAGTATGCCAGCTATAGCCACACACAACGGAATGGGATTTTGGGCACAATTTGTACCACCTACATCAAACTTTTTAGTTTTGCGTGGCTCACTACCTCTCCCAGACCACTCATGCTCTCTGGGAAAGAACCACTGCTCGCTGGTGGTTTGCAGTGCTCCACACATTGTTTATTGCTGCTGCTGGTATTCCAAACAATCCCCACCCTAAATTGTGAGTTCTTGTGCTATTAAATGTCAGACTTCTCTGGGGAGACCAAACAGCAGGCCCAAGTGTAGGTACATTTTCCAGTAACCTCTAAATAAGACCCCACTGTGTGTCGGGAATGGAAGTAACCAGCTATAATCATATGCAAAAGTCCTGGCTTTGAGCCAAGATGAGCTAACCTAGATGGTAGGGCTCTGCCTCTTTTCCCCAAAGGTGAGTACCCTTAGATTAGTGCTGGAAGGGGAGGCTGGCTGCAGTGCCCAATATGTTGGTGGCCAAGGCCAGAATGTTGAGCTTGGAAAGCCAGCATTGACCAATGACAGAAGCAATTCTACTGGGGACATCATGGCACCCTGGGTGGGCAAATGCTGCTTTTATGTTCCTACATTCCTTACTACTGTCACAAATTGTACCCTGGCCCCTTTGAGGCTGACTGGGACTCCTAGAATGGGAGACATATGAGTAAGGGAGGAAGCAACCTCCCTTGCAAACATTCCCTGTCACCATCCATTGTACCAAAACATCAAATGACCAGCATCAATGAGAACCAGAGACATGTACCTATGCCATTATAGAAATGCAACTTTTTTTAAGAAAAAAAAATGTCTAAAGGGAGGGAGAGAAAGAATTTTTTCTAATTATAAGGTTATGCTATTACAAATAATAGAAGTGTCAGATACAGTACAACAGGCATTAGACTGCATTGATGCTGTCAAGGTAGACATGACAGAGAATTTTTCTAAAGTCCAAATCTTGTTTGTCAGTAAAGACAAAAGAGCCCCTGTATCCCTTCAGCCAGTAACACAAAAGACGGGCCCTAGAGATTATAGGGGTTTCTCAGATCCATTTTGGTCTCCTGGTATCTCGACCCAGCTCCCTCTCATACAAGATGACAGATCAATGGGCCTCTCTGTACTAGAAGCTTCAAAGATTGGGGTTCTCTAATGACTTAATCTTAAGACAGTCTGTACATAAGTTAGGAACCTTTGCTCAGGCACTGTGGGCTCTTCAAGAGACTGTCACCTCTCTCTCATGGGTAGATGCCTTCACCTATGGAAATCGCCCACCCCAACAGGAGGATCTTGGATCCTGCACCTTGATTTCTAAGAGTGACAACAATCAAAGCCCTTTATTTATGCACCCAACAGTTCTGGGAGCTTACTTCTCCTCCAGGTGACAACAACCTAAATATTTCTCTAATCATCCATTGGAACACACATAAACTACTTTTTACAGCTCTCATTGACACAAAGTCAATTACACTGCTTCCTAGGAACACCTCTAAACATAAGCAGAGGGCATCCTTTAAGTAACAAGGTATAACAAGCAGGATAGTAGTGCTCAACTTCAATTGGATATCACTGCTGAAACAATGTTTATTAAAAACATTTTACTGGTGGAGAGGGTGTGGAGAAAGGGGCATCCTCTTACACTGTAGGTGGGATTGAAAGCTGGCGCAGCCGCTTTGGAAAACAGTATGGAGATTCCTCCTGAAAATAAAAAAGAGCTACCCTATGACCCTGCCATCACACTACTGGGTATTTAACCCAAAGAAGCAGATGCATTACAAAGAATGGCCACATGTACCCCAACGTTCATAGCAGCAATGGCCACAAATGCCAAACTGTGGAAAGAGCCAAAATGCCCTTCGACAGATGAATGGATAAAGAAGATATGTTCCATATATACAATTGAATATTATGCCTCCATTAGAAAGGACGAAAATCCAACTTTTGTATCAACATGGATGGGACTGGAAGAGATTATGCGGAGTGAAATAAGTCAAGCAGAGAGAACCAATTACCTTATGGTTTCACTTATGTGCTGAGCATAAAGAAAAACATGGAGGGCATTGTGAGAAGGAAGGGAAAGGGGCATGGGGGGAAATCAGGGGGGAGATGAACCATGAGAGACTGTTGACTCTGAGCAAAAAAATGAGGGTTTAAGAGGGGTGGGGTGTGGGGTTGGGTGAGCCTGGTGGTGGTATTGAGGAGGGCATGTATTGCATGGAGCACTGGGTGTGGTGCATGAAAAATAAATCTTGTAACACTGAAAAGATAAAATAAATATATTTGGGGAAAAATAATATTAACTATTAGATTACCAGTACCTATAAGGGTATCTGGCACATAGAAAGTATTGAAATTATATTTTTGATTTTTTATCATCTGTTAATCTTTAGTATATATCCACCTACCTGGCTGTCCAGTGAATTGAAGAGGAAAGATTTCAGTTTCAAAAAAAAATTTTTTTTTTTACTGGTTGTGACCCTTTTGACCCTACCATTTCTTGTTATAGGTAGGGATGACTTGAGAAACCACCACACCATTTGGAAGAAAGTATTGTTTCAAGCTGCACGTTGGAAGGCCATAAGGCTGCCACTGTTTTCAACATTTCGCTAGCAATTCGGGGTCGTTTCTTGTTCCATACAAATTTTAGGATTGTTTGTTCCAGCCATTTGAAGAAAACCGGTGGAATTGTGATAAGAATGGCATTGAAAGTATAGATTGCTCTGGGCAGTATAACTAAGACCGCATGATACTGGCACAAAAATAGACACATAGACCAGTGGAACAGAATAGAGAGCCCAGATAGGGACCCACAATTCTATGGTCAAATAATCTGACAAAACAGGAAAAAATATCCAGTGGAAAAAAGACAGTCTCTTCAATAAATGGTGCTGGCAACATTGGACAGCTATATGGGGAAGAATGAAACTTGACCGTTCTCTTACACCATACATGAAGATAAACTCGAAATGGATAAGAGATCTCAACATGAGGCAGGAATCTATCAAAACCCTAGAGAATAACATAGACAGTAACCCCTTTGACATCAGCCACAGCAACTACTATGAGGACATGTCTCCAAAGGCAAGGAAACAAAAGCAAAAATGAACTTTTGGGACTTCATTAAGATAAAAAACTTCTGCACAGCAAAGGAAACTGTCAACAAAACAAACAGGCAATCCACAGAATGGGAAAATATATCGCCAATGACACTACAGACAAAGGTCTGATATCTAAAATCTATAAAGAACTCCTCAAACTCAACACTCACAAAACAGATAGTCACATCAAAAAATGGGCAGAAGACATGAACAGACACTTCTCCAAAGAAGATATACAAATAGCTAACAGACACACGAAAATATGTTCATCATTTTTAGCCATCAGGGAGATTCAAATCAAAACCACACTGAGATACCAATTTATACCAGTTAGAATGGCCAAAATCAACAGGACAGTAAACATCAAATGTTGGAGAGGGTGTGGAGAAAGGGGCACCCTCCTACACTGTTGGTGGGATTGCAAGCTGGTGCAGCCACTTTGGAAAACAGTGTGGAGATTCCTCAAGAAATTAAAAATAGAGCTACCCTATGACCCTGCCATCGCACTCCTGGGTATTTACCCCAAAGAAGCAGATGCATTACAAAGAAGGGCCACATGTACCTCAATGTTCATAGCAGCAATGGCCACAATTGCCAAACTGTGGAAAGAACCAAGATGCCCTTCAACAGATGAATG
>CM053606.1:22363195-22448682 GCA_028646535.1 Procyon lotor
AACGAACTAAGGGTGGCCGGGGGGGGGGTAGAGATAGGGTGGCTGGGGTGTGGACATTGGGGAGGGTATGTGCTGTTAAGTGCTGTGAAATGTGTAAGCCTGACGATTCACAGACACGTACCCTGGGCAAATAATACATTATATGTTAATAAAAATAAAAAAAAATAAAAAAAATAAAAATACATCTGTAAAAAATAAAAAAAGTAAATTAAAAATTAAAAAAAAAGAAGCTCTTCAGAAACTGACTAACTAACCAACCAACTAAAGTAGCCCTCCTCTAGTCACTTTTTATCCCAATGCCTGTTTACTTTCTTTTCAACATCCTCAGATTTTATCTAATGTATCTAAATGTTCGATTTTGTTTTAAACATATTTAAATCTAATGGATAGACTTCTTCTATTCATTAGGTAATAACTTCCTTGGGGAAGAAACTCCAAGTCTTTTATAGCTGCTCTCTACCTCTGCACATATCCCTAAGATGACAGCATGTGTGCATTGTTAACGTGTTGAGGAAGCCTGAGACCTTGGATCCATTTGGCGTCCTTGTACTATATTTTATTTCTTTGGGTGCTCAGCAACCTATTGGTCAGTAAGTGCTGTATCTTGTAGCCTGGCCTCTCTAAGCTTATTAAGAAACTAGAGGCAAACCCCATCTCTTCCTGAGGTCTGGGTGTTACTACTTTTTGTTTCAGGCCTGGTGAGATCTACAGAGCTATTTCCCCCTATATTGCCAGGTAATCTCATGGCTACCTTCTCTATGCCTCCCCAGGGTGTGTGAGAACTTCTGGATACATTCTAAATCACGGCGGGGTTACAGGCCACTCACGTGACTTAGAACTTCTTCCAAGACCCTGTATCTAATTTTGTATATGGAAGTTTGTGTTCTGTTTCTTTACAAATTTCCTCCCTGCCCCCAGCCCATAAGCTTCAAAACCAACGAAAACTGGATTCATCCCTAACTGACAGACACTCTGAGGGGCTCAGTGCAGGCCTTCTCTCTCTTCCCAACTGCATAAGGCCAATTCTTTTACTTGTATGTGGCTGTTTGCCTATTGGTGTGGATACAGTCTGCAAATCATCTCTACCTGGAATTCCAAACAGAAGCAAAACAAGAGTGCTTTCTATTTGAAGAGCTAGAGTAGGAAGAGAGAGGCATTTGTCTCTCAACCACTGCCTCTCTTTTCCTCCTTCTTCCCACTACTCTTTAAGAGTCAGACTTTTCTTTTACTTCCCTACATCACAGCTTCATAGTTTATCTGTCTTAGATGAAAGGAGCATCTCTTCTGGGGTTTGGGAGAAATGAGATTCTTACTATGTGCTGAATTTTATAAGTTAAATAGAATTAAGGAAATTTAGTAATTTCTTTTTCTCTCCACTAAGCCTATTCTACTCTTTCCTGATTAGGGAAATAAGTCTCAGAGCTCCACTTCAGGCAAGAGTCAATGATGGAACATGATTTAAAGAAGAAAATTAAAATAAATCGGCTTGATATTTGCAAAGCATTATACCATTATACTCTCCTTTTTTAAAAAGAAGTCAGAAAATTGGATTTGTACATGACATAATCCTATTTTAAATGTTGGCATCTAATTAAAAATAAAAAATTAGAATATATAAAATAATATATTCTTATGATGCTAGGAACAAAAGGGTTCTAAGACATTTAGAAATATTAATTAATTCTCCCAACAACCTCTTTTACAGATGAGGAAATTGAGGCATAGAGCAAGTAACTTGACCAAGATCACATTGCTATACGTGGTGCAAACTAAATACATATCTGTGGGCAAGATTTGTCTCCAAGGCAGCCAATCTGGAACGTCTAGTTTATGATATATTTGAATAAGCTAGAAAGAAAAAGCCTTTGAATTCTGGCTTGGCTTCTCTGCTGGATGACCTTGCACTGGTCACTTAACCTCTGGAAATCTCTCTGTAAAATTAGGATACTGTGATGAACCTTGCAGTGCTCGCTAAGTGTTGGTTTTCTTTTTTCTTCTTCCTCTTATATGGATGATTGCACTGAACATTCATGATATGCTTGTATATTATCTGGAATGCACAAATCTTGCCTATTGTTCAAGACCCAACATATTCCTAATACTTCTAGAAATAGTCTCCTATAGTAGACAGTGCTAGGCTTGGGGTCAAGATGCTTATTCCAGTCCTGGTGCTGTTATTAATCCTTTGAGTGAATGCACACAAGTTTCTGAGCCTCAGTGACTCTGTCTATATAATGTGGAGTTTGACTAAATTAATGGCTTTCAACTGTGTTTTGAGAAATGCTACATTTCTCTAATGGTGAGGGGGGTCATGGAAGAAGAGAGAGGACAAGTGGATGGATGGGTGAGCAGTTTATGGGTTCCCATCTCCACTACTAATTTAGCAACTCCATTTTAAGCTGTCAGATTTTATTAGAAGGAAGTATTCCACTGCCAATAAAACAGGTGGAAACGAGTAGACTTCTCAAGGACCCACATTCTCTAAAACTCTTTTCTTGGTTTCTCTTCTTATTTCCTTTTTGTCCTAAACATGGAACTAAAGGGACTGACATTTTAAAAAATTCCAGCTGAAATATACATTCTTTTGTCTTTCTCTTTTCTACCAAGAAGTGAAATTAAAGATGAAGAGGCCTAAACAAGGACCAGCATGAAGACTTCCAGCAATTTCACAGGTAGTTTCCAGCAAAATGTGATGGATTAAGAAACTTTTCAGTTTCAAAACAGCCACAAAGTGACGCGCAAAAGTCATAAATTATCTCTCATTAGCCCATGATTTTAGGAGTTGCTCATTTGCATTTGAATGTTTCTTGCTGTGGGGGAATGACCTTCAAGAGGCAGCTTCTTTGTATTTCTTATTTGATTGCCTTTAAGCTATCATTATGAACTCCATTAGAGAAATTTTTTCTCCACCTGAGGCTAAGGAACTGAAATAAATCAACCCCCCATTCTCTTCAGTCTTACTCAGCTTCCATTTTAGGGCAAGATAAACCCAAATTTATTTCCCAGTTTTCTGCCTGGGAATAAGATGATCATCCTTTAAGTCATAGTTTCAAAGCTCCTTGAATGGAGGTGAATGAGGACATACAATATCCGCAAATCATCACAGGTCTTCAGAGAAGAATTACAATATTCTTGAAGTATCATGGAACTTGCATTTCTGATCTTCTAGATGAAAACTGATTTATCTTTTGCTTTGAAGACATTGGTACTTTGAAAAGCCTGGAAGGCTGTTGCTCAAATCTTGATTCTAAATTCACACCAGCATTTAGGCGCCTTGAAGCAAATTACTTTTCTGGACCAGACAGCAATTTTACCATTGAGAGTATTGGAGTAGATGCTTTCTGAGATTCTTCTCGATTTAGATAGTCTAAGGACAAATTACTATCGAGGAAGTTATCTCCAGTTGTTGGTTTGGTCTTCAAAATCATTACAGGATCTGATTTTGAGGTTAGGCTGTCAGAGTTCTTAATATTCTACGCCCTGTACTTCAGATTAGGCTATGTAAGGAAGGAAAGCTGGGTCTCCTTGAGATGACTGGCTTGTTCCCTCATTGGCTGGGATTCTTCATGTTCAGAGGTCCACTGAGAACTTCAGCTCACCATCATTTTCCCTTTACGATGGCATTTCTGCAGTCAGGTGTAAGATGATGATCTGGACCCCTCACTGACATTTCACCCAATTCTCCAGATAGTCATTTCATTAATTTCTTTCATTTCTCCTTCATCACTGCGTCATGGTCCCTTTAAGGCAGCGGCCATAGTTGAGTGGTGGGAGCAGCTGCTGGCAGCAAAGAGACTTGCAGGATTTGGCCTACCCTTGGCCACTCACCGCGCACGCTCAGGACCGGGGGCTTGGTGGGAAAGGAAGGAGGGGCTTAAGGTGCGCCTGCGCATCTGGGGCGCGCGCAAGGGGCTGGTTTAGTGATCCCTTTAAGAAACCGCAGGCGGAGGAATTTCTCTGAGAGAAAATAATCCTACTCACGGGGCCCCTTGGAGGCCATTAACCCCCCGAGTCCCGGCCCCCCCCTTTCCCGGGCAGGCCCTACCGCCCACGCGCGCACCCGTGGGATCTTTAGATCTCCGACCCGGCGCGCGGCATCCGCCTCCTCCCCACTCTCAGCACCAGGCCCAGCCGGGTCCCGGGAAGCTGCCGCGAGGCAGCCGTCCCTGCAGTGTGGGCGGGGGCCGGGGGCCCGAGAGGTTCCGCCGCCACCGCGCTGGGAGCCGCAGCGGTTCCGAGCGGGGCCCAACATGGCGGAGAGAGAGGTGGAGTCCGGCCCCCGAAAGAGGGTAGGTGAGGTGAGGCAGAACTCGGGCGGCGGGTGGCGGGGGGCGGGGCGGGAGTCGCGTCCCGGGGCCGGGAATGGGTCTGGCGCAGGCTCGTGGAGGGGTCGCCAAGGCCCCGTTGGGGAGAGGTTGCGGGCAGGACTGAGGCAACCTTGGGTCTGGAGCGCGCTGGAGAGTGGTCCTTCGGCAGGTGGGACAAAGATATGCTGCTGGTTAGGAGGGGGAGGGGCGGGGGTTGTTGTTTGCTTTTTATTTTTTATTTATTTTATTTTTCCAGCACTGGGGGATGGCTTATGTGGGCTAGTGGAGGGAAGGTGTCATATTCTTAAGTGCATCTTTAGTAAATCAAAGTCTGGAAGTTTAACTGGGGAGAGGTCAGGTGGGGGTGGTAGTGGCGGGAATAAGTCGTGGACGGGTCTCAGGAGAAATAACCTGGAGGGTTCTTCAGTCACACTATCGCGAATTCATTTTCCTACCTCCTTTCCCCTCCCCCCCATAACCGTTATCAAGACCACGGTGGAGGTGGTGCTCTTACCTGTGAAGAAGTGGGGTTGTTGGCATGTCCTGATTTAGATTTTGGTAACTCTAAATGCCATGTTCTAGTCTAGACTCTTTACCAACAATTAAGAACGTGGAAGAGTATGACAAGTTTTGTCATAACAAGGATGTACCCTACCAGCCCGCAGAGGTGAAGCCAGTTGTACATGGGAGTTGTTGAGTGCCTTTTAAAGTTTGTCTTGAAACTTTTCTTATTTAATTCTGGATGATTTTTTTCAGACGGAGAACAATACTGTACTATTGATTAAGCCATATTTTTCAGATTTTTTTTAAGTTCCTCCTCCCCCCCCCCCCCCCCCCCCCCAACCTAACTAAGCCTGTTGAGCAGTGAGTTTCCTATCAGGAGTCTTCCTTTGGGGAATGGTCACAAAATGATCAAATTAGTGTTAAGCCAACCACGTAAAAAATTACTACTTAATTTTTACTGACAATGCCTTTATGGTTTAGCATAGAATTGGCAATCTCATAATGAATTACAGCCAGCATTTTGAGTGCTTACTGTGTGCCTGGCACTGTGCTTTATAGGAGGAATTTAACTTTGCATTAGCTATGTAAAACCCATTTTGCAGATGAAGAAATGTAGACGTAGAGAGGTTAAGTAATTATACTTACAGCCAGATAGCTCTTTAAGAGGTTGAGCTGGGATTTGAATTCAGGTTTGTCCCAACTACAGTGCTTGTGTCCAATGTCATTCTATGTTTCTCTCCTTAAAAGCTTAAATTATAGGGGCACCTGGGTGGCTGGGTTAAGCAAGCCTAGGATCTTGATCTTAGCTCAGGTCTTGATCCCAGGATCTCAGCTCAGGTCTTGATCCCAGGGTCTTGAGTTGAAGCCCCACCTTGGGCTCCATGCCTAGCATGCCTACCTAAAACAAAACAAAACTTAAAGTATAAATAACCAAAGAAATGTCAAATAGTTTTTTTCCAACAGTTAATTAGGAAATATTTTCAGCCACACAGCAAAATTGAAAAAATTTAGTGTTCGTATACTCACTACCTAGATTCAACTGTTAACATTTTATTGGTTTTATAACATATTTATTTGTATTTCTAGCCTTTTATCCATTATCAGTTATTTTAATGCATTTCACTGTAGTGAGGATTTAAAATTTAATGTTGATAGTCTTAGGTTTATAGAAGTTTAAATCTTCCTTATGCAATAATTAGTCATAGCTAGAACTAGATATGCTGTATGTAGTATATTGAATAGTTCATTTAATATAAATATTGGGTATGGACTGCACATGTTTTGAAATTTTAAATTACTCTTCAAGCTGTGAGTCAGTTTAAACTGGATCCTCATATTTGAGGAAAGGCACATGGTATGTGGCCCACCAATTAAAATATATAGGATAAATTACTTTAGATGTGTCATGTTTATTCAAGGAGATCTCTGAATCCAGTTGCTACTAATGCTGTTATTCATCTTATAAAATGGAATGTTCTAGAAAACATTTAAGCAGGTTGGTAACAAATTCAACTAGATTTTATTTTATTTTATTTTTTATTTTTTAAAGATTTTATTTATTTATTTGACAGAGAGGAGAGATCACAAGTAGGCAGAGAGGCAGGCAGAGAGAGAGGGGAAGCAGGCTCCCTGCCACAGAGAGCCCGATGTGGGGCTCGATCCCAGGACCCTGAGATCATGACCTGAGCCGAAGGCAGAGGCTTTAACCTACTGAGCCACCCAGGCACCCCTCAACTAGATTTTAAATACTTCTTTCTCTTCTAATGTACTTTGAAGGAGCTACACTGGTAGTAATCTAAAGTATTATTTTTTTAATATCATGTAATATATATATAGCACTTCTACAGATTTTACCCATTATTTTACTAATTTCATTGTGGAGGAAGGTTACATTCATTAACTTTTAGGTTCCATAATCCATTTTTTAAGTTACTTTTAAGTAATGTTTATACCCAGTGTGGGGCTTGAACTGCAACCCTTGGTCAGGAGTTGCATGCTCTGCCAGACAGGTGTGCCTTCATTGTGTTTTTGATATTTGGTTAGAATGTTCAGTAGGGTTATCCTGAACTGTACACATGGTACACAGGCTTCTCCCACCCTCATTTCTTTGATATGTGCTAAACTTGTGGATTCCATATGTATATTCTAAACAGATTAGTGGGGACTATGTACAAAAGTACAATATCTTTTTAAGTAATTTGACTGCTTTGACACAGCTAAAAAAATTACATAGGCCTAGATAATAAGTTTAGGTTATTTAATCTGAAATTGCATTGATGATGACATGGTGCTGTATGATGCTTAACTGCTTTGACCTTCATAATCATAAGTCACAAAAAATTGTTGAGCTAGTTGTTGAACTGTATGTTATGTATTATGCTGCGATATTTATGATCATCTAGAGTAATATATTCTGGCTCTCCCGCTATTTTGCATCTCTAACACCTATGACTTCCATGTAATAGGAACTCAAAAAGACTTACATTGATATTTGGTTAAGAAAGTTCACCTCTTAGAGTAGAGGTTGTAGGGCTTGGGTACCAAGTTATTTGCTTTGTAATTTTGGTTGCTTCAGTAAATCTTCCATAGCATCTTTTATACTCTGAAATTGTCTCCTGTGGATTCAGATTTAGGGGTATTCTGATTGTTCTGGATTATGGTTAGATGGGAGAGTGTATTTTACAACTTGGGTTAACCTTAAATTCTGTGTAGGCCTGCTGGCTATCTTACTTTTATGCTTGTGGGCATTTAGAACAATAGGTATTCATTAGATAAGGTTGATTTGATTGTATTCTGACTATATTGGAATGCCTGTCTTTCAGTTTTTGAACTTGGGGAAGCTAAGTATGTGGGTGGGTCAGCACCGTATTCATCATCTGTGCTAAGAACCAAGTTCATATGAAGTTCATATACACATAGTCTTTCTTTCTTTAAAGTTAGGATATTTTTGAGATATTATTTATGAATTTTTTAAGATGGTAAAATTTTTATTTTCTAATACAAGTTTTAAAATTCATTAGTTAGGCTTGTTGTAAATAGTGGAATTATTTTATGCATGGCTATTATAATCTTATGAAGCATGAGATCTGTGGAATTATTTTATGCATAGCTATTAAAATAAACTTATGAAGCACACCTGAGATCTAACTAAATCTGGTGGTCGTATTTTTTTGTGAAATCCTTGTATCTTTTCAAAGTTTACATACAGAATGATGACTTTGGTGAATGTATATGTTATTATGTGGTCTAGTAAGTTGTACCCACTCAAACTTGTCTGTATATTAAATTTGAGGCATATATGTTTGGTATGCTTAAAAGAAAGATGAACATATGTATAAGTAGTATGCTTCCATTTTTGTAAAAACTGACCATTTTCCCTTCCCCACATACGTGTCTATACTTGTGTATGTAGAGGTTGGAGAAAGTTGTGGAGGCTACATGTCAGGCTACATGTTACTGTTGATTACCTTCAAGGGGTGGGGATAAGGAAGGAGAGAGTAGGGAAAAATTTTTGCAAAATGGAAAAATAGTTATGGTATAATATTAAGTGAAAATATAGGCTATAAAGTGTTATCCATATTATTATAAATATGTAAACAATGAACATGCGTGTAGATAAGGAATAGAAAATAACACGAACAAATGAAAACATTGATTTTTATCATGTGATGGGATTATGGAGAAGTTTTGTTTTGGATTTCTGTTATTTTAATATTTTATAATAAAATAATTGCAAAAGGTTGATCCCTCTTAATTCCTTGATGAACTTTCATTCTTTTGTCTTTTTACTAAATGTGTTACTTAAAAAGCACAATGGTACACATTAAAAGTATTTGCAGCTCACGTGTACACAGTGTAAAGCATCTGCTTGAAGAATGCGTTGGCTTTGTATAGAGAGCATTTGAAGAGGCCATTCTAGTGTTGATGGTTCTGAATTATTTTCATAGTACCCATCTTACAACTATCAGAGGTTTCTGTAAATAAAGATAATACTTGATATTTATAAACACTTAAGTTCTAGTCATTATTTTAATCATTTTATGTGTAATACATCCACCAATCCTCATTAATTCCATAAACAGTAGTCACTATTACTGTCCCATTTTATATATGAGGAAACTGAGTTATAGAGAATTTTTTTGCTCAAGGTCATAATATAATAGGCTAAATCAGTATCAAGTATTACTTGAAAAATCAGACTGTTTGATAGATAGTGTAGGTTAGAATTCACTATAATAACATATAAAAGTTAATATGTCAACTGTATGTAATATGTAGCATAAAACACATGGGTGTAATATATATAATAATAGTCTAAGTCCTGAATTAATCTGGAATTTTTGGTGGTTAAAATCAACTGAATTATATTTAAATTGATGTGTAAATTCTCAGGATGCATTGAAATACATTCTAGTTTGAGATAATCTTAAAACATCTTCACAACTCAGGTTTATTTTTAAGAATTATACACTAAATATTTTATTTTATTTTTTTACACTAAATATTTTAAAGCTATTATTTATTTTACAGATAGTTTGTGCTTCCTTTGAAAATGGAATGATTTTCTAGTTTACTAAAGACCATTTAAGGAGCTAAATGTAAAATTGCAATTTTATGGATATTTAGTGAGTATTTTTGAATTCTGTATTAGGAGACTGACCACTCTTTAAAGAAGACTGACGTTTCTTTTAAATATTCTGATTATTTCACAGTGCATTAACTTTGTAGTTATTTTAGAAAAGGAAAGAGAAAGGAAGGCATTATAGCATAATATTAGGTTGAATCATAAAATTACTAATATTTGACCATTTGACTTATAAAAAATGAATTTTCTTTTGAAAAATTTTTTAAACAACTGATAATTAGTTTATTAAAAAGGTTGACGTAAGCGTGTGCAGTGGTGACTTCAGCCTCAACTCCTGGCTCAATAGTGATGGAAGTAATTTGCTTTAGCAATCTCAGAAGGACTGTGCAAGTCAGTGAGTCACTTGTGGAGCCTCATCTGAAAATGATCCCAAATCTTAGAACCTTCATTACAAGGAGTTTTCCTTGTAGTGATTTTGAGAGTCGTGGTAGGCATCCCAACTGGTCCTTCTACTTTGAGATTCTTCTCCTTTGTACCTCTGATCAAGTCGCATTTACCTTCTTCACAGATTTTACATTGTGCTGGTTAGAGTAATTCTAATTTGGTGAATGGCCGCCTCTGTTTCCATGGGTGTCTTCCTGGTGTCTTTAAAAGCCCTCTCTGCAGTGCAGCTTCTTGACGGACTTGTTCCTTGGAAAGAGCAAACAGTGGTGAGGAGCAGAATCGGAGCGCCCAGAAGCTCTACTGTAGCTACGACCACGTCTTCCTCAAAGAGCCAAGAATGCATTTTCTTTCTTTTTTTTTTTAATTAATTTTTATTAACATATAATGTATTATTTGCCCCAGGGTACATGTCTGTGACTCGTCAGGCTTACACATTTCACAGCACTTAACAGCACATACCCTCCCCAATGTCCACAACCCAGCCACCCCATCCCTACCCTCCCCCCGCCTCCCAGCCACCCTCAGTTCGTTTTGTGAGTTTAGAAGTCTCTTACGGTTTGTCTCCCTCCCCATCCCTTCCTGTTTCATTTCTCTTCCCCACGCCCCCCCAAACTCCGTCCTTGCCTCTCAAATTCTTCATATCAGAGAGATCATGTGATAATTGTCTTTCTCTGACTTATTTCGCTTAGCATAATACCCTCCAGTTCCATCCATGTCGTTGCAAATGGCCAGATTTTGTTTCTCTTGATGGCTGTATATTATTCCATTGTATATACATATCATGTGTCTGTTGGCCATTTGGATGTCCTCTTTGCAGAAATGTCTGTTCATATCTTTTGCCCATTTCTTGATTGGATTA
The DNA here is from genome assembly GCA_028646535.1 of Procyon lotor. NCBI lineage: Eukaryota > Metazoa > Chordata > Mammalia > Carnivora > Procyonidae > Procyon > Procyon lotor. Next base: position 22,373,895 of record CM053606.1, read on the forward strand.
TTTGTTCTTTGGGTGTTGAGTTTGAGAAGTTCTTTATAGATTTTGGATTCCCAACACCATTTGTTGAAGAGACTGTCTTTTTTCCACTGGATATTCTTTCCTCCAAGAATGCATTTTCAAATGGCTCAGCGTAATAAAGCATGGGCTTTTTTTTTTTTTTTTTTTTTTTTTAGCATAGGTTTTTCAAAGTCAGGTTATGGTACAATCTCTAGTATTTAGCAATATTGGGATAATAACACCCATACCCATTTATGCTTAGGGGATATGCATAATATTACTTTAATTTCATTCTTATCTTTCTGGCCTCCTGGAATCTTGAGTTAGCTACCTTCCTGCTTTTCACCAAAGGTAATACCTGAGCAAACCTTTTCTATTCCACATGGACTACGCACTACTCTTTGAGATTAAGGATCATGTGTTCATCTTTCTTTACATCTCCTAACTTGTTGTCTTACAGGTTTAAATGTGATATATATGTACACACAGAAACACGTATTGCACATTTATAAACAAAAATTAAAAAACCATTTTTATGTTTCATAATTTGATATTAATATAGAATATAAAATATAGATTGATACAGTGAAACTGCATATTCCTGTTACCAACTTTGACATCTAAACAGTTCTCGACATTTTGCTATTCCTCTCTCATCCAACTTCTCTTTTTTTTGGTCAAAATAATTTTAGTATATGTGGTTCTAAAGTGAGCATTTGGTCAAAATAATTTTAAAGAAATCTCAGGCATAATATCATTTAATCTTTACATACTTAGGTATGTATTTCTAATAAGTAAGAATTAAAACTAAAAAACTCCAATACCATTCCTAATAAAGTTAAGAGTTCCTTAATCCAGTCTGTTCAGATTTCTTTGATTTTCTAAATTTTTTTTTTTTTTTTACAATTGGTTTGTTTAAATCACTATCCAAATAAGATTTGCCATTTTATTTGGTTTATCGGCCTCTTAAATTTCTCTTAACTTCAACTGTTGCCCATCCTACTGTATATACCCTGTACTTTTCTCCATGCTATCTCTTTGTTGAAAAAACTAGGTCATTTGTTCAGGAGAATTTCCCACATTCTGGATTTGGCTGCTTGAATTCTTGTGGTGTTTTAACATGTTCAATTACCCTTCATATTTCCCACAAATTAGTAGTTACATATAGAGCAGTGGTTCTCAACTTTGGCTGAAACTTGAGAATTACCTGGAGAGCTTTTAAATACCCTGATTCTCAGGTTACATTTCAGATTAATGAAATCAGAATTCATGGCTGGATTCTAGGAATCAATATTTTTTTTTTTAAAGATTTTTTATTTATTTGACAGCGAGAAACACAGTGAGAGAGGGAACACAAGCAGAGGGAATGGTAGCGGGAGAAGCAGGCTTCCTGCGGAGCAGAGAGCCCGATGCGGGGGCTCGATCCCAGGACCCTGGGATCATGACCTGAGTCGAAGGCAGTCGCTTAACGACTGAGCCACCCAGACGCCCCTAGGCATCAATATTTTAAAAAATTTTCCCAAGTGATTTAGTCTGTAGCCAAGATTGAGAACTTGAATTGGTAAAGCTTTATGAAATTTAGGTTCAGTTTTTTTTTTTTTTTTAAGATTTTATTTATTTATTTGACAGAGAGATCACAGGTAGGTAGAGAGGCAGGCAGAGAGAGGGGGAAGCAGGCTCCCTGCTGAGCAGAGAGCCTGATGTAGGGCTCCATCCCAGGACCCTGAGATCATGACCTGAGCTGAAGGCAGAGGCTTTAACTCACTGAGCCACCCAGGCGCCCCAGGTTCAGTGTTTTTAAGAAAGAAAAATTCATGAATAGAGTGAATATAGACCTTATTTCCAATCAGGTTTAAGAATAAAAGGGTGTGCTGTTTAATAATTACAGGGGGGTAATAGCCATAAACTGGAACTTTCTGGACAAATTAGGATATATAGTCACCCTATTAGATGATGTGAGTACATGGTGAATTCTTGTTGCATTATTCCAGGAGGCACACTTTCAGTGTTACTAAAATTGATCAATAAAAATTTACATTCTGCTAGTGAAATCTAAACATTATAGTTTCTTAACATCTCGCCTAATGAATTATCAGCCATAGATGATTTTCCTAGGTCTATGATTTTTTAGAGGAGTTTTTTTTTTAAACATTTATTATTCACTGGAATTCTTCTGTAAAGGATTTCTTCATATTGCAATTATTTGGGGTTTTTTTTAATATTTTTTAATATTTTTACAGGAAAAGCAGAGAGTAAATGCTTATTTTTTCCTCCATTATTTTTTTTTCCTCCATTATTTATCAACTTTCAGAAAAATGAATGGATGCCGTAGCAAATCCTAAAGGTGAGGCTTGGGAGGTGATAGCATTATGAAGACATAGACTTTAATATGTTTGATATATTTAAGTGTGTTGGTGGTCAGTATTCTTTTTGATGTTTAAATTTGTCATATTTTTTTATTAATGGTCATCTGTATTAGTATCCTAAGGCTGCCATAACAGATTACTACCAGTTTGGTGGCTTAATATGGCAGAATTTATTCTCTCTCAGTTCTGGATGCTGGATGTTTGATACCAAGGTGTCAGTATGGCCAGGTTCTCTCTGCAGGCTCTAAGGAAGAATTTTTCCTTCTTCCAGCTTTTGAAAGGATTCTGGAAGCTTCTGTTGGGTTAATTTATATTACTTGATTTGTGGCAGCATAACTCCAGTCTGCCTACCTCTTCATGTGGCCTTCTGTGTTTTCTGTCTCTTTTAAGGATATCTTCATTGGATTTAGGGTCCAGCCTAATCCTGAATGATCTTGTCTCAAGGTCTTTACCTTAATTACATCTGTGAAGACCTATTCTCACATTCTGAGCTTCTGGGTGCTTATGTCTTTTAGGGGCCACAGTTCGAGCCACTACAGTCTACCCTTTTGTCCCTCAAACTTGACCTCCATCCCGTATGCAAAATACATTCATCTCTATCCCAACATCCCCCAAAGTCTCAACCCATTATAGCATGAATTCTTAAGCCTTAAGTCTCATCTAAATTTCATCAGCTCAAAAACACCCAAATCTTAGCATCTAAATCATCTAGGGAAGATACGAGTATGGTTCTGGGTATGACCCATCTGGGGTAAAATTCTTCTTTATCTGTGGCCCTGTGAAACTAGAAAACAAATTTTCTGCTTCTAACATACAATCCTGGAATGAGCATAGGATAGATATTCCCATTCCAAAAGGAAAGAAATGGAAGGAATAAAGGGATCACTGGTCCCAGTCAAGTTCAAAACTCAGTAGGACCAATTTCCTTAGGTTTCAAGACCTGAGAATAATTCTATGTGGCTTGATCCTCTGCCCTCTGGGTTTATTGAAGCACTGTAGACCCCTGCTTTGAGCCTACTTCTTTGGCTTCCACTTTTTTTTTTTTTTTTTAAAGATTTTATTTATTTGACACAGAGAGAGAGATCACAAGTAGGCAGAGAGGCAGAGAGAGAGAGAGGGGGAAGCAGTCTCCTTGCTGAGCAGAGAGCCCGATGCGGGGCTCGATCCCAGGACCCTGAGATCATGACCTGTGCTGAAGGCAGAGGCTTTAACCCACTGAGCCACCTAGGTGCTCCTCTGGCTTCTACTTCTGTGTACCTTTCTTTTTCTTGATGGGTAGCACATGTTCACATATAAGTAGCTTTATTAGCTCTTTCCTGCCAATAGTCAGATTTTTTTCATTTTCGTCTAGTCTGTCTTATTTGAAGTATAGCTGGTAGTGTTTTAGTTAGTATAATATGTTCACAAACCTGGGTGGCTCAGTCATTGGGCATCTGTCTTTGGCTCAGGTTATGATCCCAGCGTCCTGGGATCTAGCCCCACATCAGACGCCCTGCTCTATGGGAAGCCTGCTTCTCCCTCTCCCACTCTCCCTGCTTGTGTTCCCTCTCTTGCTTTGTTTCTCTCTGTCAAATAAATAAATAAAATCTTAAAAAAAAAAAAATGTATTCACAAACCTTGAGTCTTCTATGTAAAGGGGATCCATATAATTAGACAAGAGTGTTCTTCACAGATTCTGGATAAGCCCATCTTTATTCCTGACTTAAATTGAGATGACTGATTGGACCCATGAGTCATACCTCTGATATCTTCAGTAAATAGTTGTCCAACTATACTCTTGGCCCTTTCCCTAGAACACATTTCTTCCTTTTTTTTTTTTAAAAGACTTTATTTATTTATTTGACACAGAGAGAGAGAGATCACAAGTAGGCAGAGAGGCAGGCAGAGAGAAAGAGGGGGAAGCAGGCTCCCTGTTGAGCAGAGAGGACCCAGGTCCCAGAGAGGACCCTGTTGATCCCAGGACCCTGAGATCATGAACTGAGCCGGAGGCAGAGGCTTTAACCCACTGAGCCATCCAGGCGCCACCCCCCAGCCCCCAGGGCACATTTCTAATGGTGAATTTCATAATTTTCACATCTTCCATCTGGATGGGCTGAGAACTTCCCAAATCATCAAGGGTTGTTTCTTTTTGCTTAATATTTCCTCAATTTCTCTCTCGGCTCTCCCTTTTTACTCTTAGCAGCAAAAAGAAACCAGGTTGTGCTTTCAACAATTTGCTTAGAAATCTTAGTAATAAGTTGATTGCTTCCAAATTCTGCTTCCTACCCAGTATAGAACACAATTCAGTCAGGTTTTCTGCTATTTTATAAGTGATCACCTTCTAGTTCCCAATAACACATTCTTCATTTCTTTCTGAGATATTCTTCCTTTCCTTCTGACATCTCACCAGAACCACCTTTAACATTCAGATTTTCTCAACATTTTGTTCATGGTATATGTATTCTTTAAGATGCTATAATCTTTCTCTTCTTGTTCTTCACTTCCTTGTGAAACTTCACCAGAATTGTCTTTAATACCTATATTTGTAATAACCATCTCTTGAAGGCAGTCTAGATTTTTTTCTATCACGCTGCTTTCTTTTTCTTAATTTTTTTTTAGTGGTCACTTTTTTTTTTTAATTAACATATTATGTATTATTTGCCCCAGGGTACATGTCTGTGAATCATCAGGCTTACACATTTCACAGCACTTACCATAGCATATACCTTCCCCAATGTCCATAACCCAGCCACCCTATCCCTACTCCCCTACCCCCCAGCCACCCTCAGTTTGTTTCGTGAGTTTCGGAGTCTCTTATGGTTTGTCTCCTTCCTGATCCCATCTTGTTTCATTTCCCTCCCACACCCCCCCCACGACCTCCTACCCTGCCTCTCAAATTCTTCCTATCAGATCATATGATAATTGTCTTTCTCTGACTGACTTATTTCGCTTAGCATAATACCCTCCAGTTCCATCCACGTCATTGCAAGTGGCCAGATTTCGTTTTTCTTGATGGCTGCATAGTATTCCATTGTGTATGTGTGTGTGTGTGTGTGTGTGTGTGTGTGTGTGTGTGTGTGTGTATCACATTTTCTTTATCCATTCATCTATTGATGGACATCTATGTTCTTCCCATAGTTTGGCTATTGTGGACATTGCTGCTATAAACATTCAGGTACATGTGCCCCTTCGGATCACTACATTTGTATCTTTAGGGTAAATACCCAGTAGTGTGATTGCTGGATCATCGGATAGCTCTATTTTCAACTTTTTGAGGAATCTCCATACTGTTTTCCAGAGTAGCTGCACCAGCTTGCATCCCCACCAACAGTGTAGGAGGGTTCCTCTTTCTCCGCATCCTTGCCAACATCTGTAGCTTCCTGACTTGCTAATTTTAGCCATTCTGACTGGTGTGAGGTAGTGTATCTCACTGTGGTTTTGATTTGTATTTCTCTGATGCTGAGTGATGTTGAGCCCTTTTTCATGTGCGTGTTGGCCATTTGGATGTCCTCTTTGCAGAAATGTCTGTTCATATCTTCTGCCCATTTCTTGATCGGATTATTTGTTCTTTGGGTGTTGAGTTTGATAAGCTCTTTCTAGATTTTGGATACTAGCCCTTTATCTGATATGTCATTTGCAAATATCTTCTCCCATTTTGTCAGTTGTCTTTTGGTTTTTGTTGACTGTTTCCTTTGCTGTGCAAAAGACTTATCTTGATAAGTCGCAATAGTTCACTTTTGCCTTTGCTTCTCTTGCCTTCGGGGATGTTTCCAGGAAGAAGTTGCTGCGGCAGAGGTGGCAGAGGTTGAAGAGGTTGCTGCCTGTGTTCTCCTCAAGGATTTTGATGGATTCCTGTCTTATATTGAGGTCTTTCATCCATTTTGAGTCTGTTTTTGTGTGTGGTGTAAGGAAATGGTTCAGTTTTATTCTTCTGCATGTGGCTGTCCAGTTTTCCTAACACCATTTGTTGAAGAGACTGTCTTTTTTCCAATGGATATTCTTTCCTGCCTTGTCGAAGATTAGTTGACCATAGAGTTGGGGGTCCGTTTCTGGGCTCTCTATTCTGTTCCATTGATCTGTGTGTCTGTTTTTGTGCCGGTACCACACTGTCTTGATGATTACAGCTTAGTAATAGAGCTTGAGGTCTGGAATTGTGATTCCGCCAACTTTGGTTTTCTTTTTCAACATTCCTCGGGCTATTCGTGGTCTTTTCTGGTTCCATATAAAATTTTAGATTATTTGTTCCATTTCTTTGAAAAAATTGATGGTATTTTGAGAGGGATTGCATTAAATGTGTAGATTGCTTTAGGTAGCATAGACATTTTCACAATATTTGTTCTTCTAATCCATGAGCATGGAACGTTTTTCCATTTCTTTGTGTCTAAATTTTTTTCATGAGCACTTATAGTTTTCTGAGTACAGATTCTTTGCCTCTTTGGTTAGGTTTGTTCCTAGGTATTTTCTTTTTATTTTTTTAAGTAGGTTCTACGCCTGATGTAGAGCCCAACCCAGGGCTTGAACTCATGACCCTGAGATCAAGACCTGAGCTGAGATCAAGAGTGGGATGCTTAACAGACTGAGCCACTCAGTCACACTCCCCTTTTTTTGGATAGTTGACAAATTGCCTCTGTCACGTTTCTTAAAATTCATCCAGGATCTACTCATCCAATTCCAAATCTATTTCCACGTTTTTAGGTATTTATTACAACAACATCATTTCCAAGTACCAAAATCTATATTAGTTTCCTAGGTTTATTGTAAGAAATCACCACAAACTTGGTGGCTGAAAACAACAGAAATTTATTCTCTTACAGTTCTGGAGGCTAGAACTCCAAAATTAAGGAGTCAGCAGGGCCATCCTCTCTCTGAAGGCTCTAGGAAGAAACCTTTATGTCTCTTTGAGCTTCCAGTGGCCTTAGGTGTTCCTTAATTTGTGGCCGCATTAACTCCCAATTTTTATCTCTGCTTTCACATGGCCTTCTCTGTTTTTGTCTTTTCTAAGGAGAGTGGTTGTTGAATTTAGGATTCAGTTAGTGCCTACCCTAATCCAGGGTCATCTCATTTCAAGATCCTTGCACTAATTAAATCTGCATAGATCACATTCTGAATATCTGAGAGGATGTATCTTTGGGGCCACAGTTCAGCCTACAACAGTCTTTAAGGTTAGCACCTGAATGTTTTATTTTTTTATTATTTTTTAAAGATTTTATTTATTTATTTGACAGAGACAGAGATGATAAGTAGGCAGAGAGGCAGGCAGAGAGAGTGGGAAGCAGGCTCCCTGCTGAGCAGAGAGCCCGATGTGGGGCTTGATCCTAGGATCCTGAGATCATGACGTGAGCTGAAGGTAGAGGGTTTAACCCACTGAGCCACTCAGGTGCCCCTCGAGAATGTTTTAAAAAAATTATATGAAAAGTCACCTTAAATTTTTTTAATGTGTTAAGATATACATGGCATAGAATTTACCATATTAATTATTAAAAAGTGAATGATTCAATGATGATTCAATGGCATTAAATACATTTTAATAGTGTTGTGCAAGTATTACCACTATCTTTTTTTTTTAAAAAGATTTTATTTATTTTAGAGAGAGAGAGTGGGGGGAAGGGTGAAAGGAGAGGGAGAGGGAGAGACTCTCAAGCTGACTATGCACTGAGTTTCAGCTTGACTCAGGGCTCTGTCTCAGGACCCTGAGATCAAGACCTGAGCTAAAACCAGGAGTTGGATGCTGAACCACCTGAGCCACCCAGGTGCTCCTATCACTGTCTTTTTCAACCCCGACAGAAAGTCTGTCCACATTAAGGAATAACTCCCCATTACTGTTTCCTCCAGCCTCCGTTATGCTTTAATTTGCTTTGTAGCTCAATGAATATACCTATTCTAGATATTTCATATAAGTGGAATTACACAGTATTTGACCTTTAGTGTCTGGCTTATTTCACTTAGCATAATATATCAGAACTTCAATCTTTTTTGTGATTGAGTAATAGTTTATAACACATTTTATTTATCATTTCATTTGTTGATACACCCGGTTTTATATCTTTTGGCTATTATGAAAAATGTTGCTATAAACACTGGTGTAGAAGTATCTGTTTGAGTCTCTGTTTTCACTTCTTTTGGATATATACCTAGAAATGGATTTTCTGGGATAAATGGGATTTTTATGTTTATCTTTTTGAGGAATCCCCAGATTCTTTTCCACAGAGGTGTACTAGCAATGCACGAGGGTTCTGATATCTCCATATCCTCTCCAATGGTTGTTCTTTTTTTTTTTTTTTTTGTTTTTTAATAGCTGTCCTAATGGGTGTGAAGTAGTATCTCATTGTGGTTTTGATATATAATTTTTTAATCACTGTTGATGTTGAGTATCTGTTCTTGTGCTTATTGGCCATTTGTATATCTTCCTTAGAGAAATGTGTATTTAAATCATTTGCCTTTTTTTATTGGGTTGTTTTGTCTTTTTGTTACTGAGTTATAGGAGTTCTTTATATATTCTGAATATTAAACTCTGATCAGATATGTGATTTGCAAATATTTTCTCCCATTCTGGGAGTTTTCTTTTCATTTTTGATAGTGTCCCTTGAACCACAAATGTTTTCAGTTTTGATGAAGTCTAATTTGTCTGTTTTCCTTTTGTAGCTTGTGCTTTTGTTTTCAATTTAAGAAACTATTGCTAAATATAAGATCCTGTAGTTTTTCTCATATGAAGAAATCTAAGAGTTTTGTAGTTTAGCTCTTTAATGTAGGTCTTTAATCCATTTAAAGTTAATTTTTGTTTATAGTGTAATGTATGTGTGCAGTTCTGTTCTTTTGTATGTGGATATCTAGTTTTTCCAGCACCATATGTTGAAGTCTGTTCTTTTCCCATTGAATGATCTTGGCACCCTTGTCAAAAATCATTTGGCCTTTGTATTAATCACTTGGGTGCTATAACAAAATAGCATAGATTAGGTGACTTAAACCATAGAAATTTATTTCTCATATTTCTTCAGAATGGGAAGTTTAAGACTGAGGTTCTGGCAAGGTAGATTTCATTTGGCTTGCTGGCAGCTCCCATTTTTGCTTTGTGTCCTCATAATCTCTTCTTTGTGTGTTCTCAGAGATTGAGTGAGCTCCCTGGTGTCTCTTTAGAAGGGCACCAATCCTGTATGAGAGCCCTACCCTCATAACCTCATCTAACCCTAGTTATCTGCTAAAGGTCCCATCATTAAATATCATAACATTGGGGTTTCAGTCTTATAAATTTTGGGGATACAAATATTCCATTCATAACAGCCATATATGTAAGGGCTTGTTTCTGGATTCTCAGTTTTGTTTCATTGGTCTGTATGTCCCTTTGTGCCTGTATTACACTGTTTTGATTACTGTAGCTTTGTTGAAGTTTGAAATTGGAAAGTGAGTTCTCCATCTTTGTTTCTCCTTTTCAAGATTGTTTTGGTTAATTGGCATCCCTTAAAATTCCATATGAAATTCAGGATTTTTTTTTCCTATTTCTACAAAAAATACCTTTGGGATTTTGTTAAGGATTGAATTGAATTTATAAATATCTTGGGTAGTATTGTCATCCTGATGTTATTAAGTCTTCCAGTCAACGACTGCAGGGTATCTTTCCTTTTATCTATGTCTTTTAATTTTTTTTTTTTTTTTTATTAAGTAAACTTTACTCCCAACTTGCGCCTAGAACTCATGACCCTGGTATCAAGAGTGCCATGCTCTGCTGACTAAGCCAGCCAGGTACCCCAGTCCTTTAAAATTTCTTCCAGCCGTATTTTGTCCAGGTCTCAGTGTACAAATGTTGTAGCTCTTTGGTTAAATTTTTCTTAAATAGTAGTGTAATACGCTATATTAATAGAGTGAAAAAAACCCCCACATGATCTTCTCAGTTGATGTAGGAAAAAACATTGGAAAAATTTCATCAGACTTCCATTAATAAATTAGGAACAGAAGGGAACTTCCTCAACATGATAAAAGCTATATTTGAAAAATTGTAGCTAACATCATATTTGATGGTGAAAGACTGCAACGCTTTCCCCTAACATCAGGAATAAGATAAGGATGCCCTCTTTTGGTACTTCTAATCAATGTATTTGAAATTTTAGCCAGAGCAGTAGGCAAGATAGAAAAGACATCCAAATTAGAAGTAAAACTATCTCTTACTGTAGATGACATGATTGTATATATAGAAAACTTTCCAAATCCACCAATGTCCCCCATCCCCCCAGACCCCGTGAGAGGTAGTAAATTCAGCAGAGTTCTGAATTAAAAAAAAAATCGCACAAAAATCAGTTGCATTTCCACCCACTAGTAATGAAATCTTGAAAGGAAATCAAGAAAATTATTTCATTTACATTAGCATCAAAAAGAATAAAATACTTGGTTATCTGTATTCTTTTGATTTTGCTCAGTAGTCCTTGGAAGTTTATTCCCTTTTTGGTCAAAGAGACATACCTAGCCTCATGCTTTTGTTACTATCTCAGACTTGGAATTAACTCCCAGGAAACCAAGGTACCTTTCAACAGGAAGTGGTAGTTACAGATTATAGTCTGAACTGAGATAAGCTTTTTGAAATTAGAGGGGTTTTTTGAGACTCTTATTGTTTTTCACACTTAACTCCTCAACTCACATCTGGCTTTTCCTTCTGTTTCCCCACTGAAATTCTCTTTAACATTACTGAACTGACTTAATAATTACCAAGTCTAATGATGCTTTTCAGAGGTTTTATTTGATTTCTCTTAACATCTGACCCTATTGCCCGTTCCCGTTCCCTCCTTGAAACTTCTCCCTTGTTTCTCTCCTTGGCATTCTTATGGTTCTTTTCTTGAATTGCTTCTTTTCAGTCATTTTGACTCAATTTGCATGCCCATTAAAAGTGTTGTTTCCTTGGCCTGTGGTTTTCTTGGGTAATCTCCTACAGTCATTTTAAAACTACCCATTAAATACATCGTGATTTCCTTTCTGCTTCTTTGCTTCTTTTTTTGTGTGTGTCTAAAACTCAAAATCTGTATTGCCAGATGTGTAATTTGACTTGTATTGTAATGTTTAACAGATACTGCTAATTCAGTGTGCCTAAAATGGACTCTATTCCTCTTGCAAGTACTTGCTCTCACAAATAGTGCCCCATTCCTTCTCTCAGTTTTTCTTTTTGTATTCTTTTATTGTCTTCTAGTCATCCAAGTTAGAAACTTCTGAGTCATCTTGCTGCTTCTCTTTCCCTTATCAACCCAGTTTTAATTGGTGAATCTTACTGAGATTACCTCACATATGATTTTTGAGATTTTATTTCTACTAACACCAGCATAATTATGGTACTCGTTTTGTTTGCTTTGTCTTAACTTTCCTTGCCTTTAAAACTCTTCTTTCCCCCCATATCTTTTCTGTTGTTTCTTCTCCTGTTCATTCTGTATACTGGAGACTGATTTATCTTCAGAATTGAAAATCTATTCATCCATATGAACAGATTGATAATACTTCTTACTAATAATTAATAACAATTCAATTCCCCAAGATAGGTGCTATTCAGATTCTGTTCCTGTGGCAAGAAGCAGGTTGCATCATAGCTCTGACTCTCCTTTTAGAAATGTACTTTTCCTTCATAGGAGAGGTTTTTTTCTAATTGTCTCTGCTGTTGTCATGCTAGCCTTGGCAGGGGCCCTGCTTGGCCCTGCAGCTGGAATGTAGAGATAGAATCTTTGCTTAATTCCACCCAGCACAGTTGAGACCAGGCTGTGACTTTTTTTTTTTCTTTTTTTCTTTTTTTTTTTTTAAAGATTTTATTTATTTGACAGAGAGAAACACAGCGAGAGAGGAAGCACAAACAGAGGGAATGGTAGCGGGAGAAGCAGGCTTCCTGCGGAGCAGGGAGCCCGATGCGGGCCCTGGGATCATGACCTGAGCTGAAGGCAGACACTTAATGACTGAGCCACCCAGGCGCCCCCAGGCTGTGACTTTTTTAAAAGAATTTTTAAGCAATCTTAACCAGTGTGGAGCTTGAATTTACAACCCTGCGATCAAGAGTTACATGTTCTACTAACTGACCAATTCAGGGGCCCCTCAGGTTGTAACTTTTAAACAAGACTTTATTAAAAGTTGAGTACAGTGGGAGGGAATTACAAAACCAACACAGTAGTCCACTCCCACCCCAAATCTGTGGTTTTGTTTTCTGTGGTTTCATTTACCCACAGTCAACCACTGTCCAGAAGCAGATGATCCTCCTGATGTATTGTCAGGAGATCAGTAGTGTTGCAATGCCTAGGTTGTTCACCTCATTTCATCTCATCTTATAGGCATTTTATCATTTCATGTCAACACAAGAAGGGTGAAAACTATATTTTGAGAGCGGGACCAATTCACTTAACTTTTATTACGGTATAGTGCTATAATTGTTCTGTTTATTGGTGTTGGTCTCTTCCTGTGCCTAATTTATACATTCAACTTTATCATATTTATGTGTAGTTGGTCCTTGAACAACAGTGGGGTTAGGGGCACTGGTCCCCGCACAGTGTAAAATTTGCCTATTAGCTTTTTAAAAATAATTAATTTTTAAAATATTTTATTTATTTGACAAAGAGTGGGAGAGAGAGCGAGAGAAAGCACAAGCAGGGGGAGTAGCACAGGGAGAGGGAGAAGCAGGCTCCCCACTGAGCAGGATCAGTTCCAGGATGTAGGGCTCAGTCCCTCAGATCCCTAGGATCCCGGGATCATGACCTGAGCTGAAGGCAGATGCTTAACCAACTGTGCCACCCAGGCGCCCCTTATTTATTTAAGTAATCTCTGCACCCAGTGTGGGGCTTGATCTCACAACCCCAAAATCAAGAGTCTCATGCTCTTCTGACTGAGCCAGCCAGGCACCCCTGCCTATAACTTTTGACTCACTGGAGACCTAATTACTAATACCCTACTGTTGACTGGAAGCCTTAGTAATAATAACATAAACAATTGGTTAACACATATTTTGTATGTTACATGTATTATATATTGTTAACAATAAAGTAAGCTAGAGAAAAGAAAATATGTGTGTGTGTTTTTTTTTTTTTTTTAGAGAGAGAGAGAGACTGTGAGATGAAGGGGCTGGGGGAGAGGGGCAGAGGGCGAAGGAGAGAATCTTAAACAGGCTCTAGGCCCAGTGTGGCACTCTGAGCCTGACGCAGGTCTCCATCTTACATCCCTGAGATCATGACCTGGCAAGAAATCAAGAGTCAGATGCTTAACTGACTGAGCCGCCCGGGAAACCCAAAAAGAAAATGATTTTTAGAAAATTGTAAGGTAAAGAAAATATATTTGCAGTACTGTACCGTATTTATAGAAAAGTGTGTAAGTGGACCTGTGCAGTTTATACCCATGTTGCTCAAGGGTCAACTGTACTACCTTTAATAATTAGCTATTTCCAAAATTTTAAAACAAAGTATACAAGAGGAAAAAGAAATGGGGCGCCCTGCAGACTCAGAGGAGTGTGTGACTCTTGATCTTGGTGTTGTGAATTTGAGCCTTATGAGGAGTGTAGAGATTAAATAAATAAATATATAATACTTATTATATATTATTGTAATTTGGCATTATGTAATTAAATATTATGATCCTGCATATGTATACATATGTATGTATATATACATGCACATATATACACATGTATATACATATATATACATATATATGTATATATATACACGTATACATATATGTATACATAAAATACATAATGCATAAATATATATTTACAATATACACATTATATATATTACAAATATATAATAAAAATAAATAAAGAAAGAAAAACTTTAAACAGAAAAAAAGAAAAAACTTCATTTCTGAGAAGGAATTAATAGAACAAGAAAGCTTATTATATTGGTTATAATTTCTTTTTAAAAATTATTTATTTATTTATTTATTTATTTGATACAGAGAGAGAGAGAGAGAGATAGATCACAAGTAGGCAGAGAGGCAGTCAGAGAGCCCGATGCGGGGCTCTATCCCAGGACCCTGAGATCATGACCCAAGCTGAAGGCAGAGGCTTTAACCCACTGGGCTACCCAGATGCCTCGGTTAAAATTTCTTTATATATAATTTGTTCAGGTTTAACTTTCAACAAAGATTTTGAGGTAGTTTACAAAAAGGTATATAAAGATTAAAATAATTAAGGACCCTGTAAAGGAAAATACAGATATGATAACTCTAATGTTGTGATTGATTAGAGAATATGATTAAGTATGTTCCATTATCATATAGAGCAAATATTACTGCAACTTTGAAGAAACAGCATATTCTAGCACTGATTCTAAAAGTAGTTTCAGATGTGAATCTTCAGTAGGAGACACTGAGTAATGTAGTGAACATTGTCTTCAGTAACATTTTGTTAACAGAAGAAAGTCTCAATTTCTCTTCTATAGGTTTTTGTGTAAACATGCTTTTATTTCTTTTGGGTAAAAAATTAGGAGTGGGATTCCTGGGTAATAAAAGTTTTCTTATGTTGTGTTTTGAGTTATTTATATATTTTGGATATAAATCTTTTATTAGGTGAGTGTTTTGCAAATAATTTCTCCTAGTCTGTGGTTCATCTTCCTTTTCTTAACATTGTTTTTCAAAGAGCAGAAAATTGAGATTGAGGCTGGTGAACACATACACATGTACAGACACAGATTTAATTTTGTGGGAATCAGCAGGTAGATAACAACAGTAGGGGACCCAGGAGAATCATGGTGTATTCGTTTTTAATTAGCAATATGCTTCAGAACCCCCTGAGGGAGTTCTATCCCTGCTCCTTTACAGTACACACATGTCTAGTCCCTATTTGTCCCAGACCTTCTGAAATAAATTAGGTGGAGGATTGCAGAGTAGGAACTACTATCATAGTATGTTTTGGCCTTGGTCCTTACCATTAACGTGGTTTTTGTTTCCTTACAAATAGAAATAAAGATCTAGCTAACTTAGTTTTCAGTAAGTTAGTGCACAAGAAATACTAGCATACATTAGGTGGTGTTTCTAGAGGCAAAGGGGAGAGATTGGGTAGGATCATGGAAGCCTTGAAAGTCATTGTTGGGAAGTGAATGTGAACATTACTTTTTTCTTGCTTTCCATTCTGTGACACTTGAATTATTTAAGAAGCAAATATTTGCTCCAATTATTCCTTTCATTCAACCCTTTTGTTCCCCTGAAATTGACTACGATGTTTTCTTTTCTTGAATTTCATTATATCATAGTAACTTTCTTGCTTTTCTATATGATCTTCATGTGATTTTTCATAGAATTTATGTCAGAGTTGAGAATTATTTCTCTAGAGATAGTTATAGAAAATATGCATGCTAGCTGTCCTTTAGTTTTTCTTTGTGTTTGATGCCTTAATTTTTAAGAGAAGTAGATATTTTCCTCACTGTAATTTTATATATGGAAAATTAATTTTAATGAAGCAGTATCTGATCATTACCAACAAGAAAAAAAGAATGTATTTAGTAACAAAGGAAGATTTGCTTTATTTAATTGTCATTTGTTGGAAGAAAAGAATACAGAAAGGCCCTAAAATTGTTATTTTGAGTTGTTATAAATGATGTTATATAGAAAAAAAGCTGCTTGTTTTGTGTGGAGTACAACTGCATTTAAGAAGTTTTTAGTTGATTACTGCTTTTTTAAAACCTTTGTTATGGAAATTTTAAACTGTAAATGTAGAGCAAATTGTTCACCTAATGGTTATGTATTTATCATTCATCTTCTTTAATAGTCATCAACTTTCTGCCTTTTGTTGTATTTATTCCTCTTACATGTTTTTCCCTATAATGTTTTAAAGCAAATTGTAGACATACTTCCATTTCACCTGTTAATACCCAAAGTATGAATCTAACAAATGCAGTCTCTTTTTAAAAAAAATCATGATACCGTTATCACAATGAACAAAATCAACATGATTCCTTAATGTCACCTAATATTTGTACAACTTTCTTATTTGTTTCACAAAGTTAGAAGCTAAAACAAGCTTTGTGGGTTGTTATGTCTTTTAAGCCTCTTTTAATCAGTTAATCTCCCCATTTTAAAAACTGCCATTTATTTTTAGAAGACACTGGATGATTTGTTCTGGAGCATTTCCCGCATCCTGGGCTTTGCTGCTTATATTCTAGTGTCATTGAACATGTTCTTCTATTCATGTTTCCTGTAACTTGTAGAAGTGTGATTAGATTCAGGTTCAATTTTTTTTTTTTTTTAAGAATTCTTCATAGAGGGTGCTGTGCTGTGTTTCCTAGGAGACCACTAGTGGAACCATCAGATTCGTCCTTGTCCTTGTTCAGGTGATGTCAGCCTAATTCATATATTTAAAAGTTCCTTTTCAGTTTTTATCTATCTATCTATCTATCTATCTATCTATCTATCTATCTATCTATCTAAGAGAGGGAGATATTTAAGAGAGGGAGATAGAGTGTGCAGGAGTGCAGGTGAGTGAGGGAGGGGCAGAGGAAGAGGGAGAGAGGAGAGAATCTTTTTTTTTAAAGATTTTATTTATTTTAGATAGAGCACAGCAGAGGGAACAGCAGAGGGAGAAGGAGAAGCCAGCTTTCTGCAGAGCAGGAAGCCCAATTCAGGCTTGATCCCAGGACGCTGGGATCATGATCTGAGTCTAAGGCTTAACTGACTGAGCCACCCAGGTGGCCCCCTTCACACCCCCCCCAAAGAGAATCTTAAGAAGACTGCATGGTGAGCATGGAGCCTGACGTGGGGTACGATCTCATTCCTGAGATTAGGACCTGAGCTGAAAACAAGAGTCAGACTTGAGTCATGCAGGTGCCCCTCCCCTTCAGTTTTTGACCTGAATGGTTTTAGCATTCATTGATAGTTCGTCCGTCCTTCCTTCCTTCCTTCCTTCCTTCCTTCCTTCCTTCCTTCCTTCCTTCCTTCCTTCCTCCCTCCCTCCCTCCCTCCCTCCTTCCCTCCCTCCCTCCCTTTCTTCCTTCCTTCCTTCCTTCCTTTCTTCTTTCTTTCAAGATTATATTCCCTAAGTAACCTCTATATCCAGTGTGGGGCTTGAACCCACAACCCTGAGATCAACAGTTGCACACTCCACCCAGAGAGCCAGCCAGGCACCCTGATAATTATTTCTTGATTAACTCTTTTATTAGGGATTATAAAATGATGGTTACCTAAATCCTTTATTTCTCCAGTGTCTGTTAGTTATGATTATTTTGTAGAGTGCTTTCCTTTATCAATGAACATTTGGTTTATTACCGTGAAATGTATTAATACAGGACAAACACAAGATAGAAAAAGAGACAAGATAATGACAAGATAATGATTGATTCTTTTGTCATTTTTAAGAATGAGTTGAAGACTTGGCAGCTTCCCCAAATGACCAATGAGGATTGTTTTTTGGAGTAAGAGGAATAAAGGTGATATTATGATAAGTCATTATAAATAGATTTATATATTTATTGTGTGTCAGTCTATTATGCCACGTTTGGTGGGTAAAAGCCTCTTTAGGTTAGCTCTGGAGTCATTTTGTCATGACTCCAGTAGTCTTTGGTAACTTCTTGTTTTCTGGTACAGAATGATTCAGTCTCATCTGTATAATTCCTATTTCAGACCTGAAATCAGCCATTTTTCCCAGGAGGTCTGGTTCCTTTTAGTGGGAAATGGTATTAAGAGACCTTAACACATTGCTTCTTGGCCTTCTGGCTAAGATCAAGTGAAGAGACCTTAACACTTAACCACATTTTAAAGTCATATCATCTTAAATTTTAGATTTAGAAGGGTTCTTTGAAATTTCTACCCAGTGTAGGAATCTGTGTCTTCTTAAGTATTTTTCACATTCATAATTAGATTCATTTGAAGACCATTTAAAAAGGTTAGATGACAAAGGTTCTCATGTTGAATATCATGTCTACTTTGTTACGTAGAAATCTAAGATGAAATGAAACTAATAAAAGTTAAAAATAAAAGGATGCCAATTGTCAAATTGCAAATGCAGCAAAAATGAGAATTTTAATATGAAAACAAAGCTATTCATGGCAAAAGTAATTAACTGTCAGAAATTTCTGGCTTTGTTTATAGAAGCTATAATTCACACTGAGGCTGTAACTGTCACAAATCATTATGTATCTAAAAATCTTGTATTGGCAGATATAAAACAAAAGTTTTAATAGTTTAGAAGAACTGAAGTTCAGTTGAATTTGGTACACTTCTAGAAAAACATTATCATCTTTTACATTTTCATGGAACATTTATAAAATTTAATAATTGACACATAATTCATACTTCCAGAAAAAAAATGCAGGTTTTAAAACCTTAAAATTTAGAGATTGCATTCTTTGACAACAGTGCAATAAAGCTGAAGTGGGTAAAGTCAATTAAAACAACCCAACCATTTGGAAATTTTAGAACTTGTAAGTAATTTTGGGGTTAAACAAGTTGAAGCTGACTTCAGTTACAAACTGTTGAGAATGTAACAGTGAGTGTGTCAGTTATACCTCAATAATCATAATAAAGGAATGTGACAGTGAAAGCACACCATATCACAACTTGGAATGTGAGCAGATTATACTCTAAAGAAAATATTTTGCATTAAATACTTTAACAGTAAAAAAGAAAGAATTGCTTATTTAACTATATGTTAGAACAATGAAATAAACCTGAGGAAAGCACAAGGGAAGAATTAATAAAGTTGAAAATAATGTGTGAGAAAAAAATGAATTAAATAGAAAATGTATGGACTGATAAAAGTACGAGCTGATTTTTTGTGAAGTGACCAGTAGAATAAACAAGTTACTGATAAGTCTAATTCAGGAAAAGAAAGGAAAACAGAAATAGTGTTAAGAAAAGCTATAACCATAAATAGTTTGGGGATAATATGTTTGACTTTTTGAAGTATAATTAATTCAGTCCTTTAGATGAAATGGAAGATCTTCTGAAATAAGTTACCAAAATTGGTTCAAGAGGTAGAAAACTTGGAAAGGCCAATAACCATTTAAGAAATGGCAGTTAGGGGCACCTGGGTGGCTTAGTCATTGAGCATCTGCCTTTGGCTCAGGTCATGATCCCAGGGTCCTGGGATCGAGCCCTGTATTGGGCTCGCTGCTAGGTGGGAGGCCTGCTTCTCCCTCTCCCAGTCTCCCTGCTTGTGTTCCCTCTCTCACTGTCTGTCAAATAAATAAAAAAAATCTTTTTTAAAAAATGGCAATTAATGTCAAAGAACAGACCAAGTTTCTAATTTTTCTTTGTACCATTGAGGAACAGTCGACTTTTCACGTTTTTAACAATATTTGCCAAAATAGAAAAGATCTTATATCAAGATGCTAATAAGGACTTTGATATTTTTAGTATTCATTTTCTATTAATAAAATCTCTTTATAAAACTAAGAATAGAGGGTCTTTCACATAATAAACATGTTAATCCAGCAGTCATCCTTGAAATTTAGGAAGGATGCCTGCTATTACCACAATTATTTATTACTGTTCTGGAAGTTGTAGGGCAATATAGTTAGATGAGGAAAAGAAATGAGAGGTATAAATCTTGGAAAGTTGGAGAACAAAATTATGATTTTTTTTTTTTTTTTTTAAGATTTTATTTAACAGAGAGAGAGAGATCACAAGTAGGCAGAGAGGCAGGCAGAGGGAGAGTGGGAAGCAGTCTCCCTGCTGAGCAGGGAGCCCGATGTGGGGCTGGTTCCCAGGACCCTGAGATCATGACCCTAGCCAGAGGCAGAGGTTTTAACCCACTGAGCCACCCAGGCACCCTTCTTTTTTTTTTCTTTTAAAGATTTTATTTATTTATTTGACAGAAAGAGATCACAAGTAGGCAGAGGGGCAGGCAGAGGGAGAGGGGAAAGCAGGCTTCCTGCTGAGCAGAGACCCCAATCCAAGCTGGGGCTCTATCCCAGGACTTTGAGATCATGACCTGAGCCGAAGGCAGAGGCTTAACCCACTGAGCCACTCAGGTGCTCCTATTTTCTTTTTTTAAAGATTTTATTTATCTATTTGACAGAGAGGAGAGAGATCACAAGCAGGCAGAGAGAGAGAGGGAGAAGCAGGCTCTCCGCTGAGCAGAGAGCCCTATGTAGGGCTTGATCCCAGGACCCTGAAATCATGACCTGAGCCGAAGGCAGAGGCTTTAACCCACTGAGCCACCCAGGCGCCCCCCCTATTTTCTAATGATACATTTATTTGCCTGGAAATCTCAAGAGTATCAAATATCAAGAGTAGAAAGTATTTTAGGGCTAAGATGTAAAAATTAAAAAATGAAAGCAACTTGAAAGAAAAGAAAAATATAGTAGGATTATAATGGGAATAGTAAAATGTCTATTTACAATATTAAAATATTTTTAAAAATCCTATAAAATTTATTAACTTTGTAAGTAGGAAAATAAAAAGAATTGATTCACAAAGTAATACAAAACTAAATTCCGTGATAAACCTAATATATATGAGATTTGACAAGAGTTTACCTAAGGACAAGGTAATTAATAATAATAATAACAATAATAATAGTTAAAACAACTAATATTTTATGAGCATTGTTTTAAGTACATGTTTTAACTCAATCCAGAAAATGACCTTATAATACAGTGTTATGCCTGAGGGTAACAGAGAGGTAAAGTGTCTTGTCGAAGTTATGTAGGTGCTAGAATAAGGAATAATGGGATTGGAACCCACTCAGGCTGTGAACCAAACTCTAAAGAATCTGTAACCATTATGCTCTGGCTCTTGAAAAAAATAAGTGATATGCCTTATTCTTAGATGGGAAAATCCAATACAATAAAAATATATGTCCTATAAGATTAATATATCAATCAGTAACCCAACAGGATTTTCTTTTTCTTTCAGATGAAGAGGAGGATAGACTTTGGATAGACTTTGAGAAAATTGATGAAGTTCATTAGGAATTATAACTATGTGAAAGATAGCTAGTCAATACAGTTTTGAATTAGAAAAATAATGGGAGAGTGGAGGAGTAGGGGAATGGTGGGTACCTAGTTCTACAGGACCTTGAATACAATACTGTTATGTTAAATTATTACAGATAAAGAGATTCATGTCTATATATAAGAATATAGTTATAGATGGTGCGCCCGTGTGGCTCAGTGGGTTAAAGCCTCTGCCTTCAGCTCAGGTGGTGATTTCAGGGTCCTGAGATCGAGCCCCGCATTGGGCTCTCTGCTTAGTAGGGAGCCTGCTTTCCCCTCTCTCTCTTTGCCTGCCTCTCTGACTACTTGTGATCTCTCTCTGTCAAATAAATAAATGAAATCTTTAAAAAAAAAAAAGAATATAAAGAATAAAGTTATTCTTTATGAATTGTGTTTGGACAGTTGGTTGGTCATTTGGGCAAAAAGTAAAGTTAGATCTTTTCCTCCAGATGCCAAAACAAATTTATAGGGATTGAATATATGGATATAAGAAAATGAAACTATTCCCCAAAGGATGAGGTGTCAGGGTGACTGCCTTCAGCTTGAGTCGTGATCCCAGTGTTCTAGGAACAAAGCCCTGCATCAACCTCCCTGCTCAGTGGGGAGCCTGCTTCTCCCTCTCCCTCTGCCTGCTGCTCTCCCTGCTTGTGCTCTCCCTGTCAAATAAGTAAAATCTTCAAAACAAAAAACAAAAACAAAAACTATTGCCCAAAGGAAATATAGGTAAATAAACATCTTGATATGGGGAATACCTTTTTGAGCATGAACCAAAAAAAGATAATTCAAAAGAATAATAGATTTGCCTATATTGAAAATGTCACATTTTTAAAAAGCAAAAGTGTTTGAAATATCTGATTATCAAAAGTGACTTTTCAGAAGAATGGGGTACTGAGCAGATAAAAGCAGGTAACCACTTTAGGAGTCATCTTAGAATTCCTTAGGGCTTCACTTCCCTAATTTCCATCTAGTCACAATTCATGTTTCCATCCAACAAATGAGTATCTGTTATGTACAAGGAACCATTGTAGGAACTGAAGATACAGTAATGAATAAAGTGCAGAACATTTTTCTTATAGAGTTTATGTTCTGTTGATGGGAGAGGGAAATGTTTAATCAAATAATGAATGTAGAGCATTTAAATTGGAAACTACTGTAGAGAAACATAAAGCAGAAAAAGAGGATATATTGTGCTGTGGTGGAAGGGGCATTGCCATTTTAATAGGGGCATTTAAGCAAAAATCTGAAGGAAATGAGAAAGCCAGCCATGTGGGTATCTAAGTAGGAAAATTACAGGTAGAAGGAATAACAAGGCTAAAGGTTGTGAGGCAGGTGAATGCTGTATATATTTTATGAACAGCAAAGATAGCTGTAGGTGGTAGTGAGTAGTAGGAGTTGAGATTATCTAAATATGGAGGGGCTTTTAAGCAGTTGTATTAACTGTAGTGTACATTGTTGGATGTTTCACAGCATCTCTGGCCTCTACCCACTAGATGTCACTACAGGTCCCCAGTTGTGGGATGCCTCCAGATATCACCAAATTTTCTAGATTTGGGGAGCAGAATTGCCCCTACTTGAAAATCAGTGTTCTACCTTATGGCTGTAGTCCCTTTCGGGAAGGTTTGGAGAAAGATTTATGGTGTGTAATTGTGTAATGGTGCAGAGCCCTCCTTTAGGTGGACTCAGTCTCTCATTGATCACAGGAGGCTGTGGGTCTGTGAATTGACCAGGTCTGGAAACTGGGCAAATGTCTGTGACTTTCACTGTGATGATTCAAGTTGGTTTTGGGCCACCAGATTTAGACATTTTCTGTTATATAGATTAAACTGCCCATCTATTTCATTCCTAGGAACATCGTGATCAATTAGCCACTGCCAAAGATCCCTGCGGGCCAAAGCATTCTGATTACCGGTACGTCCCTGCTGCCCTTATCTTTGGAGTTAAGTGTTGCCACTTAGCCTCTGCTACTTTGGGATCCCATCATCCTCAGTGAAATCAGGGAGCCCCTCTCAGTGGTGATATTCCCTGCAGTCACAACTGACTTAAAAAGAGCAGCCACACAGCTTTCTAATATGTGGTACTTCTTGCACTAATTATAGTGTCTTCTGGGCCTTCTCAAGGAATGTGGTAGGGTAGTAGGTGTATAGATTGCAGAGGATAAATCCACTTCAGTATTCCTATCTCCCTAAGCCTTTGGATTTCTTCCACATAATGCCAGTGAAACTTTTATATCTTAACCTCATTAAATATTCATTGTCTGTGTTAGAATAATTTTGATGTGCGTTTTCTTAATGAAGACAGCAATATTGTTGAGTATGTGTCAGTCAACAAGTGTTGTTAGAGCCAACTTCAGCTGCACAAGTTATCACATCAAATTCAGAAGCTGTAGAAGCTCACTCATTAATGAATTCTAACCTCCTTGGTCTAATACCCACATTAGCATCTATTTTCACCCCCCCCAGGTTTTTTCCTTTATATATTAACACAATTTGGGCATTTTTAATGTGTAAGCTGTTTTCTCTTGGGTCATATGTGTACCTGTTCCTCTATAACATGCTGAGATTTGAATCTACTTATGGGTCTAGTGTGAACAGGGTTGATTGTAATTGGTCTTGAGAATGAGCATCCTCCTTCAAGTCATTTGCTGAACATATGATATCACAGGACTTTGAAGCAAAGGAAAGTTTCTCTCTTTAGATACAGAAGGGTAGATTACTGCCCCTGAAGGTTTGAAATAGAAAATTTTGCATTTGATTTTTAGCAATGTCAACCTGTGGTTATAAGAATTCAGAGATTTTTTGGAGATTTTTTTTTAATACTGCATGAAAGTAGTTTTTTTTAGATTGTGATTTAATCTGATAGTTAGTGGCCTTGAACTTATTTTTCTGTGTACTTGTTCAAGAGCTCACAGAGAATCCATGTCATGTAACAGACCTTGTAGTTATCCCTGCTGCCTTAACAGTCAAGTACAACAGCCACTTGGGGTCTCAAGGCACTTGCTTCATTTGGCACTTCATCACAGTCAACCACAGTCGATAGCTTAATGATTGCGATGCCACTGCATGCCAGGGATTACTGGTATCCTATTTCCTGTGTAAGCCAGAGGGCACAAGTAAGCCAGTTTCCATATCTCATCTTTGTAGGTCTATTTACTGTGACCACTACCAGTATCAATTCTATGTCAGTCAGAGGTCAGAAACCATATAGTAATTTGAACAGGGAAAATTTAATATAAAGAATTATTAACCAGTAACAGAGAATTAACTCTAAGGGGGAAAGAGAACTTTAAAGTATACACAATAGCAGTTAGAGGGAGCAGTCACTACCTCTAGGGCTGAGGCACAGTAGCAGGGTTAGAATAAATTTGGAAGATGCTCCATTTTCTACTTTCAAGGCTGGAGATTCAGATCTTGTTGGAGAGGGTGTGTTACACTGGATGATGGAGAAGTTTGAGGTGTGCAGATTTTTGCTGTGAAGCGGGAAACCCCCTTTTGGGGTGCTAAGAAAAGTCACTAGGTTGAACCTGGCTAAGAAGCCAGCTGGGACACTTCCCTGGGAAGCATCTGGCCCTTAGGAGTGCTGTTGAAACTTGCTGGGCAGCTGCGGTCAGGGGTGCTGACAGAATTTTCTGGGAAACTACCCGTGGGGTTAAATATGTGTTACTGAGACTTGATGGGAAGTTGGTGCCTGGGGAGAGGGCCATTGCATGTTTTACAGACCGCTGTCCTGCACTGGAAGCAGCAGGTTAGAGCACACTAAGGGGACGAGAACCCACTTCTGTCTGGAGTATTCCTCCAGTGCCATCTGCTGACAAAGGTTAACATTTTGTCAACTGGCAGAGAAGAAATGTTTATAAGTACCAGCTTCATTATTGCAAAGTAGGGTGGAGAGAAGTAGATTTGGAGTTGAGATGCAATATATTTATAATTAGTACATTCAGGTGTTTACATTTCTTGTACTCTTCATTCTTTTGGGTAGACCTTGATTTCCGTGTAGTGTGATTTTTTTTTTCCTTGACAAATACACCTTCAATATTTCTTGCTGGGCTGGTTTGTTGATGATGAATTCTTCCCTCTGAAGACTGTACATCTGAAAAATCCTTTATTTTGCCTTTAAAAAAAATAAAATAGATGTAGAAAACTTACCATCTTACCCATTTTAAGTGTTACAGTTTAGTGATAAATAGTTTGTGATGTTGTGCAACCATCTGCACTTTCTTGTAAAATTGAAACACTATACCCATTAAACGATGATCCACATTCCCACCTACCCACAATCTTTGGCAACTACCATTCTACTTTCTGTCTCTATTTATTTCGTTCAGTATAATGTCCTCAAATTGTATCCATGTTGTACCATGTTAGTGTTTTTATTATGAGAAAGGGTGTTATATTTTGTCACATGCTTTTTCTGCATCAGCTGTGAGATAATCATGCATTTTCTTTTTCATTCTGTTAATGTGTATTGTGTTGATTAATTTTCATATGTTGAACCATCCTTGCATTCTAGGAATAAATTCTACTTGATCATGGGGTGTAAGTTTGAGAAAGATTAGTATTTTTCTTTAAATGTTTTGTAGCTCCAGTGAAGCTATCGAGTCCAGGACTTTTCTTTTTCAGAGAGTTTTATTTACTGATTCAGTCTTCTTACTAGTTAAGGTCTTTTCGGGCTTTCTGTTTCTTTATTTATTTAAGGATTTATTTATTTGAGAGAGAGAGAGAGACAGCATGAGCACAGGCAGGGGGAGAGGCCAAGTGAGAGGGAGAGAGACAGGCAGACTCCCTGCTGAACACAGATCCCCTTAATGGGCTTGATGCCAAGACCCTGAGATCATGACTTGAGCTGAGGTCAGATGCTTAACTGACTGAGCCACCTAGGAGCCCCTGTTTCTTCATAATTTAGTTTTGGTAGGTTTTGTGTTTCTAGGAGATTGTCTGTTTCATCTGGGTTATCCAATTTGGTGGTGTAAAATTATTCATAGTACTCTGTTGTAGTTCTGTTCATTTCTGTAGAACCAGTAATGTCTCCACTTTCGTTTTTTATTTTAGTAATTTGAGTGTTTTATTCTCTTTTTTCTTAGTCTCTGTAGCTAAAGTTTTATCAGTTTTGTTGATACTTCAAAATATTAGCTCTTGGTTCCATTATTTTTTCTTTGTTCTTTTTTTGTTCTCTATTTTTATAATTTCTGTTCCAATCTTTTTTATTTCCTTTCCCCTGCCCGCTTTGGGTTTAGTTTGTTATTTTTCTAGTTCCATGAGTTATAATGTTACATTGTTGATAGGAGATCTTCATTTTCCCTCTTTATTTATGAGAGGTACATATTTATAGCTATAAATTTTTCCCTTAGCATTGCTTTTGCTGCATCCCATAAATTTTGTTATGTTGTATTTTTGCTTCATTTGTCTCTTAAGTGTTTTCTAATTTCCTTTGTGATTGATTTTTTGGTCCTTTGCTTGCTTAAGAGGGTGTTAATTTGCATAAATTTGTGAATTTTCCCATTTTATTTATTTATTTTAAAAGACTTTATTTATTTGATAGAGACACAGTGAGAGAGGGAACACAAGCGAGGGGAGTGGGAGAGGGAGAAGCAGGCTTCCCGCTGAGCAGGGAGCCCGATGGGGGGCTTGATCCTAGGACCCTGGGATAAGGATCAGAACCGAAGGCAGATGCTTAACGACTGAGCCACCCAGGTGCCCCAATCTGTTGAGACTTAAATGTGGCCTAACATATGGTCTGTCCTGGAAAATATCTCACATGCACTTGAAAAGAATGTAAATGCTGATGTTGGGTAGAGTGTTTTGTATGTGTCTATTAGGTCTAGTTGGTTTATTGTGTTGTTAAATTCTTCATTTTCTTACCTATCTTCTCTATGGTGATTCTATCCAGTATTGGGAGTGGGGCATTGAGCTATCTATTATTGTAGAACTATTTCTGCTGTTAATTCTGCCAGTTTTAGCTTAATATATTTTGATGGTTTGTCATTAGGTATGTAAATGTTTATATTTACTATATCTTTCTGTATCAGACTGTTGTATTCATATATAATGTCACTTGCAACCTTTTAGATTCTGGCTGCTTTGTACAATGTTAGTATAGCCATTCCTCCCTTTGGGTTACTATTTCATGGAATATCTTATCCTGTTCTTTTACTTTCATCCTGTCTATCTTTAGATCTAAAGTGATTCTCTTGAAGACAGCATATAGTTGGATTATGCCTTTTTTTTGTTTTTAAGTATTTATTTAGTTGTCAGAGAGCTAGAGAGCACAAACAGGGAGAGTGGGAGGCAGAGAGAGAGGCAGGCTCCCCACTAAGCAGGAAAGCGATATGAGACATCATCCCAGGACCCTGGGATTATGACCTGAGCTGAAGGCAGACGCATAACCAACTGAGCCACCCGGCATCCTTGGATTATGTCTTTTTTTTTTTTTTAAGATTTTTTATCTATCTATCTATCTATCTATCTATCTATCTATCTATCTATCTATTTAATTTATTTGACACAGAGAGAGAGAGAGAGATCACAAGTAGGCAGAGGGGCAGGCAGAGGGAGAGGGGGAAGAAGGCTCCCTGCTGAGCAGAGAGCCTGATTTGGGGCTCCATTCCAGGACCCTGAGATTATAACGTGAGCCCAAGGCAGAGGGCTTAACCCACTGAGCCACCCAGGCACCCTGGATTATGTCTTTGTATTAATTCTGCTGATCTGTGTTTTGATTGGGGAGTTTAAGACATTTAAAGTAATTACCGATAAGGAGGGACTTCTGTCATTTTGCTAATTGTTTTTTATATGGTTTATAGCTTTTTTATTCCTCATTTCATGCATTACTCTTTTGTGTTTAGTTGATCTTTTTTGTAGTGAGATGTTTAAACTTCTTTCTCATTTCATACTCTGTATATTATTCTGTATATTCTAGAGCTATATTCTTTGTGGTTGGGGGATTGCATTTAATATCCGAAAGTTATAACACTAATTTGAATTTATACCAGCTTAACGTCAATAACAGAGTAACTGCCTTTTTACAACTCCAACCCCACCTCTTTGGTTATGATATCACAGACTTAAATCTTTATACATTGTATGCCCCAAAACATGAGGTAGGCATTCTTTAAATTATGTTAAATCCTGTAGAAAAAAAAACATTTGGAATAACAAAACAAAGTTAGAATAATAATAGGTTTTATTTTTTATTTTTTTTGGAAAGCTTTTATTTATTATAGAGCATAAGAATTAGGGGGCGGGGGAAGGGGCAGAGGGAGAGGCAGACACCCCACTGAACAAGGAGCCTGAGAGCATGATTTGAGCTGCAGGTGGACACTTAAACAGTTGAGCCACCCAGGTGTCCCAGTACTAGCTTTTATAATTGCCATGCATTTACCTTCATTGAGATCCTCATTTCCTCATAAGGCTTTGAATTACTGTCTTCATTTCACACTGCTGGACACCCTTGAGCATTCTTGTTTATTTGAGAATGTCTTAATTTCTCCCTAATTTTGAGGGACAGTTTTGCCAGATACAGGAATCGTGTTTGACTATTATTTCTTCTTCTTCTTCTTTTTTTAAAGATTTTATTTATTTATTCGAGAGAGAGTGAGAGAGAGAAAGCACGAGCAGGGGTAAGGAACGGGAAGAGGGCGAAGCAGAGACCCCAATGTGGGGTTCGTTCCCAGGACTCTGGGATCATGACCTGAGCCAAAAGGCAGACACTTAACAGACTGAGCCACCCAGGCGCCCCTGACTTTTTCTTCTTCTTCTTCTTCTTTTTTTTTTTTTTAAAGATTTTATTTATTTATTTGACACAGAGAGAGATCACAAGTAGGCAGAGAGGCAGGCAGAGAGAGAGGGGGAAGCAGGCTACCTGCTGAACAGAGAGCCTGATGTGGGGATCGATCCCAGGACCCCGAGATCATGACCTAAGCCGAAGGCAGAGGCTTAACCCACTGAGCCACCCAGGCGCCCCCTGACTATTTCTTCTTTTAGCACTTTGAATATATTAGCTCACTGGCTTCTGTCTTCCAACATTTCTGATGAGAAACCTGTGCATATACTTTTTGAGGATCCATTCTATGTGAATCATTGTTTTCTTGCTACTTTGAAGATTCTTTGTGGCTGTCCAAAGTGTCTGTGAATTTCTTCAAATTCATCTTATGGGAGGCTTGTTGAGCTTCGTGGATATTTATATTCATGTCTTTAATTGAGTTTGGGGAAATTTTCAGTTTATTATTTTAAAAAATATTCTCCCTGCCCCTTTCTCTCTCTCTTCTCCTTCTGGGATTCCTATGGTGTGTGTTAGTCTGCTTATTGGTGTCCCTCAGGGACATAACTCTGTTGATTTTGTTTCTGTCATTATTCTTTTTGTTCCTTAAACTTGGTAATTTTCTTTTCTTTTCTTTTTTTTTTTTTAAACTTGGTAATTTTCATTGTCTTCAAGTTTGCTGATTATTTCTTCTGCCTGCTCCTATTTGTCTTTAAATCTCTAGTGAGTTTTTCATTTCAGTTACTGTACTTTTTATCTCTAGAATTTCTTTTTGGTTTCCTTATAGGTTTTTCAATATATTGATATTTCTACTTTGTTTATTAGTATTATTTTAAAATCTATATTACATCTTTTGTATCAGAGTATGAAGAATTTACATTTTATTTTATCCACTTGACACAGAGAGAGAGCACGCACAAGCAGAGAAAGTGGCAGAGGGAGAAGGAGTAGTCTCCCCGCTCAGGCTCTCAACATCGGATTTGATCCCAGGACTCAGGTTCATGACCTGAGCTGAAGTCAAATGCTTAACTGAGCCACTCAGATGCCCCTCTACTTTCTTTCTACATTGTTTTCTTGACTTTCTCTATATTTCCTTTACTACTTTGAGCATCTTTAAGACAGTTATTCTGATGTCTTTGTTTAGTAGGCCTATCATCAGGTCTTTTTCAGGAATAGTTCCTGTTAGTTTCTGTTTTTCCTTTGTATGGGCTGTGTTTTCCTGTTATTTGTGATTTTTGTTGTTGAAAACTGTACATTTCAGTCTAGTAATATGGTAATTCTGAAAATCAGAATCTGGCCTTCAGAATTTTAAAAAATATTTCATTCTTTTGATTGTTGTAGATTATCTTTGTGGTTAAGATAAACCTGAGGTATCAGTTTAAGTTCTTCTCAAGTCTTTTCTCAGTCATTGCTTTTCCCTAGATATGGATGGTGAGTTTCTAATTTCTTCTATATGTGCAGTTGCTTTTGAATGTCCTCCTCTTTTTAATGTCTGGCTCCCAAGGGGACAAAAGAAAAAAATGGAAGGGAGGGAAGGGTACTGGGCAGAAGGTGAGACCTGTAGCAGTGGGGGTTAGTGCAACAAGAATGGCCATATGCCTCTTTGGCTTCATTTCTGTGATCAGAAGCAGCGATGAGGATTTAGGGCACAGATCC
This sequence comes from Procyon lotor, assembly GCA_028646535.1. NCBI lineage: Eukaryota > Metazoa > Chordata > Mammalia > Carnivora > Procyonidae > Procyon > Procyon lotor. The sequence goes on from CM053606.1 coordinate 22,404,517, forward strand.
CCAATACTTGGATGATGTGGTCTGTTTTTTTCCACCCTAGCTCTCACAAGCTGCTTCTGGAAGGTATGTTCAGCTGCCTGCCCTGTAGTTGGAGATTGAGGATGGATAGCTGCTACCCTGCTAAGATTTGAAATTGACCCAAAATTTTCCTTCCAAACCTACCCCCTGAAAGTTGCAAACTTTTAATGGATTCTAGAGTTCCAGAAACCCTTATATCAGATAGATTATGCCAGTGTCATTGTTGTCTAGGTGGGGAGACAGAATCCTGGTGCTTCCTTACTCTTCCATCTTCTCAGACTTTCAATAAAGTTGACCTTTGAACAGCATAGGTTTGAACTTCATGTCCACATATACTCGGATTTTTTTAAAAAATTATTTATTTATTTATTTATTTTATTTTTTATTTTTATTTTTTTGCATCCCTCCCCTAAAAAAAATTTTTTTTAAAAGATTTTACTTATTTTTGAGAGAGAGCGCACATGCAAGTGCATGAGTGGGGGGGGAGGGGCAGAAGGAGAAATAGACACCCACCGAGCAGGGAGCCTGATGTGGACTTGATCCCAGGATTCTGGGATCATGACCTGAGTCACGAAGGCAGTTGCTCAACTGACTGAGGCACTCAGGCACCCTCTACTCAGATTTTATCTGGTAAATATATAGTACATGCAGTATAATACTGTAAGTGTAATTTCTCTTCCTTATTAATAATGTTTTCTTTTATCTAGCTTACTTCACTGTAAGAATATAGTATATAATACATATACAAAGTATGTATTAATGGACTGTTAATGTTTTCTGTAAGCTTTGCAGTACAGTCAGCTATTAGTACTTAAATTTTAGGGGAGTCAAAAGTTATATGTGTGTGTGTGTGTTTTTAAGACTTATCTATTTTTAGAGAGAGAGCGCTAGTATATAGGGGTAAGGGCAGAAGAAGAGAATCAGGCAGACTCCCCGCTGAGCGAGGAGCCCCATCTAAGGCTCCATCCCACACCACAACCCATGAAATCATGACAAGCTGAAACCAGGAGCTGGATACCTAACAAACTGAGCCACCCAGGTGCCCCTGTATGTGGATTTTTGACTAGGGGTGGGGTCGGTGCCCCAACCCCCATGTTGTTTAAGGGTCAGCTATGTTTGTTAGTGAATTTTGAGAGAGATTGGTTGTGAGAGAGAGTTGGGGATGGGGATTGCAGCTGCCTGCTATTAGAATTAACTTTACACTTGGAGATCTCAGAATACTCTGCAATGTTCTCATTTACTAATTTCCAAATAGTACTATTAAAGAACGTTTTGAAGTGGCACATTTTTAGCTTAATAAGTATATTGTGGTTATTTTTGAATATTTTATTTTTATTCTAAAGACAACAGTTGGGGTGCGTGGGTGGCTCAGTGGGTTAAAGCCTCTGCCTTTGGCTTAGGTCATGATCTCAGGGTCCTAGGAACCAACCCCTCATGGGGCTCTCTGCTCAGCAGGGAGCTTCCCCCTCTCTCTCTGCCTGCCTCTTGGCCTACTTGTGATCTCTCTCTGTCAAATAAATAAATCTTTAAAAAAAAAAGAAAAAAAAATAAAGACAACAGTTATCGTAGATGATTTGAAATATTTAAAAAAGCCTAAAGATAAAAAATCTCTTGTAATATCACTACTCAGTGTATTTATAGTTATGTGTACATTTATTTTGCATGCATATATGTATTTTATTTTAGAGATGAACATATGCCCCTAAAATTCTTTTCTTCATGTTTGGTGTATAGTTTTATAAATTTTAAACATAAGTTTAGATTCCAGTAGGCACCACAATAAATAGGATTAATAACAATTCTGTTGTTCCAAGAAGTTCCTACGTGTTAACCCTTTGTGGTCATATTCTCCATTCCCTCCTAACCACTGGCAGCCACAATTTTATTTTCTGTCACTGTAGTTCTGTTTTTTTGAGAATGTCATAAGTGGACTCATACAGTATTTTTAACATTTTGAGACTGGCTTTTTAGAATCAGTATTTTATCACTTTTCAGAACTTTGGATCCCACTGTATAGGTTGTATTACCCTTTCCCTTTATGATGTTGTTGTCATCTCATAGATACATAACAAATCTCTATCATATAATGTTATTTTTACATTTAGCTGTCAACATGTAAAATAACTAAAGGGTATAAGAATGGATTGTATTTATAAATAGTTATATTTATTTAGATTGTTACTAATTCTTTATTTCTAATATTCTAAATATTCTTATATTTTACTTTTGTATAAAAAACCTTTCTTAAAGTTCTTTTAGAGGAGGCTTGCAGACAATGAATGCTTCTGGTTTTCCTCATTAGAGAAGAGAGTATCTTTATGTTATCTTTATTTCTAAAGGGTATTTTCATTGTATGTAGCTATGCGAGTTGACATTTTTTCTAGCACTTTAAAAGTGTTTTTTCTTCTGGGCCACCTGGGTGGCTCAGTTGGTTGGGTGTCTGGCTCTTGATTTCAGCTCAGGTCATGATCTTAGGGTCATGGGATTGAGCCTGGCGTTGGGCTCTGCCCTCCTTGTGGAGTCTGCTTATTCCCCTCCCTCTGCTCTTCCCACGACTTGCACATGCTCTCGCAAATTCTGTCTCTCTCAAATAAATAAGTAAGCAAACAAACAAATAAATAAATAAATAAAATCTTTAAAAAAAAGGTTTTTTTTTCTTTCTTTTGGCATCCAAGATTTCTGATGAGAAATCTGCAATGATAAATAATATGTCATTTTTCTCTGGTTGGTTTAAAATTTTTTTCTTTGTCTTTAGTTTTCAGCAGTTTCATTATGAGTGTCTTGGTTTGGATATCTTTAGCCTGTTTCAGGTTTGCTTAACTTGACTTTGCCGATATATATCTTTTTTCAAATTTGGAAAGTTTTTGGCCATTATTTCTTTAAGTATTTTTTCTGGACTATAGTTTTTCTCTCCTTTTGGGACTCTGATTACCTGAATGTCACTCTTTTTGATATTGTCACGTGGGCTTCTGAGGCTCTGTTCACTTTTTTTTTAAGATTTATTTATTTATTTTAGAGAGCATGAGTGGGAGGGACAGAGAGAGAGAATCTCAAGTGGACTCTGCACTGAGCATGGAGCTCAATGTGGGGCTTGATCCCATGACCCGAGATCACAACCTAAGCTGAAACCAAGAGCTGGGGCTCAACCAACTAGTGCCACCCAGGCACCCCTCTTTTTTTTTTTAATATTTTTTTTCTCTTTTTCAGATTAGGTAGTTTCTATTAATCTATTTTCATGATTCTTTCCTCTATCTCTGTTTTGCTCTTGAACCCGTGACTGTGTTTGCTTTAGTTTATTGCCATTTTTTTTTAAAGATTTTATTTATTTGAGAGAGAGAGAGAGAGACAGAGATAACAACAGAGAGTACAAGTGAGGAGGAGAGGGAGAAGCAGGCTTAACCGACTGAGCTACCCAAGTGCCCCATCATTTCTTTTTTTATTGTGGTAAAATACACATAACATGAAATTCACCACTTTGACCATTTTTAAGTGCATAATTTATTGGCATTAATAGCTTCCAGTTGTTATAGAGCCACTGTCCACCTCAAAGACTATTTCAGGGGTACTCAGGTTGCTCAGTCAGTTAAGTTTATGCCTTCAGCTCACGTCATGATCCCAGGGTCTTGGGATCAAGCATCATATCTGGCTCCCTGCTTAGTGGGGAATCTGCTTCTTCTGCCCCTCTCCCTGCTCATATTCTCTCTCTCTCTCTTCCCCTTTCTCTCAAATAAATAAAATCTTTAAAAAAAAAAAAAAAGGACCATTTCATCATCCAGACTGAACTATGTACTTGTTAAATAATGACTATCCATTATACCCTGACCCCAGTCTCTGGTAACCATTCATTGAGGGTTTTTTTTTTTTCTTTTTTGGTGTTTTTATTTTTTAGTTCTAAAATTTTAGTCTGGTTCTTCATTCTATTTTTTGTTGCATCTGTGTCTATTATTATTATTTTTTAAAGATTTATTGATTTATTTTAGAGAAGGAGCACAAGTGGGAGGGCCAGAGGGAAAAGGAAAGAGAGTATCTCAAGCAGACTTTGCAAAACTTGATGTAGGGCTCGATCTCATGACCCTGTGATCATGACCTGAGCTGAAATCAAGAGTCAGGCACTTAACTGACTGAGCCACCCATGGTGTGGGTGGGTCTGCCATTTTAATCTGCCACTTTAATCATTATTAAGTTTATAGTTCAGAGACATTAAGTATATTCATATTGTTATGCAAAGATCACCACCATCTCCAGAACTTTCTGCCTTATTCTTTGTAAAGTCTGCATAGAATTCCATAGTATAATGTGTCTTAATAAATCATTCAATCATTTCTCTGGGAGGGACTTTTTTTCTAATATTTCATTGTTGAAAATAATGTGGCAACAGATGTCTGTCCTGTGTTTAAAAGGCACAGGAACAATTCTAGAGGTTAGGAGATTTGTAAAGAAGATGTGTGTTGGGGTGCCTGGGTGGTAGCTCAGCTGGTTAAGTGTCTGTCTGCTTTTGGCTCAAGTCGTGATCCCAGAGTCTTGTGATCGAGTTGCACATTGGGCTCCCCACTCAGCAGTGAGTCTGTTCTTCCCTCTACTCATAGAGTAGAGGGGGAAGACTCCTGCTCATACTTTCTCTCTCTCTCTCTCTCTCAAATAAAGAAATAAAATCTTTAAAAAAAAAAGGGTGTGTGTCATGATTAAAAACCTTTACTATATTATCACTTGTTGCCATTTCCTTTTTAAAAGTTAATATTAAAAATGTGTGTTATATATTAAATGTACATATAATTTATTAAGGCTTAAAATTTTCTGCTTATCAAAGTGATACACAATTATTTAAGAATTTGAATATTGTAGAACTTTTTATGATTGAGATTGTATATATCAATTCTTATGTATACACATGTGCAATTTAGATATATATAATTGGTCTAGTCTTGGTTTCAAGGGATATGTTTCAGGTCTGTGGATCCTTTTAAGAAAACGAGCAGCTGATTTTAAATAATTCTAAAATAGCATTTGTAGACATTTCATAAATTAAGAGTTAAGAGATACATGTTTGAGTGTTTGGATTGCTGATAACTAATTTATACGTATTATGCCTTTTCCTGTCTTTTAGAAAGAGATAACATATATATATTTAGTAAAATTTTCATTCGAGAAGATGAATAACTCTTGTAGAAAGTGAATGATCCAGGAATACTGAGTTTTCATATTTGTTAGATTTTTTTTTATTGGTTTCCTATTTGTTGGTCTGTTAGATTATTTGGGGTTAATGTAACATGATGCTATAAATTATGTTGAAAACTAAGAACTACGAAAATTTAGTTAGAAATTATATTTTGTGACAGTTTTTTTAAGCTTTTATTTTTTCAAGTAATCTGTATACCCAATGTGGGATTCAAAACTCACAACTCTGAGATCAAGAGTTTTATGCTTTTCTGACTGAGTCAGCCAAGTGCTCCTGTTTTTTATTTTATGTTATTTTATATTTTATTTTATTTTCTTATTTTTTTAAAAGATTTTATTTATTTGACAGAGAGAAACACGGCGAGAGAGGGAACACAAGCAGAGGGAATGATAGGGGGGAGAAGCAGGCTTCCTGCCGAGCAAGAAGCCCGATGTGGGGCTTGATCCCAGCACTCTGGGATCATGACCTGAGCTGAAGGCAGACGCTTAACGACTGAGCCACCCAGGCTCCCCTTATTTTATTTTTTTTAAAGATTTTATTATTTATTTGACAAAGAGAAACACAGCAAGAGAGGGAACACAAGCAGAGGGAATCGTAGTGGGAGAAGCAGGCTTCCCGCGGAGCAGAGAGCCCAATGTGGGGCTTGATCCCAGGACCCTGGGATCATGACCTGAGGCGAAGGCAGACGCTTAACGACTGAGCCACCCAGGCGCCCCATGTTTTTTATTTTATTTTATTTTATTTTTAAATTTAATTTAATTTAATTTTTTTAATTTAATTTTTATTTTTATTCTTATTAGAAAGAGAGAGAAGGGAGGAACCGAATGAGCGGGAGAGAGAAATATAAGCAGGCTCCACATACAGCACAGAGCCTGACATGACCCTGAGATCATGACCTAATTTGAAATGAGTCAAACACTTAACTGACTGAGCCACCCAGGTGCCCGCAGGTGTCCCTGTTTTTTAGTGATATTTTAAGTTTGAGCTTTCTGGCCTCAGCCTATATTATCTTGTGTAATGTATTAAATGTTACACTAAAGTACAGTTAGATACAATCTTACTACTATACACTAATTGTAGTTTGGGGAAAAAAACACAGAGTTTAGATTTTGGTACTGTCTTCTATGATCAAGTTAATGGGATATCTCTAAGGGAATAAATATTTTAATTACACTAGGGTTGCTTTTAAATTATTCTTTTTTTTTTTTTTAAAGATTTTATTTATTTATTTGACAGAGAAGAGAGATCACAAGTAGGCAGAGAGGCCTGTAGAGAACGAGGGCGGGGGAAGCAGGCTCCCTGCTGAGCAGAGAGCCTGATCTGGGGCTCCATCCCAGGACCCTGATCAGGACCTGAGCCAAAGGCAGAGGCTTTAACCCACTGAGCCACCCAGGCGCCCCTTAAATTATTCTTTAAATAGAAGTACTTTTTGATTTCTGGTTACTTCCACGAGACACACTCTTTTAAGAAATTTACAATACTTAAATTATATTTTCTCTTAATATATATCCATGACAGTCATTATTGGGTAATGATGAATACAGTGAGTACCAGTATAGTTTGGTGCCACTGTCTAAGGGGCCAGGATTGATTTTGCACCCTTAGTGCAAATGTCAACATATTAAAAATACAAATAATGTCTTAGTATTATGGTAAAAATAGTTTTCACTCTGATAACTCCTGAAAGGGTCATGGGACTCCTAAGGAACAACTATTTCTGGGGTTTTCTTCTTTTTTAAATGTTTCTTATATGGTTGCAGATTTTTATAGGCAGAGTAATCTTTGCTTTCTGTCTTTATTTCATAGATATTTTGAAATTAGATTATTGGTTGGCTCTTCAGCTTTTTTGTCAATACATTTGACTTTGGGGATTTCTTTGAATTGATTTTTGTTTTTTTGGTTTCTGCCAGTTTGCCTCTTGATTAAAGTCAGGGTTATGCGTAGGTTTTTATTTTTACCTTTAATTGAAGAAACCCTTTATTTGTTGTAAGTTTTGTAATTTACAAGTTCATATTTGTTATAGATTTTAGGAAACACTGAAAATATGTGCCTTGAGTAACATGATAGTTTTTTAAAAATTTTTATTTTTTTCATCATAGATTTTATTATAAATGTTTCTGGTTTTCCAAACTTACAACAAATTTATCTATTATGATGGAGTATTAAACTTGGTGAAAAAAGTGTAGTTTAATTGTTCCAAACTAATTATAAAGAATCATGGGAACACATATATTCCTCCCTCATAAGTTCATATGTAAGGGTAAATATAGCATTCTGTATATTCACATTGAAAGGGAGACATTATCCACTTATTCCAAATGACTTTTTCCATTTTAAGTCTGGATAGCTTATTTTTCTTAGCTGTTATGAAAAGAAGTCATTTTAAGGTGATAGCTTTTCACAATTGAATGTGATTTTGTTTGAAGCTCTTTTAACTGCTAGCAGTGACTAAAAATCTATACTCTGTATTTGGTGATAAATTTAGACTTTTATTTCTTCTATTTTTATTAGGTTTTTATAGCGATCTAAACAGATTATTTCCATAAAAATATATAGTGTAAATTTAACACCCAAGTGATACATTCTGTGAATTCTTTTTTTTTTTTTTTACCCTAGAAGTTTATACCTTTTAATCCTCTTCAGGTATTTTGTCTACATTGCAGCCTCTCCCCACTCTGGTAACCAACAGTTTCCTATATCTGTGAGGCTGTTTCTGTTTTGTTTTGTTTTAGATTCCACATCATACAGTATTTGTCTTTCTCTGTCTTTCTTAATTCACTTAGTGTAATATCTTTAGGTCCATCCATGTTAACATAAATGACAAGATTTCATTCTTTTTTGGGTGGGATGGGTTAAAGATTATTTATTTAATTATGTATTTATGTATTTATTTATTTTATCTTATTTTTCTCGAAGGGGAGAGAGATAGTGAGCTTGAGAATGGGGAGAGTGAGGGGGAGAAAATCTCCAGCAGACTCCATGTTGAATGTGGAGCCCAGTGCAGGGCTCAGTCTCCTGACCCTGAGATCATGACCTGAGCTGAAATCAGGAGTCAGACCCTTAGCTGACTGAGCCACACAGGAATCCCATGAAATCATTCTTTTTGTGGTCGTGTGATATTTCAGTGTATATATATGTGTTTATATTTAATGTATTCACACTCCCCCAATCTCTATCCATTCATCTGTCGATGGCCATTAGGTTCCTTCCATGTTTTGGCTATTGTAAATAATGCTAGAGTGAACATAGGCATGCATATTTCTTTGGAGTTGTGTTCTCATTTTCTTGGGTAAGTACCTAGAAGTAGAATTGCTTAATTATATGGTATTTTTACTTTCATTTTTTTGAACCTCCATACTTTAATTTTAATTCTGGTGTAGTTAATGTACAGTGTTATATTCATTTCAGGTATACATTATAGTGACTCAACAATTCAAGATTAAGTGTACTCTCAATCCCATTCACTGATTTCACCCATCCCCCACCCACTTCCCTTCTGGTAACCATCTGTTCTCTGTAGTTAAGTCTATTTTTTGGCTTCTCTCTTTTTTTTTTCCCTTTTTTTTCATTAGTTTTGTTTCTGAAATTCCATGTATCTGTGAAATCATATAGTATCTGTCTTTCTCTGACTAGCTTATTTTGCTTAGCATTATACTCTGTAGATCCATTTATGTTGTTGCAAATGGCAACAATTATTCTTTTTTATGGCTGAATAACATTCCAATTTTTATATATACATCACACCTTCTTTATCCATTCATCTATTGATGGATACTTAGGTTGCCTCCATAATTTGGCTATTGTAAATAATGCTACAATAAACACAGGGGTGTATATATTCTTTTGAATTTGTATTTTTGTCAGAGCCCCCATACTTTTTTTCATAATGGCTGTATCAATTTACATTTCCTTTTTTTTCTCATTTACTTTTCTACTGACAGTGTATAAGGGTTCCTTTTCTCTGTGTCCTTGCCAACTCTTGTTATTTTCTCTATTTTGGTAATAACAAATCTGACATATATGTGGTGATATTTTTTGGTTTGCATTTCCCTGATAATTGGTGGTTTCGACCATGTTTTCACATGCTTTTTGCCTCTGTATGTGTTCTTTCAAAAAATGTCTATTCATGTCTTCTGTCTTTTTAATTTTTTCTTTTTTCATATTAGGTTGTATAAGACCTACATATATTTTAGATATTAACCCTTTATCAGATGTATAATTTGCAAATATCTTCTCCTTTTGGGTAGGTTGCCTTTTCATTTTGTTGATGGTTTCCTTTGCTTTGCAAAAGCTTTTTTGTTTGATGTGTATCCATTTATTTTAGCTTTTATTGCCCCTGCCTGGGGAGATTGATCCAAAAAAATACTGTTAAGACTGATGTCAGGTAGCTTACTGTCTATTTTTCTTCTAGTAGTTTAATGATTTCGGGTCTTACATTCAAATCTTTAATGCATTTTGAATATGGTATAAGGTAGTGGTCCAATTTAATTCTTTTACATATAGCTGTCCATTTTCCCAACACCATTTATTGGTAAATGTGTATCTTTAATAATACATTTCTTTTTTTAGATTTTCTTTATTTATTTGAGAGGGAGCATGAGAAAAAAGCATGAGCGGGGGAGATGGGCAAAGAGAAGGAGAAGTAGAATCCCTGTTGAGCAGGGAGCCTGATGCAGGGCTCAATCCCATGGCTCTGGATCATGACATGAGCTACAGGCAGATGCTTAATCTACTGAGCCACTTTTTTTTTTTTAAGATATATTATTTATTTAATAAAATTAATTAATTATTTAATTTATTTTTAAAATTAACATATATTATTTGCTTCAGGAGTACGTACAGGTCTATGAATCATCAGTCTTACACAATTCACAGCACTTACCATAGCACCTACCTTCCCCAGTGTCCATTACCTAGCCACCCTAACCTTCCCTCCCCACCCCTTAGCAACCCTCAGTTTGTTTCCTGAGTTTAAGAGTCTCTTTATGATTTGTCTCCCTCTCAATCCCATCTTGTTTCATTTTTCCCTCCCTACCCCCCATGACTCCCCACCCTGCCTTTCAAATTCCTCTTATCAGAGAGATCATATAATTGTCTTTCTCTGATTGACTTACTTTGCTTAGCATAATACCCTCTAGTTCTATCCATGTTGCTGCAAATGGCAAGATTTTGTTTCTTTTGGTGGCTGCATAGTATTCCCTGTGTGTGTGTGTGTGTGTGTGTGTGTGTGTGTATACATATATACACACACACAAATCATATAGTCTTTATCCATTCATCTGTTGATGGACATCTAGGTTCTTCCCATAGTTTGGCTATTGTGGACATTGCTGCTATAAACATTTGGGTGCACTTGCCCCTTCTGATCACTACATTTGTATCTTTAGGGTAAATACCCAGTAGTGTGATTGCTGGGTTGTAGGTGGCTCTATTTTTAACTTTTTTTTTTTTTTCAAGATTTTATTTATTTATTTGACAGAGAAAGATCACAAGTAGGTAGAGAGAGAGGGGGAAGCAGGCTTCCTGCTGAGCAGAGAGCCTGATGCGGGGCTCGATCCCAGAACCCTGAGATCATGACCTGAGCCGAAGGCAGGGGCTTTAACCCACTGAGCCACCCAGGTGCCCCTATTTTCAACTTTTTGAGGAACCTCCATACTGTTTTCCAGAGTGGCTGCACCAGCTTGCATTCCTACCAACAGTGTAGGAGGGTTCCCCTTTCTCTGCATCCTCACCAACATCTACTGTTTCCCGACTTGCTAATTTTAGCCATTCTGACTGGTGTGAGGTGGTATCTTACTGTGGTTTGATTTTCTATTTCTCTGATGCTGAGTGATGTTGAGCCCTTTTTCATGTGTGTGTTGGCCATTTGGATGTCCTCTTTGCAGAAATGTCTGTTCATATCTTCTGCCCATTTCTTGATCGGATTATTTGTTCTTTGGGTGTTGAGTTTGATAAGTTCTTTATAGATTTTGGATATTAGCCCTTTATCTGATATGTCATTTGCAAATATCTTCTCCCATTTTGTCGGTGGTCTTTTGGTTTTTGTTGACTGTTTCCTTTGCTGTGCAAAAGGATTTTTATCTTGATGAGTCGCAGTAGTTGCTTCTCTTGCCTTCGGGTATGTTTCCAGGAAGAAGTTGCTGCGGCAGAGGTGGAAGAGGTTGCTGCCTGTGTTCTCCTCAAGGATTTTGATGGATTCCTGTCTCGCATTGAGGTCCTTTATCCATTTGAGTCTATTTTTGTGTGTGGTGTAAGGAAATGGTCCAGTTTCATTTTTCTGCGTGTGGCTGTCCAGTTTTCCCAATACCATTTGTTGAAGAGACTATCTTTTTTCTAATGGATATTCTTTTCTATTTGTTGAAGATTAGTTGACCATAGAGTTGAGAGTCCATTTCTGGGCTCTCTATTCTGTTGAATAATAATTCATTGATCTATGCGTTTGTTTTTGTGCCAGTACCACACTGTCTTGATGATTACAGCTTTGTAATAGAGCTTGAAATCTGGAATTGTGATTCCGCCAACTTTGGTTTTCTTTTTCAACATTCCTCTGGCTATTCATGGGTTTTTCTGGTTCCATATACATTTTAGGATTATTTGTTCCATTTCTTTGAAAAAAATTGATGGTGTTTTGAGAGGAATCGCATTAGATGTGTAGATTGCTTTAGGTAGCATAGACATTTTCATAGTATTTGTTCTTCCAAGCATGGATTGCTTTTCCATTTCTTTGTGTCTTCTTCAGTTTCTTTCATGAGTACTTTGTAGTTTTCTGAGTACAGATTCTTTGCCTCTTTGGTTAGGTTTATTCCTAGGTATCTTATGGTTTTGGCTGCAATCGTAAATGGGATCAAGTCCTTAATTTCTCTTTCTTCTCTCCTGCTGTTGGTATATAGAAATGCAACTGGTTTCTGTGCATTCATTTTTTATCCTGATAGTTTACTGAAGTCCTGTATGAATTCTAGCAGTTTTGGAGTGGAGTCTTTTGGATTTTCCAATAAAGTATCATATCATCTGAAAAGAGTGAGAGTTTGACTTCTTTGCTGATTCAGATGCCTTTTATTTCTTTTTGTTGTCTGATTGCTAAGGTTAGGACTTCTAGTACTATGTTGAGTAGCAGTGGTGATAGTGGACAGCCCTGCCGTGTTCCTGACATTTCGAGGGAAAGCTTTCAGTTTTTCCCCATTGAGAATGATATTTGCTGTGGGTTTTCATAGATGGCTTTTATGATACTGAGGTATGTACTCTCTATCCCTACATTGTGAAGAGTTTTTTTTTATTTTTAAGATTTTTACTTATTTATTTGACAGAGAGAGAGAGAGAGAGTGAGTGCACAAGCAGGGGGAGCTGCCAGAAGAGAGAGAAGGAGAAGCAGGCTCCCTGCTGAGCAGGAAACCTGTTGTGGGGCTCTATCCCAGGATCACGGGATTATGACCTGAGCCGAAAGCAGATGCTCAACCGACTGAGCCACCCAGGCATCCCATTGTGAAGACTTTTGATCAAGAAAAGATGCTGTGCTTTGTCAAGTACTTCTTCAGCATCTACTGAGAATATCATATGGTTGTTGTTCCTTCTTTTATTAATGTATTGTATCATATTGATTGATTTGCGGATGTTGAACCAACCTTGCAACTCAGCAATAAATCCCTCTTGGTCGTGGTGAATAATCCTTTTAATGTACGTTGTCTAGTGTTTTGGTTAGAATTTTTGCATTTGTGTTCATCAAGGATATTGGTCTGTAATTCTTCTTTTTGATGGGGTCTTTGTTGGTTTTGGGATTAAGTTTATGCTGGCCTCATGAAATGAGTTTGGTTTCCTTCCATTTCTATATTTTAGAACAGTTTCAGGAGAAATAAGTATTAAGTCCTCTTTCAATGTTTCGTAGAATTCCCCTGGGAAGCCCTCTGGCCGTGGGTTCTTGTTTGTTTTTTGTTTTTAAAGATTTTATTTATTTATTTGACATAGATCACAAGTAGGCAGAGAGAGAAGGAAGCAGGCTCCCCGCTGAGCAGAGAGCCCGATGCGAGGCCCGATCCCAGGACACCAAGATCATGACCTGAGCCGAAGGCAGAGGCTTTAACTCACTGAGCCACCCAGGTGCCCCCTGGGCTCTTGTTTGTTGGGAGATTTTTACTGCTTTAGTCTCTACTGGTTATGGGTCTGCTCAGGTTTTCTGTTTCTTTTTTTTTCTTTTTTTTAAAGATTTTTTTTATTTATTTGACAGAGAGAAACACAGTGAGAGAGGGAACACAAGCAGAGGGAATGGTAGCGGGAGAAGCAGGCTTCCTGCTGAGCAAGGAGCCCGATGCGGGGCTTGATCCCAGGACCCTGGGATCTGACCTGGGCCGAAGGCAGACGCTTAACGACTGAGCCACCCAGGCGCCCCAGGTTTTCTGTTTCTTCCTGGTTCAGTTTTGGTAGTTTATATGTCGCTAGGAATGCATGCATTTCTTCCAGATTGTCAAATTTGCTGCTGTGTAGTTGCTCATAATATATTCTTATAATTGTTTGTATTTCTTTGGTGTTAATTTTGATCTCTCCTCTTTCATTCATGATTTTATTAATTTGGGTCCTTTCTCTTTTCTTTTTGATAAGTCTGGCCAGGGGTTTATCAGTATTATTAATTCTTCAAAGAACCAGTTCCTAGTTTCATTGATTTGTTCTACTGTTCTTTTGGTTTCTATTTCATTGATTTCTGTTCTGATCTTTATTATTTCTTTTCTGCTGGTTTAAGCTTTCTTTGTAGTTCTTCAGCTCCTTTAGGTGTAAATTTAGGCTGTGTACTTGAGACCTTTCTGGTTTCTTGAGAAAGGCTTGTATTGCTGTATACTTTCTTTGCAGGACTGCCTTTGCTGTGTCCCAAAGATTTTGAACAGTTGCGTTTTCCTTTTCATTTGTTTCCATGAATTTTTAAGATTCTTCTTTAATTTCTTGGTTGACCCATTCATTCTTTAGTAGGATGCTCTTTAGCCTCCATGTATTTGAGATTGAGTTCTAGTTTCAAAGCACTGTGGCCTGAAAATATGCTGGGAATGATCCCAGTCTTTTGGTATCGGTTGAGACTTGAATTAAGACTAAGGATGTGATCTATCCTGGAGAATGTTCCATGTGTAGTAGAAGAAGAGTGTGTATTCTGTTGCTTTGGGATGGAATGCTCTGAATATATCTGTGATGTCTCTCTGGTCCAGTGTATGATTTAAGGCCTTCATTTCCTTGTTGATCTTTTACTTAGATGATTTGTCCATTTCAGTGAGTGGGGTGTTAAAGCCCCCTACTATTATGGTATTGTCAATGTGTTTCTTTGATTTTGTTATAATTGGCTACTCCTATGTTAGGGGCATAGTACTTAAAATTGTTAGATCTTGTTGGACAGACCTTTTAAGTATGATATAGTGTCCTTCCTCATCTCTTACTATATTTTGGCTTAAAATCAATTTTACCTGATATAAGGATTGCCACCCTAGCTTTCTTTTGATGTCCATTAGCATAGTAAATTATTTTCCACCCCCTCACTTTAAATCTGGAGGTGTCTCTGGGTCTAAAATGAGTTTCTGGTAGACAGCACATTGATGGGTTTTGTTTTTTTATCCATTCTGATATCCTGTGTCTTTTCATTGGGGCATTTAGCCCATTTACGTTCAGGGTAACTATTGAAAGATACGAACTTAGTGCCATTGTATTGTCTGTAAGGTAACTATTACTGTATATTGTCTCTGTTCCTGTTTATCCTCTTACTTTTATACTCTCTCTTTGCTTAGAGGACCTCTTTCAGTTATTTCCTGTAGGGCTGGCTTAGTGTTCGCAAATTCTTTTAGTTGTTGTTTGTCCTGGAAGCTTTTTATCTCTCTCTTTTTAATGAAAGCCTAGCTGGATATAGAATTCTTGGCTGCATATTTTCCTCATTTAGTGCTCTGAATATATCATGCCAGTCCTTTCTGGCCTGCCAGGTCTCTGTGGATAGGTCTGTTGCCAATCTAAAATTTCTACCATTGTATGTTACAGACCTCTTGTCCCAAGATGCTTTCAGGATTTTCTCTTTGTCCCTGAGACTTGGAAGTTTTACTATTAGATGACGGGGTGTGGACCCATTTTTATTGATTTTGTGGGGGTTTCTCTGTGCCTCCTGGATTTTGATGCTTGTTCCCTTTGCCAAATTAGGGAAATTCTCTGCTATTATTTGCTCCAGTATACCTTCTGCCCCTCTCTTTCTTCTTCTGGGATCCCAATTATTCTAATATTATTTCATTTTGTGGTATTTATCTCTCAAATTCTCCCCTCCTGGTCCAGTAGTAGTTTGTCTCTTTTCCTCAGCTTCTTTATTCTCCATCTTCTTTTTCTCAGCTTCTTTATTCTCCCATCATTTGGTCTTCTATATCACTAATTCTGTCTTCTGCCTCATTTATCCTAGTAGAGCCTCCATTTTTTAATTGCACCTCATTAATAACTTTTTTGATTTCAACTTGATTAGATTTTAGATCTTTTATTTCTCCAGAAAGGGATTGTCTAGTATCTTCATGCTTTTTCCAACCCACCTAGCACCTTGATAATCATCATCCTGAACTCTAGTTCTGACATATTACTAATGTCTGTATTGATTAGGTCCCTAACTGTCCGTACTGCCTCTTGTTCTTTTTTTTGTGGTGAGTTTTTCCCGCTTTGTTATTTTATCCAGATAAGAATAGATGAATGAGAGAACAAAATACTTAAAGGATAGCAATGACTCCAGAAAGATAC
Organism: Procyon lotor; assembly: GCA_028646535.1. Taxonomy (NCBI): domain Eukaryota; kingdom Metazoa; phylum Chordata; class Mammalia; order Carnivora; family Procyonidae; genus Procyon; species Procyon lotor. Next base: position 22,420,439 of record CM053606.1, read on the forward strand.
ACACTAACCAAATCCAAAGAGACCTGAAACTGGGGGGTGAGAAGAAAGGAGGAAAAAATATACATATATATTAGACTGGTGAATGGAACAGAGCCACATACTTGATTTGGGTGTATTTTGGTCTGTGAGAAGAAACTACCTCCCAAAATTTAAACAATGAAAAACATATATATATATATATATATATATATATATATATGTATATATACATATACACACACACACACACATAAAAATAAGGGTAAACATGATGAAGGGATGGAATATGACTGTAAAAATGAAAATTAAAAAAGATTCCAAAAGAGTTGATAAGAAGTTGGTTGAAAAAAGAATAGAAAAAAAAAAAGGAAAGAATGTGATCAGGTTGGAGACAGAACAAAGCCATGTGCTAGATTTAGGGTATATTTTGATCTATTAGATGAGGCTGCATCCCAAAATTTCAAAGAGAAACCTATATGTGTACAAAAATAAGGTTAAATACAGTGAAGGGAGAAAATATGACTATAGCAATGAAAACTTAAAAGGTATTGATAAGATAAAATAGTTAAAAAACGTTAAAATAAGATAGAGGAAACATTAAATAGAATAAGAAAAAAATAAAATTAAAAAAATTTAACTTTGAAAGACTAAAGCGTCATGGTGAAAAAGCTGTGAATTCTGTGTGTTGTTTTCCCCTAGCTCTGGAGTTCTGCAGTTCTCATTGATTGGTGAACTTGGTCTTGGCCGGATGTTCTTGCTGATCTTTTGGGGTAGGGGCCTATTGCAGTCTTTGCCCGAGGTGGAATTGCATCGTCCTTGTCAGGGGCCAGGCTAAGTAATCTGCTCCGTTTTGCTCTTGGTAGCTTTTGTTCCCTGAATGCTTTCTGTATAGCTTTGGAGAACTAGAATGAAAATGGCGGTCTCCCAATCTCCAGCCCTGTAGGAGCCAAGAGCTCAGGGTCCCACTTCTCAGTGCGCCCTCAGAGAAAAGCAGCCAGTCACACCCATCTCTCTGGTCTCTGGCTGTGCTCCGTGCTCCACAGGGCTGTGACTGAGCATTTCTGTATCTGGCGCATGGTCCTGTTTGGAGTTTCCAAACCCAGCAGATCCCTGCAGCGTGCTTCTGCATCACTCCTCTCAGAGGAGGAAGGAGGGGTCTCCCCAAATCTGCCACTTGTGGGGTTCCTGCTCAAAGAGCAACAGCCCGAATGTGTCTTGGATCATGGATTATGGTAACCCTGAGCTGAGAGCCCACTCCTTGGCTCCATCTCTGCAGCTGGCTTTCCCACTCTGCCACACTCAGACACTCTGGTCTTTTTATGAGCCCCTGGGTCCTGAGATCACACTGTCCCCACAAGGTCTCCACCCCCCCACTTAGCCTTAGGAGCGGTGTCCGTCAGTGGAGCCGACTTCTAAAAGTTTTGATTTTGTGCTCTGCTGCTCTCCGGCTTGCCTGGAGCTGATCCCTCCCCTCGCTGTCTTTCTTCCCAAATAGTGCCTCAGACTCACTCTTCCACATATTCTACATCCCAGAAAGTGGTTGATTTTCTGTTCCTAGAATTTCTGCTCTTCTCTTTGATCTCCTGTTAAGTTGGTAGGTGTTCAGAATGGTTTGATAACTAGCTATACTCCTGGGACCTGTTATTGAGGTCTACTACTCCTCTGTCATCGTGCTCTCAAGTCCTAATTTTTTTTAAAGTAAGTTTTATACCCAACATGGGGCTTGAGCTCACAAATCTGAGATCAGGAATCGTATGTTCTACTGACTGATGGATATTGTAATAAAACATTTCTAATGGCTGAGTTCAGAATATTTCTGAACTTGAAATTAATTCAGTTGCTTCATTTTATGGAATTATGAACTTTTAAAATCCAGCTTAACTTAACTGCTTTTACTTATGACTGGTTTTTATTTTACATGGCATTTAAGAAACATTACTAAACTGGAGTGCCTAGGTGGCTTAGTCAGTTAAATGTCTGCTTTTGGCTTAGGTCATGATTCTGGGGTCCTGGATTTGAGCCCCACATCGGGATGCCTCTCCCTCTTCCTCTGCCTGCCATTCTCTGTGCTTATGCTCTCTCTGTTAGAAAAGTAAATAAAATCTTTAAAAAAAAATATTACTAATAAAGCATGCTGTCAGCACATGAAATATGAATCAGAAATCCTAGGTATAGCTACTGTAATTTGATAGTCTTGTTTTGATGGAGTAGTCAAACCTATTTAATTTTTAGTTCATTTCAAAGTAATTTCAGTGGGAACAATTACTTTAATTAATAAATTTTTCAATGAATAAAATAGATGTATATGATTCATTTTTAGATTTTTATTTGTTTATTTTAAGAAGATTTATTTTTTAGAGAGAGCTTGAGTGTGAACACATTTGAGTTGGGGGAAGTGCAGCAGTAAAGAATCTTCAAGCAGACTCCCCATTGAGTGGCGAGCCCAGCAAGGCTTGATCCCAAGACCCAAGAGATAATGACCTCAAATGAAATGAAGAGTTAGACCCTTAACTGACTCAGCAAACTAGACGCCCCTGATAGAATTCCATTTTAAAGGAAGAGTTGTTAATGTCTTAAAAAATCAGTTAGTTAGGAAATGCCCTTATGGAGAGAGAATGAGATCTATTTTTATTGTATCTTTATCAAGTTTTTATTCTCCATTACACCAATTTGAGTTTTTAGTTTAAGCCTTACTTGAAGTGAATTGTGAGCATCAAGTTTCAAAGTTTGGAGAGAACTTTTAGGATTTTGTAGACCAATTTCATTAATTATATGGCTTGAAGAATTTGAGACCCCAAGGAATTAAGTTTCTGGCTTAAGGTCTGTTAGTGTATTAGTAGCAGATCAGTGACTAGAATGGAAAAATACTGATATTTACAGTCTTTTTTGAGACCTATCACATATTCCACAGCAAATATTTTCCACATGTAACTACTTTTTTCTTTGTTTAGTTTGTCCTTACTTTGCTTGAAGTTCTCTTGTCACAATTTTGTGGAATAATACCAATCCCCTAACAAGACATTTCAGATGGCATTTACCATGGTATCTGAACTCTCAGTTATTGTGTAGTTCATAAACTATGCTAGCTCTTCAGTTCACAAATTAGTAGGTAATTAATAGATGTCAGTTATGATCAGTGACTAGTCATGTTACTTCTCTCGAAGTCTATTGGAGATTGATCACTGTATGTCTATTATTCAGTTCTTGCATAAACAGCAAAGGATGTAGTTGTGTTACTTCTTTTTCTTCTAATGGTAAGTCTTTGTGGCATTTCACAAAACTGGGTAATTGAAGGGGAGAGTTGACCAACAAAGATGGAAGTGCAGCAAAGAAATGAAAAGTGGTGACACTAGATTTGAAAATTTGGATATCATAGATGATTTGAAAACTGTGACAGGTAAGTGAATATAGGATAAGATCTAGGCCTGTATGAAGGTATAGTGTCAACTATATTGAAAAAGTTGGAAGAATATAATAAGGTAAAATCGCTTTAACATCATTAAGTTTAAATTGTAACAGGGACTCAGTTTGGCTAATATTTATTAGTGTTGAAGTTACTGCATGAAAGAAAACTAAATACAAGGAGACTCAAGAACTTTTTATTGCTAGTGAATGATAGTTTCTTTTCATAGTCAGCATGGATTAAGGTATTAGAGCAAACGGGGAAGATATACGAAATTGATACCCAGATTCCAGAGATTAATTGAAGAAGTAATTATCATCAACAATTTAATGTGCGATAGGTCTGTTTTGGAATGCAGGCCATCAATAACTTAATGTGATGAAAGATACAGTGGTTGTAAAAGGAACAGTATTCATATGAAGCCCAAGGATCTTATAGAAAAGGTGAATTTATCAACATGAATGAGGAAAGTCATTGTGATAGAAAGTATGAAGATGTCCCAGAGGAAGTGACTCCAGCAAAAATTCCACATTAAAGAAATTTTTGGAAATATTTGACAAATTATTTGAAAGTACAAAGGGTAAAATGTTGGAAGCTGAACCAAACTTTGAACAGATGAAGAGAGTTTGCCAAGGCATAGAAAACAGGCTTAATCTGTGTCATAAGTTATGTGAGGAAAATGAGAAGGCAAGAACTGCCTACCTTTGGTAAGTTTTTTTTTTTTAGAAAAAATAAAACACTCTGATTTTTAATGTTCTGTTTTAAATTATAAAATAGTGAATATTAATCACATGATACCATTTTCTTATGCATTTATAATTGACAGTTTAGAAGTCTTAAATGTTTTTAAATGTTATGATAGAAATTTTAAAGTTCACAGAACAATTGTGATTTTTTTCCCCCTTTGATTAATGAGATTGCTCAGTTTCAGCTTGCAGGGTCTTTTTCATGGTTCTGCGCTGCAGTTCAAAGTGAGTACTGTTTTGTTACATTTTCTAACTTGATAAAATGATTATAAGGATCACTGATAGAAACAAATTTGAAAGCATAAGTAAGGGATGTTTAAATTGGAATAATAATAGGGGAAGACAAGCATTACCATTTGGGGTTGAAGGAAGGAGATTAGACATTTAATTTTGAGTCGTCTGTTGCAAGTATAAAAAGCATTTTGAAGTTTCTGCTTTATCTTTGGATTCTTATAATTTTTATTTTAAAGATCTTATTTATTTGAGAGAGCGTGAGAGTGTGCACACATAGAGGGGGAGGGAGAGGGACAAGCAGACTCTGTGCTGAGTGTGGAGCCTGATGCAGGCCAGATCCCAGGATCCTAAGATCACAACCTGAGCCAAAACCAAGAGTTGGATATTCAACTAACTGAGCCATCCAGGCAAAATGACAAGAATTGCCACAAGAATGGCAAATTCTTGTCATTTTTAAAGGTACACTCTTTGGGGGCGCCTGGGTGGTTCAGTGGTTTAAGACTCTGCCTTCGGCTCCAGTCATGATCTCAAGGTCCTGGGATCGAGCCCCGCATTGGGCTCTCTGCTTAGTGGGAAGCCTGCTTCCTCCTCTCCCTCTGCCTGCCTCTCTGCCTACTTGTGATCTCTATCAAATATATAAATAAATTCTTAAAAAAAAAAAAGGTACACTCCTTGGATGTTCAAGTTTTTATTTTGAAAAAGCTTTAAATTACCTTTTTTTTTTTTTTAATTTTATTTATTTGAGACAGAGAAAAAGAGAGCATGCACAAGTTGTGGGGAGGGACAGAGGGAGAGGGAGAAGCAGATATCTCTCTGAGCAGGGAACCTGATGTGAGGCTCCATCCCAGGACCCTGAGATCCTGATCTGAGCTGAAGGCAGTCAGTTGCTTAACCAACTGAGCCACCCAGGGAACCCCTTTAAATTACTTATTAACTAATAAAAATAATTCAAACGCTTATTGAGTTTCTGTTTTATACTAATCATTGTTATAGGTGCTAGGCTTACAGCAGTATCCAACAGACAAACATCTCTGGAGTAGATATACTTTAACTTATTTCCCCCCCTTTTTTTTTTTAATTTTTTTTGAATTTATTTGAGAGAGAGTGAGAGTCAAGCATGAGTGGGGGGAGGAGCAGAGGGAGACAGAGAAGCAGACTCCCTCTCTGTTAAACAGGGAGCCCAACATGGGGCTCCATCCCAGGACCCTGGGATCATGACCTAAGCCGAAGGCAGGCCACCAAAGGACTGAGTCACCCAGGCACTCCTAACCTGTTTCCTTCTTTGAGAAATGTGGAATCTCTAATTCTTTATAGAGTCTTGATTTAATTTAGGTTGAAGGAAACTAGGTATTTTAAATTTTTATATAATTCTAAAGGCCTTTTTTTTTTTTTAAAAGATTTTATTTATTTGATAGAGAGAGAGAGATCACAAGTAGGCAGAGAGGGGGGAGAAAGGCTCCACATTGAGCAGAGAGCCCGACACAGGGCTCAATCCCAGGACCCTGAGACCATGACCTGAGCCAAAGGCAGAGGCTTTAACCCACTGAGCCACCCAGGTGCCCCTTCTAAAGGCTTTTGTATAAAAACAGCATATTTAAAAATTGGGTTCTGTTTTAGATAGTCTCCAAACTGGGGTTAAAACTCCACATTTGTATAATTAGTGTTATTTGTCAACAGATTGACTTACAAGAAGAATGGGACATTTCATGATACAGCTTCAGAAATGTATATGGGAACTTGATTCCATATAGCATTCCCTACTGTAGAGTAAATTTTTTATAGTTAGAATTATAAACAGATCTGCTGTAGTGCAATGAAAGGGTTGTGAATTCTACCTTGTTCAGAAAGTTGGGCATATGGGCATTGTGTGAGATTATGGCATCATTAACGAGTTGTAACTTTAGTTCATTCATCAAAGCCAAATAGATGTTTAGTGTGGAAATATGACTGGAAAGCTAAAGCACTGTGCATAATGGTTCAGACGCATGAAACTACCTGAAAGACTAAGTAAGCTCCTGGTCATTTGTAATAACTAGAGCATTTGCTTTCGGGGTGGGGAGGCAATGGCATATGAAGGCAGGAAAAGATGAAGCAGTTGAGAAAGGTAGAGCCAGATTTTGGATGTTTGGACTTTTTGGGGGGGAGCCTTTTTTAGAGCTCTTTATATATATATATGTTATGTTCCCTTCAATTCTCAGAATTACATTTCTTCATCTATAAAATAGAGGTGCTAACAGTACTTATTTGATTGAGATTTTGGGGAGGCTGTATTGAATTAGGTCATGTAAAGTGCTTGGAAAAAAGTGCCAGGCACAGAGTGAGGTTCTTGCTAAGTTTTAACCACTAACTATAATGGTTTAGGAACCTCTGCCTCAGGATCTCCTAAAAAATTCCAAAATCAGGCAGTTGATTGAAACAAGAATCACAAATGGTTAATAACTATTCAGAAAGATTCTTTTTCAAAATTTTAAAAATGGAAATGATTAAATGGAAAATATCACAACTAAATGCAAATTTAAACAATGAGGTAACATTTTTCCCTACCAAATTGAGAAATGTGAAAAAACTTCATGCCAAGTCACGGAGAAGTTCTTAAGAAACAGTAATTCCCCCCACTGGTTTCTGTATATATTGGTGGAATGCTTTGGTGGGGAATTTAGTAACATTTGTCAAAAATATATATTCACCTATGCCTTGCCCCCTTTTTTTCTTGCAAAAATGTGTTTGTATTAAAACATGGGGATAGGACCTGTGGCAGAAAAGATCTTCCTTGCCTATGCCCTTTAAACTCATGATTCCACTTTTAGGAATTGATTTTATATACACACACACAAACATTTATGTTCATATATGTAAGCCAGTTTATATGTAAAAGTATGATAACTATAATATTGTATTGAAAAACAGGCTAGAAACAAGCTACATGTGCATCAATATAATATAATAAAAGATTATATGGCTACTAAATAAAGTGAATTGGATAAATCTTTGTTTTTTTGTTTTTGTTTTTTATTAAGATTTTATTTATTTATTTGACAGAACGCACAAGCATGGGGAGTTGCAGAGGGAGATAAAGAGGCAGGCTTACCACTGAGTATTAAGCCTAACACAGGGTTCAGTCCCAGGACTCTGGGATCATGACCTGATCTTGAGGGCAAGCCGTGAACTGACTGAGCCACCCAGGTGCCCCTAAACAGATAGATCTGTTTACTGAGAAATTTCCAAGATATATTAGGTTTTAAAAAAAGGAGAGGAATTTTTTATCTCTATTTGTATTTTTGCTAATCTGAGAGAAAATGGTATGTCATTTTAATTTTTTCAGGTGAGATTGTGTAAGTTTTGTGCTTATTTTTGGTCTTTAGTCATTTTTTATTGGGATGTTATATGTTTTTTTTTTTTTCCATTGAGACATTTTATTTGCAGGCCTGTATTTATATCCCTAGAAAAAGAGTCCCAGGATTTCCCTCCTGTCTTTTTATTGTGCTTCTTCAGCTGAGGTTGTCAGTACAATGAAACCAAATTGGTGGGATGTGGACAGATTATTATGCCAGTTTTCTAGATCTTTTTTTTTTTAAGATTTTATTTATTTGTTTGACACAGAGAGAGATCACAAGGAGGCAGAGAGGCAGGTAGAGAGAGAGGGGGAAGCAGACTCCCTGCTGAACAGAGAGCCCGTTGTGGGGCTCGGTCCCAGGACCCTGAGATCATGACCTGAGCTGAAGGCAGAGGCTTTAACCCACTGAGCCACCCAGGTGCCCCCAGTTTTCTAGATCTTTGAGTTGTACATCAAATCTGGGGTTGATCACTCCACACTTTTTTAACCTGCCCATGAGGTTCATAACGATTTTCCCAGCTCTGTGATCATCAGTGGTTTCACATTTGCCAATGTTAACTATGCTTTATCATCACAGTTAGAAACTGGAGGATGACTTTGGAGTATGACTTAATAAGAACCTGGTGTTTCCCTCTTTTTTCAGCGTTTTTGTTTGTTTTGTTGTTTTAAGAGAAAGAGCGTGCACATTTGCCCAAGTCGGGGGTTGGCAGGTGAAGTGGGTGGAGAAAGAGAATCTTAAGCAGGCTCCTTGTCAACAGGGGTTTATGTCTCACAATCCTGAGATCATGACCTGAGCTGAAATCAAGAGTTGGACACCTAACACTTAACCTACTAAGCCACCCAGGTGCCCCTCTTTTCAGCATTGTTAATTCACTTGAGAGCAGGTGTCAGGACATTCGTGTACAACATTATTGTGGCATGGAAAGATTGTGGAAAGAGTTTGGTTGGTATTCTTCAATGGATTCTAAGACTGCTTTATAAGTAGGATATTGATATTGTAATATTATTAATACATACTTTTATCCCAGATTGACCTTAAAGATTTCCAGTTTCTATTTTAAATGTGATCAAGTTCATTAAACTTTCTTGTGAGAACTTGTTTCTTTTTCTGGTTATGTGACTTTCTACCAGTAGGTAGGAAAACAATAGGAGAATGGTATGATTGGAACTTTGGGTAGGAGTGAGAAATTACTTTTACTCCATAGCCTGAGGAATTATTTCCTGGTATCTCATCCCATGTTTTTCTTAGGGTAAAGACCATCTTTAGTATTGGTATTAGTATTATGACTAATACTTAGGGTGACCAAACTGAGAAACAGACAGTTTCAAGAGGGAAGAGGAGCACATTAACAATTAAATGGGTATGATAGGCATAAACAGCAGTACCGTTGGTTAAGGGGAATGTGGTCACCCCCATCTGTGAAGAATGTCTTGTGGTGTTTGGCCCATGAGTTGGCATTAGTTTTATCTTACAGCTTGGCTTGCTTTACTCACAGAATTCTGATTCACCTAGCCTTTCCGTTTCTTGAATTTTTTATTCTTGCTCCTGCTAAGAACCTTTACATTTGCTGTTCTTTTCTTCAATCTTCTCTTCAACTTTTTCACCTGTTTTAATTCTTAGTAATCATCCTTCAGATCTTAAATTAAGGAACAGTTCCTGACTTCTTGTATAGGTTAGGTCATCCTGGTAGAGATTTATCTGAAACACCAAGATGTTTTAGAAATAGAAATGAAGGTTCTTACTATTGGTCAGTTGAAGGGAATGGAGGGAACCCCTAATTTTGAGTTCTCATTTGACTTCTAGGGTGTTGGGGCTGTGACTAAAACGAAAAAGGGGCCAGTCGTGTAAAGATTATGTTTTAGAAAAGAGGAAGAAAATGAAGCACATTTGACAGTTTTCAGTCTCTAATTATTTATTTGACAGAGAGAGCGAGAACACACTAGTAGGGGTAGTGGCAGGTAAATGGAGAGGGAGAAGCAGGCTCCCTGCTGAGCAAGGAGTCCTCTGCGGGGGTTCCATCCCTGGACCCTGGGATCATGACCTGAGCAGATGGCAGATGCTTAACCTGCTGAGCCACTCAGGTGTCCCAATAAATAGAATCTTTATAAAAAAAACTTATTGATCCCAGGATTCAATAAATTTCTAATTGTGATTTTTTTTTTTTCTTTTCTGGTGGGTGTAGGTGGTAATGCTTACCAATTCACAGTATATTTGGATTTTTGTTCCTCTTTCCAGTGTTTTGTTTTATAACTAAAGATGTACTTTATCCCCAGTGCTTATTTTTTGGAATACAGGGGCTGAGTCATTTGCCTAGAGCTTTCCTTTTATTTTAAGCAGTAGATACATTTTTACAAATGAAATGTTGTAGTGAACCTTGATTTTTAAAGCAAAGGAAGATATCTTTTAGTGGTGTGATAATTATAGCTTGCATTTATTGTGTATTTACAGTCTGCTAAGCACATGCTTAGTACATTCATTTAATGATCCTAACAATCTTGGTTAGTAGGTATCACTATTTTTATATGTTATGGATGAGGAAATATAAAGGTAAAAGTTGCATATCTGGTAAGTGGCCAGAGTTGGATTCAGACTCAGGTGATCTGAGACTGGAATCTATGCTCTTAACTAATGTGCTGTCATACTTTTTAAATTGTAACATTTATTTTTTAAGTTTATGTATATAACATTTACATGTATTGAAGTTAATGCGTGGAACCCATGAGACTATTTTAACAATTAAAAATGAACTGGTATTTTTTGTCTTAAATCAGTATCCACACTTGTTTATTTAAAAATTTTTTACTTTTCGTTTCATAGTATTGAGAAAATCCCTGCGTATACACAATAGTTATACAGACTCTTAAAAATTACATTGGGTTGGTTTTTAAATTCAGTTAAATCTTTATGAAACTTGAGGGATGACTAGTAGGACATTAATTTCATAGCTTAATTATAACTGCTTATACTAATTTCTTCTTTACAAATGTACAGGCCGAACAAGAAGCACTGAAGCAGGTTTAGTAAAACCATTATATTATCACCAAACCAAGTGTTACTTATAAATTTTTTCACCCAGTTGTTGAGATTATAGGTCAAATAGGTGTTCTGGAGTCTTGCCTGTCATTTAATTGAGAACATTTTTAGTGTTACCTGCTTGCACATTGTTGAGCAGCCACATAATTCAGTAGTTTTTCATATTTTCATTGTTATGCAACCAATCAGTTTAAGAACACTTTCATCCCTGAGAAAGAAGTCCTGTACCCAGATCTACTACAAAGCTGTAATAAAAAAAGTATAGTACTGGCACAGAAATAGACACATAGTTCAGTGGAGCAGAATAGAAAGCCCAGAAATAAGCCCATGTTTATATGGTAATTAATCTCCAACAAAGACGGTAAGAAGGGAAAAAACAATCTCTCAATAAGTGGTGGGAAAAACTGGACAGCTACATACAAAAAATGAAACTGGACCACATTCTTACACCATCAACAAAAAAATAATTTCAGAATACATTTTAAAGACCTAAATGTGAGACCTGAAACTGTAAAGCTCCTAGAAGAAAATATAAACAGTATCTCTTTGACTTTGACCTTAGCAGCATTTTTCTAGATATGTCTCTCTTTAGGCAAGGGAAAAGAAAGCAAAAATAAAATACACCAAAATAAAAAGCTTTCGTACAGTGAAGGAAACCAATAAAATGGAAGAGAAACGTTGTGAATGAATGGTAGAAGATATTTGCAAATGATAAACCTGATAAAAGGGTTAATATCTCACATATGTAATGAACTTACACAACATGAAAAAGAGCCAAATAATGCGATTAAAAATGGATAGAGGATCTGAGCATACATTTTTCTAAAGGAAACATACAAATGGCTAACCAGACTCATGAAAAGATGTACAACATCACTAATCTTCGGGGAGATAGAAATCAGGATCACAGCGAGATAGCACTTCACATCTGTCAGAATGGCAGAGGTAAAGAGCACAGGAAACACATATCGGTGAGGACGTGGAGAAAAAGAACCCTTGTGCACTTTTGGGAATATAAATTGGTACAGCCACGGGAAACATCTGTAAAGAGGTTCCTCAAAAAAATAAAAATAGAAATACTATGTGATCCAGTAATTCCACTATTGGGTCTTTACCCAGAGAAAATGAAAACACTAATTTGAGAAGATATATGCACCCTTGTTTATTGTGGTGTTATTTACAGTAGCCAAGATAGGGAGCAACCCTACTGTCCATTGCTGGATGAATGGATAAAGAAAATTTATTTATTGTGGTGTTATTTACAGTAGCCAAGATAGGGAGCAACCCTACTGTCCATTGCTGGATGAATGGATAAAGAAAATGTAGTATATATACAGAATTGAATATTAGCAATAGGAAAGGAGACCTTGCCATTTGTGACAACATGGATGGCCCTAGAGAGTATTATGCTAAGTGAAATAAGCCAGAGAAAGACAAAAACAAAGTGATTTCACTTGTGTGTGGTATCTCATAAAACAAATGAACAAGCAAAAAGGAGAACCAGACTGATGAAGTATAGAAAACTAACTGGTGGTTGTCAGGGGTGTGGTGCTGGGCAAAAAGCAGTCAAGGGGAATGGGAGGTACAGGCTTCCAGTAATGAAATGAGTAAGTTATGGGGATGAAACGTACAACATAAGGAATATAGTCTGGTATTTTAATCGTGTCATATTAGTGATGTGGTAGCAACACTTCTGGTGAGCATAGCATAAAATATAACATATAGAGATGTTGAATCACTATCTTGTACACCTGAAACATTTAACATTGTGTGTCAACTATACTTCAATTTAAAAAAAAAAAGAAAAAGCATTCCTGCTCTTCCTACTCCCTTCAGCTTTAGGCAGGTCCTAATCTATTTCGTCCCTATGGTTTTGAAATGTTTACCAGTCTCAAAAAAAAAAAAGGGGGGGATTTGGAGGATGATATTGTATGTTATAAACGAACTTGTTAGTTGTTTGGCATCCGTAGCAATATTTTTAGTCTTTGTTTTGTTTTCTGTTTGGGAGGGAGGGAAAGAAAGGTAAGAAAACAGTTTTTGTTTTTGAGCCGTAGAGAAGAAAATTGAATCGAAGAATTTTTGCCAAACAAACAAGTGTCTTCTGAAGTGTCTTCTCATGTTCTTCCCATCTAGGTTTTTTCTTTTTTTCTTTTTTTTTTTTTTAAAGGTTTTATTTACTTATTCGACAGAGAGAGAGATCACAAGCAGGCAGAGAGGCAGACAGAGAGAGGGGGAAGCAGGCTTCCTGCTGAGCAGAAAGCCCGAAGTGGGGCTCCATCCCAGGACCCCAAGACCACGACCTGAGCCAAAGGCAGAGGCTTTAACCCACTGAGCCACCCAGGCGCCCCTAGGTTTTTTCATTTCTTCTGAGTCATAATTAGTTGCCCTGTTTCTGTGTCCAGTATAATTTTAATCCTTTTTAAAAATTTTAATCCATTTTGTTAACTATTTTTCATAATAAAATTTGTGTGGTCTATGGTTCTTTTTCCTCTTTGAACGTGAAAATCATTGAGCTTTTGTGTTCCAGCTTGCAGTGGAGTGTGATATCAGACTGATTAAATTGTGATATCAGACTGATTGTTGTTTCTTACAGAACACAGTTTTAGTTAGGAGACTAAATCACAATACTATATTATCTCTTAGGTTTTATAATCAGCTCATAAAGTGAAATGGTACATAATCCAAATTACCTTAGAAAATCCCTCTAAGTTACCCATAAAGTATAGACATGTCACCACAGGTAATGTCACTAATATGTTTTATCTTTTCTTATATCATTGAGCAAGATTGTAGTTTCTTTGGTTGTGTGTGCAAAGTGTATAGGGGCAGTATTGTACAAAATGTATCTTATCTTTAAATGCTTAGATCCCCTTCTGTGCAGACAAGTATTTCATTTTTTGGCTCACCAGAGTCACATGTCCCATTTCTCTTTTATTCTGAGGCATAACTCATTGGGTAGTTGGTAGGCAGAGTGGCCTTTACTATTTCTTTCCTTTCTTTTTTATGGTTATGTAGTTGAGTTCAGTTATGTTAAATGTGTTTTATGATTCGTATACACTATAATCCTTTTTACTCCTCTGCTGTTTTCTTTTGGAATTCTGAAATTTCACCAGGATGTATCTTTTTTCCATCTCCTCTTTGGTATTTGGAAGACTCATTCAGTCAATACAAATACAAATATTTGTGTTTTTTGTTCAGGAAAATTTTCTTCTATTATTTCATCTTTCCACTATTCTCTCCTGTGGGGGTGCCTTTGAGATTGCTCTTAGACCTACTGCTTCAGTCTTTCCATGTTATCATATAGGCTGTCTTTTCTAGCTCTTTGACTTTATGTTTTTGTGTTTTGGTTTTTTTTAAAGGTTTTATTTATTTGTTTGTTTATTTATTTATTTGAGAGAGAGAGAATCAAAGGCAGACGCTTAATAACTGAGCACCCAGGAGCCTTGTGTTTTTGTTTTTAAACAGAACTTTATCCTAGGCTTTCCAATAAAATTTTAATTTTTGTAGCCGTTTTCCTGTTTCCAAGTAGTTCCCCGTCTCCTTGTCAGGGTTGTTTCTAGTTTTTTTGCATCCTAGAAGTTTCCATTCTGTAAATTGTTTCCTTCTAGAGTGATTGTTCTGTTTATTCACCTTGAGCTGTCTCCTATACATAGTTAATTTATTTCAGAAACCTGGGATCATTGGTTGTCTCTTCATATTTATACATATCAGATACTACTGATTACTATAGCCAGTTGTTTTGTTTCCTCTGGAGTTATATAGGTATCTAGGTAGTTCTTTTTTTCTGATGAGTTTCTCCCTTGAATGGGGAGACATACTGTGGGGTTTTAGTAGACAAGGTTTATCAAGAATCAGCCTTCCTTATGTTCTTGCCTCATTGATGAGTAGTAGGAAGAAAAACAGGCTGGAATGCTCATACTTTCTAAAATGAGAACTTTACAGACTAAAGTGGAGCATGCGAATGTCTTTAGCTTTTGGGTAGAATTGCCTTTGTTGTAGTTCCCTCCCACCCAGGTGTCTGTTATTTATATACATTTATGTGTGTGTGTGTATGTGTGTATATATATGTATATATATGTAAATCATATGTAATATATATAAACCATACATAATATATACATATATATAAAATCTCCCTTTAAAAAAAATAATCTCTACACCCAACATGGGGCTCGAACTCACAACCCAGAGATCAAGAGTTGCATGCTTCACCCCTGTGTGAGCCCCACCCCTTCTGGATCTCTGTCTTAAAGATCCAAAATTACCTCAGACTTGGTTCTGCTTCTGTCTTAGGCCCTAACATTACAGAAATAGGAAGTATCGCTGTAACCTGGCTAACTTTCATTTGAAGAGCAGCAGATTTCTGGCTAAGAGCAAAACATATTTGATGCTGATTGTTCTGTTTAATTTTGAATAAAAGTTTTATTTAGTTATCAGTAAGTGTTAGTAAGTTTTCCATAACTTATAAATTCCATAAGTTTTTATTATTATTATTATTATTATTATAAATGTGCATGACTGTAAGTATCTTGTGACTTAAAAGTGATTTAAAAATAAGTTTTTTATATGAGGGCATGTATTTATTTTTGGTTTAGGGACTTTCACGTGAGGATTTCTTTTAGTTCTAAATTATATTTTACTCTATCTGGCAGTGTTTTGTTCATGTTTTGAATTTGTATACTTTGGATTGGAAATTAGAGCTTTTGTGGGAGTGAAGAGGGATACCAGAAAGTATGATAGAATGTGACAATAATGTTATTTTTCTCTTTCCTTTTTTGCTTTTTCAGTTTGAGCAGAAAACTGGTGCAGTTTTTGATGAAATTGTAGAGAACTGTAAGTACCACTTTAGAAAAAAACCAGCCATGTCTTTAGATAGATAGTAATTGAGTCTAGATAGAGCATTTATCTCTAACAGTGTTTAATTAGGACCTATTAATGTGATGGTACAATTCGATTTAGTTTAGATCTCATCACCCTGTTAGTATCTTCAGTAAA
Source organism: Procyon lotor (assembly GCA_028646535.1). Taxonomy (NCBI): domain Eukaryota; kingdom Metazoa; phylum Chordata; class Mammalia; order Carnivora; family Procyonidae; genus Procyon; species Procyon lotor. The sequence goes on from CM053606.1 coordinate 22,436,164, forward strand.
TTAATCTTAATTGTAAGTGTTTTACTATTTTTTAGTAAATTAGTATTTTATTCTCACAGTTATTAATGTTGAAATATAGCCATGCTTTGTGTATGTATGAATCATATAGAAGCTTATACTTATTCTTCAGTAAAGGTTTCTACTTTGTTTACAGGGTCTCTTAATTTTCTGTTTATAGTCTTTCTGTGTTACATAATTCTCTTAAAAAAAAACCTAACTTTATTTCTTAGGATTATAAAAGTAATACATTCAATTTTATAATACAAAAATGGGGAAAAAAAGAAAATAAGCCTTTGTCTTTACTATTCTCTAAAAATAATCAGTTTTTAAAGTTTAATATATATCTTTCCAGACTTTTTTTTCTGTGAATTTATATAGATCTATATATGATGGATGGAGATTTTTCTATGTCTGTAGGGATCAGTGGTACTGTTCTTGGTTTTTTCATTCAACAGCCTAAATGTCTTTCTATGTCAGTGGATTTTGACCTATTCCATTCTTTCTGATGGCTACTTGATATTTTATTGTATGGCTATATTATAATTTAACCAACTTACTCTTTTATATATGTGTGTTTTATTTTCAGTTTTTCATTATTACAAACAATATTGAATATGTGTTCCTATACACATTTTTGTTTACTTGTTGAAGTAGACAAAGGGAGTGTATCCTTTTCTGTAGAATAAATTCTAAGAATAGAAGTGATGAATCATCAACGGGTATTTATGTTCTTAAGGATAAATTTTGTTATCTAGAATTACTGAGTCAAGGAGAATATGCATTTCTTTTGTTTTGTTTTTTAAGATAACTTCCATTAGGATCTCTGAGTACCTTCTTTCTCTTTGGACTTAGTTTGTTAATATTTTTGAGAGAGAACAATTGTTTTAGACTATGTAGTGAGAGGTAACTGGGTCTCCTAATCTTTAGTGGTGTTGGGATAATCTGTAAGTTCATTCATTCGTGTGTAGTCTGGGCTTTGAGGGCATAAAAACTGGGACTGCCACCTTGAGTGCCTGTATGTACCTTCCTCATAGCATGGCAGCCTCAGGGTAGTCAGACATTTTTCTTGGTGGCTCAGGTGCCAAGCAAGAGTAGTTCAGTGAATAAGGCAGAAGCTGTATCTTTTCTGACCTACCTTCAGAAGTACACAGCATCACTTCCATCATGTTCTTTTGGCTATGAGGGAGTGAGTCACAACCCTGCTTAGATTTAGGAGAAAAGGGTATTCATACCTTCTTTACAGAAGGGTCAAAGTTACATTGTAAAAAACCATGTAGACAGGAGCTACTGTTGCAGCCATATTTGGAAAATACAGTCTGCCTTCACAACATATGCTGTCATAGGATATTTTATTATATATTAGAAGATGACTTAAAAAATTCATCCTTTAGGTCTGTATTTGGATCTTCATAACATTACTCCCTGTAATATAGAAACACAGACTGATGAATCTGATCATATATGATTTTTTGCAAGTAACGTTTTTGTCTTTTTTTTTTGACTTAGTATTTTTTTTCTTAATGCTTTTTTTTAAAAAAAAGATTTTACTTTTTTATTAGAGAGCACGAAAAAGAGCACAGGTGGAAGGGAGGGGCAGATGGAGAGGGAGAAGCAGATGGCCTGCTGAGCAGGGAGCCTGATACAGTGCTCCATTCCAGGACCCTGGGATTTTGACCTGAGCCAAAGGCAGACCCTTTATCGACTGAGCGACCGAGGTGCCCCAGTCTTCCCTTTCCATATCATTGTCCCTATCGCCCCCATCCCACCTACACCTTTGTAGGTAGTCTTCCATGTTTTTCTCCAGTGCTTCTAAAATCATTATTTGCATAAATGTGTTCAGATAAATATATGTAAGGGTTTTGAAGGTTTTTTTAATTTTTTGTTCAACAGGTGGGATCATCATATACGTAGATTTTTCTACCTAGCTTCTCTCATTCAGGAGTACTTCATGATATCCTTGCACCTCAACTGGGAGAGCTCCAACTCTTATAATATCCCATGGTTTAGATGTACAAGTCTTTTGCCCTGTTAGGCATTGATACTATTTTAGTTTTTTTATCACCATGATAAATGATGATGCATTAAAAATTTGTTAATAATGTCCTTATATGGCTTTAAAAAAGAGAATATCCTTATATACTAGTAGTTTTATATGTATACATAGATTATGAAGAGTGGGTATTGTTCAGTAAAGGGTATGTGTAATTTTAATAGATGTTGCTTGCCTGCTTCTCAAAATTTGGTTGCCTTAGGTTTCCATGAGAAATGTATAAGAACACCCCCTCCTCCCATTAATGTGTATTTTAGTTCTTCTTCAGGTTTGGCAATCTGATGGTTATAAAATAGCACATTGTCAACTTAATCCTGCATTTTCTTAACTCCTGTTGAATTTGTATTAAGCAGTTTTTAATAAGTTCAGCATTTGAGTGGCTCCTCTGTATTGTCTGATTATAAATATTTGTTAACTAAGTGAATATCCTTTGCCCATTTCTTAAAGTGTTTTTTTTTTTTTTTTAAGATTTTATTTATTTATTTGACACAGAGAGAGATCACAAGTAGGCAGAGAGGCAGGCAGAGAGAGGGGGGGAAGCAGGCTCCCTGCTGAGCAGAGAGCCCAGTGTGGGTCTTGATCCCAGGAACCCAAGATCATGACCTGAGCCGAAGGCAGAGGTTTTAACCCACTGAGCCACCCAGGCGCCCTCTTAAAGTTTTTTCATGATAATTTGTAGCCTTTTAAAATTAAAAAAAATATATATATATGTGTGTATTTAAGATTTTATTTGTCAGAGAAAACAAACGGGGGGAGCAGCAGGCAGAGGGAGAAGCAGACTCCCTGCTGAACAAGGAACCTCATGTGGGACTTGATCCCCAGGACCCCCAGGATCATGACCCAAGCTGAAGGCAGATGCCCAACTGACTGAGCCATCCAGGCATCTCTAAATTTAATTATTTTCTAAAGATTTTATGTATTTATTTATTTAGAGAGAGTGCACACCTGTACACACAAGCAAGGGGAGGGGCAAAGGGAGATTGAATGAGGGATTCCCAAGCAGACTTCATGCTGAGCATGGAGCTCCAACAATGTGGGGCTTGATCTCAGGACCCTGAGATCATGACCTGAGCTACAATCGAGTCAGTTGCTCAACTGACTGAGCCACCCAGGTGCACCAGGCTTTTTTAATACTGTAATATTAGTTGCTAAGGTGAGTCATTGTAGGCTTAGAAGGCATGTAGTAGGCATGTAAAGTAGTAGGCATGGTAAAGGATAAAGTAGTAGGCATGGTAAAGGATAAATCTGAAGATAAATTTGAAGAATTCAGGAATACTTTTAAAAAGAACTCAGAAAATTTAACTTTTAGAATATATGGCCTAAAGGTTTTTAAAGAATGGAGTAGGGGTTTTTGATATCCTTTGTTTTGTTTCCTTTTCTTTGTGTCATCTTTTCCTAAACAAATTATTTTTTAAGCTTTTATTTATTTGAGAGGGAGAGAGAGAGCATGCAGAAGAGAGAGAGAACACAAGCAGGGGGAAGGAGGTGGAGGGAGAAGTAGACTTCTGCTGAGCAGGGAGCTGGATATGGGACTCAATCCCAGGACCCTGGGATCATGACCTGAGTCAGCCAAACCAACTGAGCCACCCAAGTGCCCTTAAACAGATGTTTTTAATACAAAAAAAATTTGGTCTTTTTATCATCACAGCTTGCACTCTTGGTTAAAAATGTTTTCCTTACCCTTTGAGTATACGCTATCCTAGTTTCTTGGAATATGCAGAAAATATTTTTATAAAATATTAAATATAAAATATTTATAACATATAAGCTATGTTAAAGATAAAAACCCTTGGCTTCACCACCCAGCTTTTAAAAAATGTGCATTATCATGCTGCATGATAATGAAGTTCTTCTCTTTTTGTTCTTCTCTTCAAATAGCTATTATCCTGGATTTTGCTTATTTCCTTGCTTTTCTGTATACTTTTTACGACCTCTACATTATTAATCAAGATATTCTTTCATTTTGCTTGTTTATGGACTTTGTATTGTTTTTGAATTATACTGTATATGTTACCGCTTTCTTTTTATTATGTATTCCTGAGACTTGACTATGCTATTGCATATAGTTCTCATTCATTGATGTGTATTTATTCATTAAATACATTCCAGTTTTTAAGAATTGTGGTAAAAATATAAAATATAGCACCTTAATTATTTTCTTTAAACATTTATTTATGTTGTTATTTATTTAGGGAGAGAGGAAGGGAGCACATGTGTGAGTGTCCAGGAGGGTCAGGGGGAGAGTGAGAGGAAGCCTTAAGTAGGTACCCCTCTGAGCGCACAGCTGGAGGTGGGGCTCAGTCCTTGGACCCTGAGATCATGACCTGAGCCAAAACCAAGTCACCAAGAGTTGGCTGCTCAACCAAGCGAGCCACCCAGGTGCCTCCATCTTAATTATTTTTAAGTGCCTAATTCAGTATTTTAAGACTGAGCTCCCCAGGTGCCTTTAAATAGCCCTTTCAAAAATAACTTTTGTTCTCATCACAGTTGTAATGTCAGTCAGTCTAGTTCTTTGGGTTGGGCTCCTTTGATCTCTATTCAAATATGAACATACTTCGAAGATTCCCCACCTGAAATATTTGGAATCAGTTTCTTTATTTTAGGGCCCTGGAAGTCAAATTGTAGGAAGTACATTGATTGCTATTTTAGGCAAGTGATCTAAAATTATTATTTTTTGTTTCTGATATTGAAAAGTCTTGTTACTTCCATTCTACTCCATGAGCTTAGAAAATGTTACAAGTGTCATTGTTACCACTGCAATACATTTGCTGTGATGAAAGTATAACCTGTGTCTCAGTGTAGTCATAGGTCATACTGTTCTATTGTAACAACTCAGCTGAGCATTCATGGTGGGTATGTAAAGGAATTAATGTAAAGGAATTAATAAACTGCGGACACTGAATTTTGAATTTCACATAATTTTCCATGTGTCAGGAAATGTTTTTCTTTCAGTTGTTGGGTTTTTTTTTTTAACCATTCAAAAATAGGAAAAGCATTCTTAGCTCATAGGTCATACAAAAATACTCCCCTCAAAAAACAGGTGGCTTCTGGATTTGGCATGCAGACAAAGTTTACCTACCCTTGTTCTAGAGTATATATGGGAAGGTGATTGCTCAGACCTAGCCTGGGTATATTGTGTATATTCTCAGCTTAATCAGAAATGCAAAATTAAAATAATTTAATAAGTAGTTTATCTATTTACACTTACACCATTGTGGTTAGAGTTTTTTTCACTGTGCGTCTGGCCAACACATGATATTATCAGACTTTTAAATTTTGTCAGTATGGTAGGTATAACGTGGAATTAATATTTTTAAAAACTTTGCATTTCCTTGATTAGTAATTTAGTTGAATTTTTTCATGTTTATTAGCCATTTCTATTTCCTCTTTGGCTAAATGCCCGTTTAATTAAATCTGTTGTCCACTTGCTATTTGGTTCTTGGTCTTTTCTTAACTGAATTGGAGAAGGTCTCTAAATATCCTTAAAAAAAATTAATCACTTAACAGTTATTGCAAATAACTTCCAATTCATGACTTGTCTTTTTAAAGATTTTGCATGAGAAGAAGTTAATTTTAATGAAGTTGAATCATAGTAAATGTATGGGTCTTTTCCTTTATGTTTGCTTTTAAAAAAAAGTTTTCTTTAGGAAAAGCTTATCTAGGCTGAGATGAGAAAGACCTTGTATATTATTTCCTAAAATATTCATTGATTTTATCTTTCACATGTAGCTCTTGAATTATCTTAGATTTAATTGTTTATATAGTGTGGGTTAGAGATCTTAATTTGATTTTTTTTCATAATGCTAACAAATCATCTTACCACCATTTATCAAGTAGTATTTCCTTTTCCTGGTGATCTAGAAACCTACTCTATAATGTGTATGAGGGCTTTTTTCCACATTTTCAGTTAGGCTATTTGCTTCTTTCTGGGTCAGTATCGTGTTGTTTTAATTAATTTGATGTATAATAAATCTTGATAATCTTGATAGTTCACATCCCAGAAAATTGTTCTTTAGGAATATTTTGCCTATTCTTGTGGGTGTTCATTTTAGAAATATTTTGCCAATTTCCTTTACAAAACAAAATAAAATAACAACATAATCGTATTGGGAATTGATTGGAATTTTCCTGAGTCTATAGATCAGCGGAGAATTTGTATGTATGTAATATTGAATCTTCTGTGAACTTGGTATGTCTTTCCATTTATTTAAATCTTTAGTGCTTTCAAGTAATATTTATGATCTATAAAGAATTACTTTGTAAGCTTTTTATGTTTTAGCATTTAAGTCTTAATTAATTTGAAATTTATTTTTGGATGTAGAATAAGATTAGGTTCACTTTTTTTTTTTCAGACGAGTAACGTATGCTACCCGATGTTAAATAATTCGTCTTTTCATCTAAATAGTTGATCTTTTTGTCACTGAACTGAATTGGCACTGAGATATATTTAAGTTCTATATATATGTGGGAATCTCTTTTTGGAAACTGTTAAAATTTTGTTAATATTTATATATTTGCAAAATTATATATTACTATATATTAATATTTATTTCTATACCAGTGTCAGTGGTTTTATTTGTATTATTACAAGAAATATTTTATTAGTACTATATATGTATTGGCTTTTGGGTGTAGTCATTTTCCTGCTATGTTAAGCCATTGCCTTAATTTTGTCTTTTGTTCATTTTATTTTTTAAGTAGGCTCCATGCCCATTGTGGAGCCCAAGGTGAGGCTTGGTTCATGACCTGAGATCAAGACCTGAGCTGAGACCAAGAGTGGGACACTTAACCAACTGAGCCACCCAGGCGCCCCATCTTTTGTTATTTTAATTTTTTAAAGGGAGGTGGTTACAGGAAGAGGGAGAGACAATCTCTAGCAAGCTCTATGCCTAACATCGAGCCTGAAGTGGGTCTCCCATCTCATGACCCTGAGATCATGACTTGAGCAGAAACCAAGAGTTGGCCGCTTAGCCATCTGCACCACCCAGGCACTTCTAAATCTAGTAGTATTTTATTTATTTGTTTGTTTGTTTGTTCAATCATTCATTCATTCTTTCATTTATAAAGATTTTATTTATTTGACGGAGAGAGAAACAAGGAGAGAGAACACAAGCAGGGGGAGTGGAAGAGGAGAAGCAGGCTTTCCACTGAGCAGGGAGCCTGATGCGTGGCTCTATTCCAGGACCCTGGGTTTATGACCTGAGCCAGAGGCAGATACTTAATGACTGAGTCACCCAGGTACCCCTCTAGTAGTCTTTAAAAATTTGAGTCTGTAGTTATCCACACATGAAACCATATCAGCTAAAAATATTTCATTTCTTTTTCCCAGTGACTGCTCATATTAGATAATCTACTATTTTTGATAAAACTTAAGAGGATTACATTAAATGATAATCATGGTAGTTGTCACCATTGACTAATTTATGAGTCCATTTAATTGGTTCTCATGTTTTGTTATTTAGGGCTAGTTTCTATCACATAGGCTTAGGCTTTATTACATTTGTTTTAAAGGTTTTATTTATTAGAGAGAGAGAGAGCATGAACTGATGGGAGGAGCAAGGGGAGAGGGAGAAACAGGCTTTGTACTAAGCAGGGAGCCCGATGATGGACTCAATCCCAGGACCCCAGGATCATGACCTGAGGTTAAGCCAGATGTTTAACCAACTGAGCTACCCAGGCACCCTACATTTTTTTTTAATATATTCCCAGTTTATTTTGTGGAATGGCTGGAGAATATTGGTAATTTATATATTCCTGGATTCTGTTTGTTAATATTTTGTTCAAATGAATAAAGTTTGTTTACACTTGGAGTTACAGCTTTATTAAATGTTTTCTAGAATTCATCAGTGAAATCGTTTAGGCTTGGAGATTTCTTGGTGTGAGATTTTAAATTATGAATTAAAATTTTCAGGTAGAAATAAAGTTTTTCTATTTTTATTTTTATCTTTTGTCAGTTCTGGCAAGTTATATTTTTCAAGGAGTTTGTCCTTTTCATTTAAGTGGTTTTTTTGTCTTTTGAATTTGAGACATTTTAGTGGGAAAGACAGTGGCATCTAATTGTGGTTTTAATTTACATTTCCCTGCTAATGATGTGTCACATCGTTTTAATGTGTAGATTGGTCATTCTTAAATGTTTTTTTGTGAAGTGTCTATTCAAATCATTGCCCATTTTAAGTTTGGTTATATGTCTTTTTGTTATTAGGTTGTAAGGATTCTTATATATTTTGGATGCAATTCCCCTGTTGTATAGATCAATAGATTGAAATAGATGGAGATATAGATCTCCATCTATCTGTATCTATCTGTAAATTTCTGCACGTCCATCCATTCATCCATCCATTTTGTGGCTTGGCTTTTCATGTCCTCAATGGTGTCTTTGAAAAGCACAGTTTAAAAAAAAAAGAGAAGAGCACAGTTTTGTTTTGTTTTGTTTTTAAAGATTATTTATTTATTTGACACACAGAGATCACAAGCAGGCAGAGAGGCAGGCAGAGAGAGAGGAGGAAGCAGGCTCCCTGCCAAGCAGAGTACCGGATGTGGGGCTCGATCCCAGGACCCTGAGATCATGACCTGAGCTGAAGGCAGAGAGGCTTAACCCACTGAGCCACCCAGGCACCCCAAGAGCAGAGTTTTTAATTTTAAAGAAAAAAACCCCCATTTTATTATTATTACTCTGTTTTTGTGGTCTGTGTTCTTTGTGTTCTAAGAAACCTATTCCAAGATCATCAGTATTTATACTTTTTTCCCCCTAGAAACTTGATAGTTTTAGCCTTAGGTTTTATAATTAGGTTCATCATCCACTTCAACTTTGTTTTTGCATAGAGTGTAATGTAAGAGACAAATATATAATTTTGTCTGTGATATCTATTTAGTTGAGTCAGCACCATTTATTGAAAAAGTTATTCTTTCTGATTGATTTACCTTGGTACTTCTGTTGAAAATCAGTTGACCTGTCTGCTGGGTCCATTTCTTGACTCACTATATTCTGTGGATCTATATGCCTGTTCTTAGGCTGATACTGCACTGTCTTGATTACTTTAATTTTATATTAAATCAGTTTTCTTTTTTTTCTTTTTTTTTTTTTTAAGATTTTATTTATTTGACAGAGAAACACAGCGAGAGAGGGAACACAAGCAGAGGGAATGGTAGCATGAGAAGCAGGCTTCCTGCCGAACAAGGAGCCCGATGTGGGGCTCGATCCCAGGACTCTGGGATCATGACCTGAGCCGAAGGCAGACGCTTAACTCCTGAGCCACCCAGGCGCCCCTAAATCAGTTTTCTTAAGTCATATTTTTCCAAAGTTGTTTTACTATTCTAGATCTTTTTTTTTTTTTTTTTTTAAGATTCTCTTTGTTTATTAGAGAGAGAAAGAGCATGAGCAGGGGAAAGGGCAGAGGGAGAGGGAGAGGCAGACTCCCTGCTGAGCACTATGGGGCTTAATCGCAGCACCCTGGGATCATAACCAGGGCCCGAAGTCAAATGCCTAACTGACTGAGCCACCCAGGTGCCCCATTCCACCTCTGTTCTTAAACATTGTTTTGTCTGTTGAAGTCCTTTGCATTTACATATATATTTTAGAATTAACATATAAATTTACACAGATAAGTCACTGGGACCTTGATTGGAATTGCATTATCTGTAGATTAATTTGGGAGAGAATTGACAGCTTAAATATATTTAATCTTATTTAGGTCTTCTCTAAATGTCTAAATAATTTCTAGATTATTAAGTTTCTAAATAATCTTGTACTTCTTAGTCTATATATTTTGCACATATTTTATAAAATTTAATATCCTTATATATATAATTTGTCTTTCCAATATTTTGTCTGGATTTTTTTGTTTGTGAGTAAATTTATGGACAGCTTTCCCCACAGAGATATCCAGTTATTACTTCCTAAGTTATTGAATAATTCTTTCTTTGCTTCCTTGAAATGTATTCCTATTTTTTATTATATTATAATGATCGAAAATTCTTTTCTTTTTTTATGATTTTATTTATTTATTTGACAGAGAGACATCACAAGTAGGCAGAGAGGCAGGCAGAGAGAGAGGGGGAAGCAGGCTCCCCGCTGAGCAGAGAGCCCGATGCGGGGATCGATCCCACCACCCCTACATCTTGATCTAGGCCAAAGGCAGAGGCTTTAACCCACTGAGCCACCTAGGTGCCTCTCAAAAATTCTTTTTTCCAGTTTCCAAATGACCTTTATTATCTTTGTAGATATACTCCCTCAGTTTGAGGACTTTCTCTTCTCTTTATTGTTGCTCAAAGATTTTTTTCATGAATGAATATTAAATTTTGTCAGATGATTTCTCTTCATCTGCTGAGATGGTCATTTTTTGTTTTATTGTGTTATGTAGTGAACTGACTTATTTCAGGACTAAACCTACGTTGCATTCATGGGATAAATCCTACTTTGTCATGATGTATTATTTGTTTTATATATTTTCATTCAGTTTGCTAGTATTTTAAGTATGCTAGTCTTTTTTTTTTTTTTTTTTTAAGATTTTATTTATTTGACAGCGAGAAACACAGCGAGAGAGGGGACACAAGCAGAGGGAATGGTAGCGGGAGAAGCAGGCTTCCCGCGGAGCAGGGAGCCCGATGCGGGGCTCGATCCCAAGACGCTGGGATCTGACCTGGGCCGAAGGCAGACGCTTAACGACTGAGCCACCCAGGCGCCCCAAGTATGCTAGTCTTTTAAGCACCCATGTTTATGAAGGATATTGGTGTAAGGTTCCATTTTTTTTTTAGATTTTATTTATTTGATAGAAACACAGCGAGAGAGGGAACACAAGCAGAGGGAATGGTAGCGGGAGAAGTAGGCTTCCTGCCTAGCAGGGAGCCCGACATGGGGCTCGATCCCATGCCCCTGGGATCTGACCTGGGCCGAAGGCAAACGCTTAACGACTGAGCCACCCAGGCGCCCCAAGGTTCCATTTTTTTTAATTAAAGATTTTATTTATTTATTGAGAGGGAGAGGGAGAAGGGACAAGCAGACTCCATGCTGAGCTTGGGGCCCGATGCAGGGCTTGATTCTGGGATGCTGAGATCATGACCTGAGCTGAAATGAACAGTCGGATGCTTCACCAACTGAGCCACCCAGGCTTTGCAAGTTCTCTTTTGTAGTGTCATTCTTTGGTTCTGGTTGCAGAGTAATACTAGCTTCATAAAACTAGTTAGGAAGTATTCCTTTCTCTTCTATTTACTGAAAGAATTCATGTAAGATAGTTATTGCATTTCTTTAAATGTTTAACTTACTAGTAAACTTATTTGGTCCTGGTGCTATTCAGATTTCCTTTTTCTTCTGTGTCTGGTTTGGCAGTTTGTGCTCTTCAAGGCATTTCCTATAAGTCAGCATAGTTGAATAGAAGTTTGCTGATGATGGAAATGTTCTGTATGTACACTATTAAAGTATAGTAGCCACTAACTACTTATGGCAGTTGAGCATTTGAAATGTCATGAGTCCGGAAATGAAGTTTTAATTTAAATAGACATAGGTGCCTGGTGGCTTCCTGTATTGGACAGTGAAGATCTAAGCTGGCACATTTATTTCCATAAAGTTCTTAATAATTTTTAAATGCATTGTCTTTCAGTTCATAGCTTTTTAAAATTTATTCTTACTTTTGTTTTGTTTTGTTTTTTTGTTAAAGATTTTATTCATTTATTTGACAGAGAGAGAGATGACAAGTAGGCATAAGAGGCAGGCTGAGAGAGAGGGAAGCCAGCTCCCTGCTGAGCAGAGAGCCCGATGTGGGGCTCGATCCCAGGACCTTGAGATCATGACCTGAGCTGAAGGCAGAGGCTTTAACCCACTGAGCCACCCCGGCGCCCCTTACAATTTATTCTTAATTAAGTTTTTTATATTTTTTAAAGATTTTATTTACTTATTTGAGATGGTGTGTCTGAGAGCATGAGCAGGGGGAGGGACACAGGGAGAAGCAGACTCCCCATTGAGCAGCAACCCCATGTGGGTCCTGGGATCATGACCTGAGCTGAAGACAGATGTTTAACCCACTGTGCCACCCAGGTGCCCCTGTTTTATAATATTTTCTTCCTTTATTTTTAGTTTTTAATCTCTATGAAATCTTTATTTTTATTTTTAGTCTCTATGAAATCTTCACTACTGTACCTTTCATTTCTGATACTAGTAATTTTTTGTTCTCTCTCTCCTAACTTCATATTAATTTTTTATTAATATATTTAATTGTGAAATAAACATAAGCTGAAATTTAACATTTTAGCTTTTTTCTTTCTTTCTTTCTTTTTTTTTTTTTTTTTTTTTTGAAAGAGAGAGAATCTTAAGCAGGCTCCATCCCCAGCACATGAGCTTGATGTGGGGCTTGATCTCACAACCCTGACATCATCACCTGAGCCGAAATCAAGAGTTGGATGCTTTACCGACTCAGCCACCCAGGCACCCCTACCTATATCTTAGCCATTTTTTTTTTTTAAAGATTTTATTTATT
>CM053606.1:22448782-22512011 GCA_028646535.1 Procyon lotor
TTTAAAGATTTTATTTATTTGACAGCGAGAAACACAGCAAGAGAGGAGACACAGGCAGAGGGAATGGTAGCGGGAGAAGCAGGCTTCCTGCAGAGCAGAGAGCCCGATGCGGGGCTCGATCCCAGATCCCTGGGATCTGACCCGGGCCGAAGGCAGCCGCTTAACGACTGAGCCACCCGGGCGCCCCTCTCTTAGCCATTTTTAAGTGTACAATTTAGTAATGTTAAGTACGCTGGCATTGTTGTGCAGCCAATCTCCATAACATTTTCCATCTTTCAAAACTGAAACCGATAACCTGTTAAATAATAACTCCCCATTCCTTCTCCCTCTAGCTGTGTCAGCCACCCTTCTACTTTCTATGAATTTGACTGCTCTGGGCATCTCATATAAGTGGAATCATACTATGTTTATGTTTTTATGACTGGCTTATTTCACTTAACATAATATCCTTAAGGTTCATCCATGTTGTAGCCGGTGCCAGAATTTCCTTCCTTTGTAATTAGTAAAATTGGTGTATCTTGTGTTTAATGAGTTCATAGGAGTAACAGAGTGAAATTATTATAATTTTACTGATGGTCTCAAGGATAAAAAAGTACAGATCACTCTATACAGTTTTATAGCTCTTAAAATGATTATTTTAACATTGCAATTTTTTCCTGGCTGTACGTAGTAGGATAAAAAATTAGGTTCAGGACCTGAACAGATCCTGTTTATCTCAGAGATATCAACTGATTCTGCTGGGCAAGAAGGGAGAGAAGATGAAAATTAAAAGTTTCATTTTATAAATAATATAACCATATTACAGAAGTTTTGGAATTAGAAGGAAGAATAGCAGGAATGTATAACTATACATTAGGACACAGCTGGAACTGTTTCCTCATACTTCTGTGGCACTGTGCTTCTGGAACTATTGGCATAAATTACTTTTATTATTTTTTAAAAAATTTCATTTTATTCTGCTTTCAAAAATAATATGCTCTGAAATACTGAAATATTATAAAAACATGTAAATATTTTACTTCATTAAAATGTATGAGATTCTGTTATAGTGATATGTTTTAGTTTTAATAGACCTTGGACAGTTTTTAGGTATATACTGAATATATCAATTATTTTATTTTATTTATTTTATTTAATTTTACAGAGAGCGTATAAGCAGGGGGAGTGGAAGGTAGCGGGGGGTGGAAGGCAGAGCGAGGGGGAGAAGCAGACTCCCCGCTGAGCAGGGAACCTGATGCTGGGGCTCCATACCAGGACTCTAGGATCATGACCTGAGCCAAAGGCAGATTTTTCACTGACTGAGCCCCCCAGGCGCCCCAGTTTTGTTTTTGTTTTTGTTTTAAGAGTGCATGAGGGTGGGGAGGGACAGAGAGAGAGAAAGAATATTTAGTAGACTCTTTTGAGTAGAAGGAAGCTTGATGTGAAGCTCGATCTCACTATCCTGAGATCATGACCTGAGCTGAAATCAAGACTCAGTCATTCAACGGACTGAGCCACCCATGTGCCCTTGCATGTATCGGTTTGTACATAGTGCTACAATCTTGATCATTACTTTTAGAGCACTATAAATATCAGTGAATATCAGAAAAGTACTCTGTTGTCTTTAGTTGTCCTCAGTGAAGAACAAATGGTTGTTTTATAAGGTGTTTTATAATGTGCTTTAAAATCACATTTTTTTACCTTAATAATGTACAAAGTTGACTGTTGAAATTGACCATATGTAACTAATTTCTGCCAGAGGTATTTCAACTGTCAGCATTTGTTGGTCACCTTTTAGTTTATAAAATCAAAGTGCTCTGAATATCCCCTGGTTTCAAACTGGTTTTTTTTTTTCCCTATAGGAACAGATAAAGGAAAAAATTAGTCAAAGTAAGTTCTGTGAATCTCACCTGTGAATCTCATTTCCCCTTATTGAATGTGTAGAGGTTACAATGGCATACTTGAATAGTTCCACAATAACAATACATAATCAAATGAAACAAGAAAAGAGAGCTGTAATCTTCATTTGGGACTTCTTGAGGAAACTCATTCATCTTCATTAGGACTTAACATAGATTGTTGGTGATTGATCTCTCTTTAGTAAATGATTCATCTCTGGTGCAGTAGGGCATTCATTGACTCATCTTCGTTGGTAGAAGATTCAGTGGGCTGGGTTAGTGGGGTGTTTTGTGGAAGAAGTTGAACCATCTGATAAGGAGTTTGACTTGATGAATCTGAAGATTGCTTTCAACCTCTGGGTGCGGTGATTTATTATCTGCATAGTTTATTCATGCCTGGTTCCTAAAACTCTAGATCCTGTTACTCAAGGAGTGGTCTCTGGATCAGCAATATTAGCATCACCTGGGAGTATCTTCGAGTTCAAATTCTGGCTCTCATTTTTGACCTGTAGAAACAGAATCTTTGGGGGGTAATGGGAAATCAGGTATCTGTTTCCAGTAAGGTCACCAAGAGATTCTGATGGCCAGTAATTATTGATGAAGCTTTGCTTTAGCTCAGTGATCCTCAAACATATCTGTGCATTAGAAGCAAAATTATCTAGGGGTGCTTGTTTTTGTTTTGTTTTTAAATTCTTTAAAGTGAAATAAAATTCACATATAACATTGGATTAGTTTTAAATATACAACATATTGCTTTGCTTTACATATGTATTGTAAAATGATTACTGCAGTAAGTTACTATTCATTGCCAGTTATTTAACTTTAATACATATGGAGAAATATGTTTTACATGGAGACCTACGTGTATACAAGCATTTTTTATAGTATTACTTCCTGTCATTCTGAATGATGCACTTTTCTATTTTAGCCTTTTTTTTTTTTTTTTTTTTAAGTAATATCCACGCTCAACATGGGGCTTGAACTCACAAGAGTCACATGCTGAGATCAAGAGTCACATGGTCTACTCACTGAGCAAGCTAGGTGCCTCTTTTATTCTAGCTTATTAAAAAACAATTTCCTGGGCCTGGCTCGCTAATGGGAAATACCTGCAGATTGAAAGAACACTAGATTGTTGTATTCTAATTATTATCCAATTTCCATGAAAAGATTTCTATTGGTTACCAGTCTATTAATAGCCAAGGTTGGTTTTCAGTTTAGGATTATATATATGAATATATATATATTCTTTGTATTACTGTAAGTGTGCCCTCATGAGAATCAGGGTCTATCAATAAGAGTGGAAGTTAGAATGACTGTTGAAAAACAGCTAGTAGTTTCAGACAAAGCCACATATATCTAGCTGTTGATGAATTTCATGTTTACCAAAAGTCAGTTGTTTCCAAACCTCTTTTAGTAATACTTGTCATTATAATTGTATGGTTCTAATTGTTTTTACACAAAATTTACTCTGAAAAGCAAGTTGTTTCTGTGAATAATCTGAATGCTTTGGAAAAACTTAGTAGGTAAGTCAGTAAAAACATGGAGGTGCAAGTGACTTTATTTTGTTATTCTACTTTAAAGAAACTAAAATTGCAATCATGAACTTTGCATTATGGATAGGACTTGGAAGAAAGAACTCAGATTAGCACGCACCTTTTGCAAGTCTTAGTTGATCATCAAATGATTGGCCAGTGTGCCTTTATATATCCCCAATAAAAATAAATGTCTCATTTTTTAATGATTCCTGGCTTTATTGGATTTTATTAAACTACATTCTTGATCTTATAGTTCAGTGAGGCTTTTATTATTGAAGAAATTGTATTTTAATGAGTAACAATCATCTCTTAGAAATATCTCTGACAAAATGCTAATTTAACCTTTTATTTAAAATGAACCAAGATTACCTCGTTTTATACTTATTGTGACTTGTTTTACATGCTTCAGAGTTTTTTTCATTTGATTCTTTTTTTCTTTTCATTTGATTCTTTAAGATTCTTTAAGAGATTCTAAGTAAACTTAGAATTGTTAGAGAACTATGATTTCCTTTTTTTAAAAGATTTTATTTATTTATTTGAGAGAGAGAATGAGAGAGAAAGAGAGCATGAGAGGGGAGAGGGTTAGAGGGAGAAGCAGACTACCTGCTGAGCAGGGAGCCCCATGAGGGACTCCATCCCGGGACTCCAGGATCATGACCTGAGCCGAAGGTGGTCGCCCAACCGAGCCACCCAGTAGCCCAAGAACCATGATTTCTAAAGTTAAAATTATAATTAACCTTACTTTATTTATAATAAAGTATATTTTATAATATTTGTATTATAAATATAAATATATAAAAAATATATAATGTATATATAATATATAAATTATATAATAATATTATATTAAATTAAATATATTAAATAATAAATAAAATATAATATAAATATATATTATTCATATATTAATTATATATAATATATTATATATCAAATATAATATAATATAAAAATAAAATATAAATATATATAAAATATATAATGTATATATATAATTAATATATAATATATAAAATATATAAATATAAATTTATAATAAAAATTATGCTTTGATTAAGAGCAAAGATGTATGAAGGCATCAAGTAATATATTGGCAATGAAAGTACAGCCCTTTTGTGTTGTTCACTTACGTATTTATTGCATTTCTTGGTTGGTGTTTGTACCATCATTTTAAGGTACGTTGATTCTTAGGTATAGTGTAGAAATATCAGTATGTCTCTTAAAGCAATGACTAAGCAGGAAGACAAGGGGTAAAAGCTTACCTGGCATCATGAAGTTTACTTGCAGTATCAAACAAAAATATTATACTTAAATTGCTTAAAATAACTTTCATTCTCCTTTCACAAAGTCTTACAGCTTACTTGCATTTAACACATGTACGCCTATCATCCTTTACAAAGTAAGTTTTTGTACTGATCACATCCTGTGTTGCATATAGATTTTCCTTCTGAACTCATTAGTTTAGTCCTTTATTGGATCATTCCTATGAGTATACTACAAGCTGTAATATTCTCCATCTTAAAAAAAGAAAAAAAAAACAATTCACCAGAAAGTAAAAAAGTAACAAAGAAAACAAAACAAAAATATAGTCAGAAAAAGTCTTTATTGCAGATTATGATCCAGTTTCTGCTTATTTTCTTTATTATTATTATTTTTTAAAGATCTTATTTATTTATTTGACACAGAGAGAGATCACAAGTAGGCAGAGAGAGAGGGGGAAGCAGGCTCTTTGCTGAGCAGAGAGCCTGATGCAGGGCACGATCTCAGGACTCTGGAATCATGACCTGAGCCAAAGGCAGAGGCTTAACCCTCTGAGCTACCCAGGCGCCCCTTAAAGCAAAATTCTTTTGGAGAGTTTTCTGTACTTAGATTCCCCACTTCTGTCTTCTCTGTCGGGATCAACCCACTCCAGCTTTACACTCATTTTTCTACCGATGAAGCTCTTGTCAAGTTAAATGTTCATTTCTGCTTTACCAATATTAATAATCACTCCAGTCTTCATTTTACATGTTATCTCTGTAGCTTTTGTTACTGTTGGTCAGCACTTTCTTTTTGAACTACTTCCTTCACTTAGCTTCTTTGACATCAGTCACCTAGTTTTCCTCTTGCCTCATTGGCTGTTGCATCTTAGTTCTTTTTCCTGATTCCTTCCTTTCTACTGGATTTCTAATGTTGAAGAGGACTCTAGCTCTTTTCCATCCATAGTAAATAAATTTCCTAGGTGTTCTCATCTAGTCCCATTCGTTTTAAGTACCATATCTTCGTTGATTCCCAAATATATATGTCATTGCTTGGCAAGAGCCTCTTTAACTCCTCTTTTTAATGTACCTTCAGTTGAAGATTTAATAAAGTTCTCAAAATTAACAGGCCCAAGACCAAGTTAACCTTTTTCCTGTCTGTTCCTCCCTTAGTGTTCCCATCTCAAGAAATGGTATCTTGTTGTGTTAACCTTTGCTTCTTTCATATCTGGCTTCTTATATATTGGGAAATGACACTAACCTTTAAAACATACTGAAATCTTAACTGTTTCTCCCCACATTCACCATTACTATCCTGGTCTTCGCCACCAGTTTTTCCTTGGATTACTGTAGTAGTTTTGTAACTGTTCTTCCTGCTTCCGTTCTTCATTGCCTGTAACATTTAACAAACTTAAAGAAGTCATACTGAAGCTAGGGTGATCCTTGTAAAATATAAATCATATTAATTCCTCTTCAGGGTCTTTTAATGACTTCCTTTCACACTTGAATATATTGCATTTTTTTTATGGTCTGCGAATTCATAATAGACCTGTTCTCTGGCTTTTTCTGTCTTCTCATTTTTTAGCACTCTTCCTCTCACTCATTCAGTTCGAGCCATATGGTCCTTGCTTTTCCTCACATATGCCAAGCATGTTCACAGTGTCTAACAGCTAGGAGTCTTCCACGAGAAATTTATGCTCTCAAGTGTTACACTTGCTTCTGTGATCCCCAAATAAATGTAGTGTCATGTAGATTTAGGCTGTGAAAAACAGAAACCATTTCTTTTGTTTGATTATTTGGGTCTCAAGGATGAGTAAAATTCTTGTCCAGTTAATTACATGTCTTACTATAACTAGTACTTAGGTTTTAACCTCATTAAGGTTTGTTCAGCCTACAGATCTCTTGTGTGATAACTAGCAAAATTTCAAATTCAAATTAGATGCTTTGTTAAAAATTGTTGTCTCTGAAGAAGCTTTAAGTCTCAAGTGCATTTTCAAATAAGGATAAAAAATTCGTTTTCAATAAATGATATATGTACTTTAAAACTCAAGATACAAAAGGTGTGCTTTGAAAAGTTGGTGTTTCTGTCTTCTAGATACCCAGTTATATTCATAGAAAATCAATGGAAGATATTTTTATATATAAATAATTATATATACACATAAATTTTAAAAAATAAATCAGTGATAGTCTAATATGTATGTATGCACACACACACATATATATTCTTTGTCACTTAGATGTTTTTACTTAATTAACCTGGGATACTCCTATTAAGCTATCTCATTCTCTTTTATGACCTCAGAATACAGTAGGTATGTCTTATAATTAATTTAGCCTCATTGATGAATAGATAGACTTTTCTAGTCTTTGGTGCTGTAAATGTTTTTTTTACTGTTCTCTTGCAAGATTATATCTATAAGACTAATAAAACACTGTATGTTAACTGTATTGGAATTAAAAAATGAATAAAGATTACATCTGTAGGATAAAATCTTAGAAGTTGAAATGCTGACTCAAAGGTATTAGTGTATTTAAAGTATCATATATATCTCCTGGTTCTTTCATTAGGATTGTACTAGTTTATATTCCTACCAATAGTATTGGATGGTAGCAGTTGGCAAACTTTTTTTCTTTCAAGGGCCAGACAGTAAATATTTTAGGCTTTGCAGCTCACATATGGTCTATGTCAGAAACTCTTCTTTGTATGTATTTTTTGGCTTTGCGCCAAAGTCTGGCAGCTTTGGCCTATATCATAGCTGCCAGGCTGTTATCAAAACCTTTTGTCATTACCAACCTGCTATGTGAACATGGTATCTCATTGAATTATTAATTTGCATTTCACTTACGAACAAAGCTCATCCTTCATGTTCCTTTTCTGTGAAATGTTCACTCATATCCTTTTATATGTGTATTTGGTTGTTTCTATTTTTATTGAGGTATAAGAATCTTAATCTTTTATTCATTAGAGAAATGACCCTTTCTCATAGAACATACAATAAAATCTTTTAAACCAGTTTATACTTAATCTTTGTGTTTGCTTTGTGTTTTCTTTTCCTTAGGAATTATTATTATTTTTTTGGATATATCTATTATAGAGAGAGAGAGCGAGGGAGTGCATGAGTGGAAGGAGGGGCAGAGAGAGAGGGAGAGAGAGAAGCGGAGTGTGGAGCCCAACGTGGGACTCAATCCCATGACCCTGAGATCTCAGATCATAACTAGAAATAAAGAGTTGGATGCTCAACCAACTGAGCAACCCAGGCACCCCTAGGAATTTTTTAGTCACATTTGATTTGTTATTGTTTTACTCAATAAATTACTCTTTTATTCTAGGTTTTGTGTCATTTTTTAGAAAGGCTTTTCCTCAGTTTAAAACTTAAAATAATGTTTACATTTTTTAATATTAGTATTTTATTTTTAATTTTTTTTTTAAGATTTTATTTATTTATTTGACAGGGAATGGTCACAAGTAGGCAGAGAGGCAGGCAGAGAGAGAGGAGGAAGCAGGCTCCCTGCTGAGCAGAGAGCCCGATGCGGGGCTCGATCCCAGGACCCCGAGATCATGACCTGAGCCGAAGGCAGAGGCCTAACCCACTGAGCCACCCAGGCGCCCCTTTATTTTTAATTTTTTAAAAGATTTTATTTATTAGAGAGTGAGAGAGCACTTGTGAGAGAGTACAAGTAGGGAGTGAGGCAAAAGGAGAGGGAAGTAGACTCTCTGATGAGCAGGGAGCCCAGTGCAGAAGTCAATCCATGACTGTGATCATAACCTGAGCTGAAGGCAGATGCTTAACCTTCTTAGCCACCCAGGCTCCCTTAATTTTTTTTTTTTTTAAAGATTTTATTTATTTATTTGACAGAGAGAGAGAGATCACAAGTAGCCAGGGAGATAGGCGGGGGTCAGGGGATGGGGAAACAGGCTTCCTGCAGAGCAGAGAGCCCGATGTGGGGTTTGATCCTAGGACCCTGAGATCATGACCTGGGCCTAAGGCAGAGGTTTTAACCCATTGAGCCATCCAGGCACCCTGTGCCCTTGATTTTTTTTATGTTTAAACATTAAATACATCTGGAAATTATTTTTTTTAAGTTTGTTCATTTTATTTTTTTTTTAAGATTTTATTTATTTATTTGACAGAGATCACAAGTAGGGAAAGAGGCAGGCAGAGAGAGAGGGGCAAGCAGGCTCCCTGCTGAGCAGAAAGCCTGATATGGGGCTCGATCCCAGGGCTCCGAGATCATGACCTGAGCCGAAGGCAGACTTTAACCCACTGAGCCACCCAGGTGCCCACATCTGGAAATGATTTTGGCAAGAGTTAAGGATCCGCTTTTTCTAAGTGATACCCTTTTCTCCCAGAGCCATATCCTGAATTTAAATGTAGTGATTTTGAAAGTTGCTTGCAATATTACTTTTTACTATTGACCTCTCATAAACTAGTAAAATTTAGATTTAGCTGCTGGCCATATGAAATGCATATTCTTTCATCATGAACAGTTACTGAGCATGTGCTGTGTGGTCTGGTACAAAGGATAAAGTGTTGTCTTGAGATGGCTCAAGACATCTTGGCCTTTAGTTGCTTACAGTCTGGTGGATTTATCACACCATATGTATGTGTGTGTTTTAACACCCTACTTCTATATTTATATTTTTCCTTAATTCTTTCTTACTATGAGAATTTTCAAGTAAATAGAATAATTGAAGGAAAAGTACATTTAATATCTATAATGTGCATGCTCTCTCATTCTCCCTACTGCTCTCTGTGGTATATATGTGAAAGTAAGTTGTAGACATTTCTAAGATTTTATCATCTTTTGTTTGATTATTATTTAATTAAAGTTATGATTTTCTAATTTTATTATTTCCTTTGTTTTTCTAGTTCTGAGGAGGGCAAAACATAGCTATCTTTTAATCATTTCATCCCTAGAACTTAGTGCAGTTCTTACCACAGAGTGGTTTCCTAATAAATATGTGATGAATGAATGAGTCTTTAGGGATTGGGAAACTTGAAGGATTTCAAGGGGAAGCTATAATAGGGAATGATTTATGGTTTAGAAAGATAATTTGGTGTCTTTATGGAAGAGGGCAACTTGAGGAATGTTTTTATTTTGACTTTTATTAGTTTGGACTTGACTGTATGTAATCCAATTCAGACCAGCTTAAACAAAAAAAAAGAATTTATCCTGGATCATGGAATCCAAGGAATGATTTGAAGAACCATCCTCATGAAGGGTTCATCTGGGCTTCAGGAACAAATAAAAACAAGGCTGTTGGTACCATGAATATTTTGTCTGCTTCATTCTGTTTTTTATTAGGTCCAGTTTGCCTGCTCGTGGATCAATGTACCCTAAAGGGGTAGGGCTTGCAAGAATATAGTTGTTTCCTAGATGTTCACGTAGATGTCCACAGTAAGAGATGTGGAGTGTTGGAGTGGTGCCATGTAGAGAAGATTGGAGAGATATTAAGTAGTACAGTTGACAGCTTATCCAGAGGGAAAGCGAATTCGACCGATTCTCTTTTTATGAGCAAACTGCCGGCTTGGTGATGCTGTTAATCAAGTGACAAAAATATAAGAAGAGTATGCTTGGAATGGGAACATGATGAGTTTGGTTTTAGAAGTATTAAGTTGGAGATCCCTGGGGATTTAGAGGAGCTAGGTGAATGTGGAGATCTGAATCTTGGAAGAAAGGTGTAAGCTAAAGTGCTTTAGGAAGTTCACAGCAAAGGTGAAAGCTATGGTGGTAAGTTAAACAGTTCCAAGTGTATAAAGTGAGAAGACAGCTGGCATATTGAGGGCATCAACAGAAGAAGAGGTAGTATGAAATAAATTAATAGACTAGTTAGAAAGATAGGAAGAAGTATAGTGTCATAGGAATTAAAGGTCTTTATTCCAGGAGGGATATGCAACATGAGGATTGAAAAAAATGAGTTGGATTTGACCATTAGGACATCACTGAAGATCTTAATGAGAGCAGTTCCAATGCAAAGTTGGGACCCAGGTTGCATTAAGTTCAAAGGATTAATGACTGGGAGATGAAGTAGAAATAAACCAGTGTAGACTTTTTTCTACAGGTTTGACTGTGAAGTTGAGCTGAATAAGGGTTGGGAGGTTTTTTGTTTTGTTTTGGAATGGGAGAGATCTGAACATGTAGTTTCAAATAGGAATTGTTTTTAAATTTTTTCTGGCTTGGATAAATTTTATTCTCTATGTTTAAATATTTACCATAGTAAAAATTAACTGCTGTCTTTATTGGAGTTAAACCAGAGACAGGGAGACTTTAAGACCAGAAACCTAGGTTCTAATCTCACTTCCCCAGAATAATCACTATAATAATTAAAATTATCACTTTTCTATTCCCTCCTCTGTGTTAGTCACTGTGTTAAAAGGCCTTTTATACATACTATCATTAATCCTCACCACAAATTAATCTCTAAGGTGAGTATTATACTGTTTGATAGATAAAGAAACCTGAGAGTTTACTTCTCAGGATGACATGGATTTTTAGTGATCACTCTAGGATTCCAACACAGATATGTCTGATTCTGAAGTGGGTTCTCTCTTTTTTTTGTATCACATTGCCTCCTTTCTAACCTAATATAGGTTATCAAGTTTTAGGTCCCTATTTCCTTATCTGTCACATTAGGGTAGTCATATCTGTCACACCTATTTCAAAGTACTAATTGAATACTGTGCTATTATTTTTCATATTTTGTTTGAAAAGAAAAATTATATATTTGGTTAAGTACCAGACAGACCTTATAAATGTGGTCATCTTTAGCACTATCGTTTGTCTAAACAGTATTTTACTTTTTAAGGTGGTGGTATCATGGATACAGAAATGTCTGAAGATATAGACCACAACTTAACTCCTACCCTTGACAGCATGTCTTATGGAATGCCGAATCAAACAGGATCTGAAAATTCATTGCTGGATGAAGATGATTATTTTTTGAACTCTGGGGATCTTGCAGGAATTCCAGTCGTTGGTAGTGACAATGAGGATGAACAGGATTTTAGTTCAAAGGACAATCTTGTTTCTTCAATTCATACTGATGATAGCTTGGAAGTAGAGAGAAGAGTCACACAGCATGAATCAGACAATGAAAATGAAATACAGATTCAAAATAAATTAAAAAAAGACTTTCCTAAACAGTTTGATCAGGTTTCTGTCTTTAAGTCAATACGGAAAGATTTTAGTCTAGTAAGAGAAAACAGCAAAGAGACATTTTCTGGAAAGGAGAAAAATAGAGACCTAACTTATCATGAACGTGAAAAACGGTTGGATAAACCCCATAAAGAGTTGGATTCAAGGTTGAAAAGCAGTTTTTTTGATAAAGCAGGTAATAATTGTTGGAATAGAGCCATAAAACACAAGAAAATAACAACGTACTGATAATAACATAGCTTTTATTACTTGTGATGCTAAGCGAAATATGAACAGTTAAATTCATTGTAAGCTTGTCATTTTTCTTTTATCCTTGTTCTTTGCAGAGTGACTGAATTTCTCCCAGTAACTTTTGGTAATGGTAAAAATGATTGAAAAATAGCTCTAAACCTCATTTCTCCCTTCCCTGGTTGCAATATTTTGATGAGAAGGCAAGATACTCAAGTCACCTGTTCATTTTCTTTGGTTGAACATTGGAACCTGAAGTTGGATTTAACTTCTTTGTGCTGTAAGCACTAATTCAAACTGCTGTCCCACAAATTAGTCCAAATTAGGGAGGGTTTTTTCTATTTGATAACATTTCTATTGTATGTTTTAGAAGTTTCTTGAGGCCCCCTCTTGAGCCTCTTTGCCCAGTGTACCCTATACTGTAGCTCCAGTTCCATTCTTGAATGTCACGTATTTTCTTATTTCTTTGCCTTCTTTTCACCTTGCTATTCCATTTGTCTGTATTTCCTTTTCTTTCTTTGTATTATGCCTGTAAAAGTACTTCTATCTAGTAGTACCTAACTCAAAAACCTCTTCTACTCTGTAGTCATCCCTAACCTCTCTACATGAAGAATGAATTATTTATCTATATTTCCATAGCATTTTGTTTATACTTCATTATTTATAGTACTTAGAGTATTATACTTCTGTATTTGTTTTGCCTTACTTACCAGTGCAGGAGTTTATTGAGAACCAGATTGTATCTTATTCATCTTTGTATTCTTTGGGCCTAACCTGGTGCAGGGAAAATAGTATTATTAACAAATGTTTAATAGATGTGAAGGAAAGCAAGGTATAATATAGCAATCCTTATATTTTTTCTGACAATGCTGGAAAAATATGGTAGAAAGAACAAATCAGTATCATTAAAAAAATTTACATATCTATTATGTACCAGATTGTAAAAGGTGTACTATATTTTTCAGTATATATTATTCAATATAAATTTTTGATATCCCTACAGAGGATAAATTATGAGGGAATTTATCCTCAAGGAACATAATGTCTAGTAGTAGAAGGGGTAAATCAAGTAGTAGAAGTATCAGTGACCAGTTGAATAGCATAAGATTTAATTTATAATTAAAGACAATGGTAAAAGAGTTTGTCAGAGGGCCATACAAGAATTTCTTTCAAAGAATTGAAACAGTGCTTTAGGTATTCTTAGAGAAAAGCTGATTTTTAACTCAGTGGTCAGGGCAGATTTATAGAGGAGAGGTGGATTTTGAACTGAGGAGAATCTGGAAGACCGTATAGGGATTAAGATAGAGGGTATAAGCAGAAATGGGGAAGAGCAAACAAGTAGTTTTCAGAGCTTAGTGACTAAAGTAACCGCTTTATTTAGGATTGAGCAAGGAAAGTGTAAGATGTGGGATCAGACTTTTGAGTGAAGCTATCTTTTGGGTATTTTTGGGACCCATTTCACTCTAATAAACATCTTTATTGGACAAGAGAGGTGATTTTCAAATGACAGCTTTTTAGGTCACTCTTTATAAGATTTGTTATTCATATACATGTGTTTGTTTTGTTTTTTTTTTCCTTCAATAGCTAATCAAGTTGAAGAAACATTACATACCCATTTACCACAAACCCCAGAAACAAACTTTAGGGTAAGTTTTCAGTGTGTATGTAGATTGCTGTAACTGTGGCAAGTGTCAAAGTTTTCTTTATGTCATTTTCTAAACTGTAACTCTATGTGTTAGGTAGAACACTGATTTTTTAAAAAAATTTGCTTTATTATTTGGTAAGGACATCTTTGAAGATGTTCTAAGAAACCTCAGCTCAGTTTCTTTATTGTATTTGATATTTAGATAGATCACATTTACTTTTAGGCATAGGGACTCTAATGAATATCCATAGAGTTCTTCATTTCCAATGAGCTTATCTTTGGGTGTTGAACCTGAAGAGGAATAATTTTTAAATCTGAATATTTATTAATCCTTTATATTGTGTTTTAGGATTCCAGCTATCCATTTGCCAATAAAGAATCCATTGGTTCGGAACTGGGGAATTCCTTTGCATCAAATATTAGAATTAAAGAAGAACCTTTGGATGATGAGTATGACAAAGCAATGGCACCACAGCAGGGACTACTAGACAAAATTAAAGATGAACCTGACAATGCTCAAGTAAACATTTCACCTTTACTTTCCCCCCTTCTTTTTTGTTCCACACATGAATTACTTGAGAGGAAGTTCTTGATTAAGAAGTGAAGTAGTTTGTTGACAGTGTGAGAGGAGACTCTTAATGAAGGTTGAGGTAATTTGAATTATCTTGTGAGAATAATGCTAAGGAATCAAGAATTATATGAAACTTTTCCTGAGTAGTAATTTAGGCTTTTAATCTACTTTGTTCTTTAATACCACTGTTCTGTGATTTTTATAATTTTAGTACAGGACTAGGGAAAGTGAATCTTCAAGGATTTGAGGATACAGCAGGCATGGTTGAAGGTTTATGGTTGTTTATGAGTTTATGTTGTGATTGAGTTTATACGAAGTAGTAATAAGCCTTTTGCGGTTATTGCTAATGAAGTACAAGCTCTATATGGGTTTAAGGGTTTGGCAGGGGAGGAATTAATGGATAGGTTATCTTTGAAAGAGTTGATTTGATCAGTGGATAGAAGGTAAAGGAGGCTTTGATGGGTGAAATGGGATTCCAAATTTCAGGTTTGTAATTAGGAGGATCAAGTTCTGCTATTTTAAGACTGCTCTGGAGGTAAAAGTTACAGAGATCCTGTAACTGAAGTCCTGAAATCAGTGAAGATAGCCACGTAATTAATGATACTGCAGTAGATGGAATGGAAGACAAAAGTTCTATTAGGTGCTATAATCATTTTGGAGTACATGAAAGGGACTGAGAGATGAGTACACAAAGCAATTTTTGAGAGTGTCTATGTTTTACACAGATGGCATTAATTCAGAGGCTGAGAAGTAAAGGTAGCATGAATTAGTTATTTCTCTGAAATGACATTTGATCTGGAGAAAGGTTATCTTTCCATATGTTTCTGTTGTTTTGGAGGGCTGAGAATGTGAGACTTCTGTAAGAGGTTTTTTCATTCAGATGTCTGTGAGCACAGTTTCTCAACCTTGGCACTATTCACATTTGCAGCCAGATAATTCTTTGTTGTGAGGGGCTGTCCTGGGCATTGTAGTATGTTTAGCAGCATGCTTGGCCTCTAACCTACCTGATACTAATAACACCTCCATCCCCCAGTGTCTCCAGACATTGCCATATGTCGCATGGGAGTGGGGGCCAAAATTGTCTGCTGTTGAGAACCACTGTTTTATAGTAAGGAGATGGAAGAAGAGATACTTTGTATGAATCAGATTGATACCCAGTTGGGCAGGAATTTCTTGGTGCGCAGTGGAAGGTAGCTGTATAGGGTGGTGATGATAAAGCTGTAGGAGCTGGATGGTTATGACTGTGGTGGCAGAACAGAAGAAGATGGCAGAGTAGACATATGAAAATAGTTAAATACAAGTAGGCAAAATGGAGATCTTAGTTACCTGAATTAGGGATAAAGAAATGTACTGATAACCTAGGAAAAGTTCATGTGGCACTGTATGGTTCAGAAGACTACAAACATATCTGTATATAGGGAAGATTTCCTGTCTCTTTACATGCCCCAATGTGGACATGGGAAATTCATAAGAAATCATAATACTGGCAGGGATCCAAAGGCATCACTTTCTCTCTGTATGTGACCCAGTGGTACTTTCCTTAGGATGGAAAGGCAGTTATTGCAAAGACCAAATAAATAACCTTTAGGGAAGAGTGCATCAGGAAGGATTATTTGTATAACTTTTTAAAAAAAATTCAGTGGTTTGGGAATAACAATAGGATGGAATTGTTAGAAACACCTACATTTTTATACTCTATTCAGAGTGTACTGATATGTTATAAAATGCCAAATGTGAGGCTTCATCAGGAAAGTACTTCCTCAAAGGCTCAGCACCTGATTGACTGGACTCTTCAGAACCAAGCAGGAATGTATATAGGTCCTGGACATAAGGTCCAGAGGCATTCTTTACCCTGACACTACAATAAGGCAGTCCCAGCATGTGAGTGGATAAACCTAGGTTTTTCTCTGAGAAATCCTTTCTGTTATTACTTCAATTCTGTAGGATCAGACCTTTTATAATTCTTCTAGAAATCTCTCCGGGGACCTTCTGTTAAACTGTAGATACTTGGTCTTTCTTTTCTTTTCCCTCTTTCCTTACTTTTCCTTCCCCCTCCTTCTTTCCCACCCCTCTTCTTCTCCCTTCATTGTCCTGTTCTTTTAAGGTATTTCTTTACCATGACCATTGGAAGTGTATTTTTTGCAGTTCAGTACTGCCTAATGCGTTATCACTCTTACTCATTTTCCATAGTCTGGAAAAGGGAGTACCAATTTATTATTTTAATAGTCTCTAAAATAGTACTTTTAACCTAACTCTCATAAAATACTGATAGGTTTAACAGTTGTGGTCAGGCTTTACTTTTGACTATCAATCTAGTAGTAAACTTTTCTGTGATTTAATAAGATCATAGCTTTAGCTCATTTCCCCTTTGTCAACCTCGTTTGGATTTTCTCTTTCTTGTAGTTTTCTTTTCAGCTCACTTCCTAATTCTCCTTTTTACATAATTCATTTTGGTTTTAATTTCGTTACTTTCCATACTTTTCTTTCCAAAGTACCTAAGGTGCTGAAGTGTGTGCATATGTATTTAAAGACTTCTTCCCATTTGTTCTTGATTATTTCTTCAGTTATGGTTTTCTAGGTTCACTGGTTGTCATTCTACCTCTGTTATTGGCATAATATCATTTGGCCTTACAGTTTCATTTCTTTATTCAGATTCCCATTGCATGTTACTATATTTTCTGTAATATTTTTACAGGTATAGATGCTTTTATGTGTACCATGCTGTTTTATCTTTCTTACATAAGATGGCCAGAGTAGGTGAAATTAACTCCATTTGCAAATGAGGGAACTGAAGTTCATAAAGGCTAAGTTAGTTACTCAAGGCCATGTGGCCAGGAAGGAGCCGCTATGGGGCCATAATCAAGGTCTTATTATTATCAGTCTGACAATCTTTATATAAATAAAAGTAGTTTCATTTTTTAAAATGCCTAGAGAACGTTTTAAATAGAAACTTTAAAGAGCCAGAGACCTCATTCTTCCTTTTCCCTTTTTCTATCGGTTCTAAAAGCTTGAAATTCAGAGAATACTACATTAAAGTTAGAATTTTTCTGTTCTTAAAAAAAAAAAACCAGAATTTTTTTGTTCTTTTTGCTCATAATAAAAGAGCTAATTTTAATCTCTTGTTAAAGTAATGGATTAGGATGGGAAAGCAAATCACTTGTCAACAATAATGAGTCATATAGTTTTAGAAAGTGGAATGCAATAATTAAATGTTGGGGCTTTCTTTAGGTATGTCAGATTAACTTGGCTGTAGGTACTGGGTTCTTCATTTCCAAAATACTGTCTTGGGGTACTGATACAGGTTTTCCTTTATTGTAAAGGGAAGGTAAAGCTATTGATAAGGGATTTTGTTTTGTTTTGTTTTAACATCTGCTTTTCTACTTCTGAAAGTCTTTGAGTCATCAGATTTTCACTTCTCAAGTTATTAGTCATTGTTTATAATTAAATGTTTATAAAGTTAGTCATTATTACGGGGATACTGACATAAATGTGCTTCTGCCTTGAAGGCATTCTGGGGTGTATAAGTAGAGCACTTAAGATTTATATTTATTTTATTATGTTACAGAAGTAATATATACTTGAGGTTTAAAGAAAAATCAGAAGTTTGGAATAATTGTCGTAAACAGTGAGAAAAGGAGCTGACTGAAGACAATTAAAATATGCCAATGAGTATTAGTTTTGGAGGGAGTTTCCCAAGATTAAAAAAATTTTTTTTTACTTGAAATTTGCTTTAATATACTATATAGCTTGGGAATGTCAGGATGAGTCATATTAGGATATCTTTTACTATATAACTTCAACTGGTCAAATAAGAGTATATGGATAGATATGTAGATGCAAAAAGACATCTCATGTAATTTACTATCATTTCTTAGATACTCTCTTGATCATGGTAAGGAAATATCTACTTCAGATCAGTAATAATCATTTAAGATTAAAATGATGGAAATCTGTTAATAATTACTAAAAGAACGCAAATTACTGATGTGGCATTATTGTTTAACTTGTTGGATTTTCGACCTGGTACATGTTAAAGAAATTAGAAGAAATGGGAAAAGGGAGACATGATTATCATTGTTTGCTAGTAGAGATCTTTATTAGAGAATTAATAGAATTCATGGAAGTTTAGTGAAGTAGTTGAATTTTAGTTATATAAAAGCAGTATTTCTGTAAATCATTGTTTCTCAGATGATATGAAAATATATAGTATTCCCTTTGGCAAAGCAACTTTTAAAAGTACTTATGTCAGATAAAAGACAATTTAAGAGAATAGAGACTTTTTAAAAATGTAAGGTATTAGTGATTCCTAAATTATGATAGAGTTTCATTATACTTCTGAAAATATCAGTAGGTCCTGATGTTTTGAAGAAGAATAAATAGACATGTATACACACAAACATTACATGTGTGTTCTAAAAAAAAAATAGGTTGATAGTGGCGGACTATTAATTGGTTAAACCTGTCACAATTAGGTTTAATAGGATAGTGTGATATCATAAAATTAGGTTGATAATGGGGCGCCTGGCTGGCTCAGTTGGTAGAGTGTGCGACTCTTGATCTCGAGGTCGTGAGATTGAGCCCCATGTTGGGGGTAGAGTTTACTTAAAAAAAATTTGGCTGATAATGATACAGAATAGATTGCCACAAGAGACATTTTAAAAACAATTTGATATGTTAACTGTGAATGGAGGGAATTCAGTAGTTATTCAGAGAAAGGAAAAATATGCCCTTTAAACATCAAAGTAAGTAAATCCTAGGTGGATTAAATTAGGGGTTGGTAAATTATCAGCAGCACGCTGAATCTAGCCTGCTTTCTGTGTTTCTGTTTTGTTTTTGTTTTTCTGCACACTGTTCTTGTAAATACAGGTTTTATTGGATCATTGCTACATTCATTCATTTACATATTATCTAGAGGTGCTTTCGCTCTACCAGGGCAGAGTTGAGTAGTTGTGGTAGTATGGCCTCCAGAGTTGAAAATATTTAGTATCTGGCCTTTTGCAATAAAGTTTGCTGACTCTAGTTTAAAGGACTACAACTTTATAAGAAATGAAAGGAGTCACAAAAGTAAAAATTAGATTTTTGGTATAGAAATGGAAACTTCAGTACATAAAAAATTTAAAAACTAAATACCGAAAAAATGTTGATAACATGACACAAGGTTAATATTGGTACATTACAATGCTTTTTTGTAAGTGGATATTACAAAAAGAATTGCAGATTGAGACAGCAGTGGGGAAAGACTTTTAAATGGCTTTTTACACAAATTGCTAGAATAAATATAATTAGAAGTTATTTAAAAAAAACTGTCATTGTATATCAGGAACATTGACTGTGTACCTTTTTACCTAGTAATTTCACTTCAGAAATCCTTTCTTTGGAACATAATGCTAAGTATGAGAGTATGAGTATTCAGAGATGCTCATCATGGTATTTCTGATTATACCAAATGTTGGGAAACAAGCTGACTGCATTGGGTTATGGTTATTTATTCTCAGTGTCATGCAGGACCATTACATTGGATACTGAGGCCAAAGGAAAAATCAGTAATACTGATCCTGTCTTTATTTATATAAGTTTTCTTATTTTGTTCATCATGGATTGTACATCTTAAAAATATTGCATTAAAATACTTAATTACTGATATTTTTGGTACTTTAATTTTGTGCCCGAGTCAGGTTCCTCACTCACCTCATCCCAGTCTCATCCCTGTATAATCTGATATGTCTATTAAGTAATATATCAGTATTTCTCAAACGTGAGTAATGTACCAGATACCTTTTGCCACAAAAAAAGGGGGTTATATTGGAGTTGTCTGAGAATTCCAAGAAAAAGAGGTCTGTTGGGGTTTTGCAAGTTTCAATATGATAAACAATGAATGAAAATAAAAGTTAAATCTTCCACTTACAGATTTCACAGTGAAATGACATAATTGTAAAAACAAATAACAGAACTGAGAACCTGTAGTATAACTCAGTTATATGTGGTTATTCCTGACGAAAAATGTTTACATTCACTAAAAATGTCATTGAAATACACATTTTAAAAAATATTCTCTTAGAATTCTCAGACTCCCTAGAATACATCTGCAGACCTCAGGGATTCTTGGAATCCAGCTTAAAAAACACCAATGTAATAATAGTCAAATGTTCAATTGACCAAGTGATCAAGAAATCATTTTATTAGTATGATATATTCAGTTTAATTACAGCTCTGTAGAAAAATAAAGCCTCTGAATACAGGAGGGGAAAAGACTGGAAAGAAATATACCAAAAGAGTAACAGTGGTTGTTTTGGTGTGATGGAAATCTGAGTAGAATTTTTTCCATATTTCTACTTGTCTAAATTTTGTATAGTGTGTATTACTTTTATAATAGATAAACAACAACTTAAAATACTGTGATAGAACTTTCAAAAATAATTTAAGTATCTGGTAGTGCTACAGGCTGTAGGCTAACTTGCATTTTTTTACCTCTTTCTCAGCATATGCAAATCTATTATACCCTTATTGCAATTATAGTTTGCTTGCTATTATTTCTTATTAATGGTAATGTAGTATGAACATTTTCTCCCCCCTGTGTAGCCAAAGTAAAATGTGTTGAATGTCTGGATTTCTTTATATACATTGTATTTATTCTTTTCTCTATTTATTTATTTATTTTCTTTTTTGAAGGAGTATAGTCATGGCCAACAGCAAAAAACTCAAGAAGGGGAATTGAAAATTAGTGCTGTCTTTTCAGTCAGTGGCAGTCCTCTTGGTAAGAAACAGAACTGAGTAAATGCATCATGTTTATTTATTCTGACCAGTATGATGAGAAGAAGTATCTACTTGTATTAGTAAACTAGGTAGTTCTCTGCCCATTTAGAATGACTTTAATTATATATTACATAATTAGTTTTGGGTTTCAGCACTAGTTCTAGAAGAGAAAGAAAGGATATATATACTTGAAATTCATGGCAAAAAGTAAAACACTTTTTCTTTTACATTTTTATTTTATTTTATTTTATTTTTTTAAGCTCCACAGTTGACTACTGGCTTTCAGTCTTCACTGGCATCATCTGGCATGAATAAAATGCTTCCTTCAGTTCCAGCCACAGCTGTCCGAGTTTCCTGTTCTGGTTGTAAAAAAATCCTCCAGAAGGGGCAAACTGCTTACCAGAGGAAAGGGTCTACTCAGCTTTTCTGCTCCACGCTGTGCCTCACTGGATATACAGTTCCACCTGCCCGTCCACTGCCTCCTTCCACCAAGAAAACTTGTTCAAGTTGCTCGAAGTATAGCAGAATTCTAAATTATCTCCTTTGTTTCCTTTTAAAGTACTTTGTTTGTATCTGTGTATTGTTTAATTTTCTACATTTCCATGTTTATTGAGAATTCCCACAGCATATTGCTGTTCTTAGTTTTTCCTTTTCTTTTTTTTTTTTTAAGGTTTATTTATTTGAGAGAGACCAAGCGGGGCGGGGGTTGGGGGGGAGGGAGAAAAGGGAGAGGAAGAGAGGGAGAATCTTAAGCAGACTTCCTGTTGAGCGTGGAGCCTGATGTTGAGGGGCTTGCTCATCCAACCCTGAGCTCATGACCTGAGCCAAAATCAAGAGTTGGATGCTCAACTGACTGATCCACCCAGGCACCCCTCTCAGTTTTTCTGAATACTGGGTGCTCAGCTTATATACTAAGAGGTGTTTTTGAAACAAGCCTTTCCATCCTTGTTAGTTAGATGCCTTATAAAACAAAAACTGTACCATCATATAATACCACAACATTTTATCTTATAGGTAGTACTTAAATCCACAAATATTTAAAGTTGTATATCTTGTTATCTAATTGGAATTCATTTAATACTTTTCTTATCTTTAAAAGGATTCCAGTGTATATATTTTTTATCTTCTCAGTATCTCTGAACTACCTCAGAGGTTCCATTTTAGTGTTTAATATCAAAAGAATATGACCTTAGACCTTGATACAGTCATCCTGATATATTTGAAGAATATAAATTCGTTTTGGCTCATTTGGTAAGGTGATTGTTAGAAACTGCTTAAATAAATCAGAGAAAGGTGAATAATGCTCTTGTTCCGAAACACTTTGGCCTCTATTATTAAGCTATTCAAAACACAATTTATTAATTTAGGTATTTGTATTTATAGTTACTAACATGGATCCTTCCTTTTCTCTGTCTGGAAAGGGAAGAAAATGCTCCCTCTTCTGGTTGGAAAAAGGCATTTTAGAGACTTGAAAGAAATTTGAATGTGGTTAGAAGTCTCTCGAAGTTAGTTATGTATGTGGCTTCCTTTTATGTTTCGTGTTTGATTTAGTGAAAATAGACTTCTTTATTTATACTGTTTGAATTCTAAAACACTTTTAAAATATGTTTTCTTCATTTCTATATTCTCATATACTTATCAGATTAAAGCAACTTGAAAATTATAATTTTTATAGGGTTTTTTTGTTTTGTTTTGCCATGAGATAATTTCATATAATAACTTCGTCTTACACTTCTTTATTTAATTCTTACTTTAGTGATTGGCAGTTTCTAGAATTTGTTTTATTTCTTCTTTTATAATAGTAGATATTTTCAGAGATATATCAGTGAATTTTAAAATGACCATAGAAAACTCACAGAACTTTTAAAACGTATGCCCTCTTTCTGTATTTTTAAATTCTTGTCTGTACATATTAATTCTTTTCATCTAAATTTATTATATTCCTTTGGTTTGCCTAGTGTTATCTGGAGATAGGTAATTTTCACCTACTTGTATCTTATCCATCTTGATCATACATACTTCAGTTATCTTTTAAGATTACATTTGTCTTGTTATGTTTGGTCTTATCCATAAATCTTCCCTGTTTACATCCTGTCATTCCTTGACTCTTAACTGTTCTACCTCTTCATTCACTTATTCTACTTAACTCTTCTACTTCTTCATTCATTCACTTACCTTTTGTACTTTTTACACTCCTTGTTCTTTCCATTTACCTCTTACTGTTCTCCAGCAGGTACTCCTTAACTGTCTGTCACCTCTGCCTTTTCTTCCCATTTGCTTCCTGACTTTTCTCCCCTTCTCATTTTATATGATATCCTTTCTGTTGTTGCTCGGCCCTCACCCATGATTAGTCTTGATTTTCCTTGCATTCTGTTTTGCTTCCTGAACTACTCTTTCATTTCCTTTTTACCACTTTACCCTTCTTTCCCTTGTTTTCCTTTTTTTTTTTTTTTACCCCCTCAACATTGGCTTGAACTCACGACCTTGAAACCTGACCTGAGATCAAGAATTAGATGCCTAGGGATGCCTGGGTGGCTCAGTTGGTTACGCTGTCTGCCTTCAGCTCATCAGTCCCACATTGGGCTCCTTGCTCAGGGGAGAGTTTGAGTCTCCCTTTGCCTGCTGCTCCCCCTGCTTGTGTGTGCTGTCTCTCTCTCTGACAAATAAAATCTTTAAAAAAAAAAAATAATTGGCTGCTTAACTGATTGAGCCACCCAGGTGCCCCTGTTTTCCTCTTAATTTACACCGTCATTACAACAGTTTGGGATAGTCTGGTTTATCTGACAATAAATTTGTTCATTTGGGTCGTACTTTAAATATAAGGAAATTGGATTCAAAGAAGTTAAAAGATTTCCTCAATCATAGCTGATTAATTTTGCTAAATCCCCCAGCCCTTAGCCCTTGCATAGTCTATAAATTCAAACCAGGTTTAAATTGTAATTAATCCCCTGGGGCAAATAATACATTATATGTTAATAAAAATTAAAAAAAAAATTGTAATTAATCCCCTAAAGGATCCCAAGAAGGATTTCAATTTAATTTGAATGGGTGGAGATAGAAAAAATTTCCTTCCTGATAGCCAATGCTATTTTTATAGATCAGTAGAAATTCAGCAGCAGCACTTAGGTTAAAAGGAACTGATTAGCTCTTTTAAGTAGCAGTTTTATTTTTCTTAACCTTTTATTAACCGTATCTCTTAGCATTTAGAATTTAACCTAAACCCTGAGTATATTTTGGGTAATCATCACTTAATTTTCAGGTCTCCTTAGTAATAAGGACCTAGCACTGTTTTTAAAAATCTATTTCAGATCCTCCATAAAAGATGTAATTTGGAAGATAATTTTTTAAATACTGTTAGATTACTTGATATAATGAAGTAACCATTTCAGGATCGTCTGTATCATTTCTGCATTTTTACTATTTGGAATCATATATAATCTACAGTAAGACGTAGTTGGACCCTAGGTGTACTAAGGGGAGTGAGAAATATACCTCCTTTTATTCTTTCTTGCCTTGATCCATGCTGCTCCCCAACCCTTACCTCCTTAACCTTCCAGAAAGCTCCTATTTAAGATACAGTAAAATGTCACCTTTTGAGTAGCCTTTCATGTCACATATTGTCTGAAATAATTGTTTCTTCATTTCTGTTTATATTGTACGTTATACTTTTTCATGATTTTTTCACTTTTATATTTTTAAGGACACTTCTGTGATGGTATTCTATATGTCATTTGTCTTTTTGTCCCAGTATACTGTAAGCTCCTTGAATGCATGCTTGTACCATATTGTGACAGGGCGTAGCTAGTGCTTGGTTTAATATAAGTGCTCAATAAATACCCTTATACCCTATAAATGAACCTATAAATGAATTCTATTAAAACCTAAGGGCACCTGGGTAGGTCAGTTGGTTAAGCATCTGCCTTAGGCTCAGGTCATGATCCCAGGGCCCTGGGATTGAACCTCATGACGGGGTCCCTGTTAAGTGGGGAGCCTGATTCTCCCTCTCCGTCTGCCTTTCCTCCTGCTCATGTTCTTTCTCTCTCTCTCTGTCAAATAAATAAAATCTTAAAAAAAAAACAACACAAAAAAACCCTAATTAAAAAATAACTGTGAAGGCAAAAACAAATGCAGAAAGTAGAAGAGCCTATAGCTACTAAGTATAGAAGATGAGATATGGAGTTAAATATTACAGCATATGAGATGTTCCTTGTGATGATTCCCATTATGTTTACTATTATCTTTTATTGAAGCAGGGATATTTGTAATCTTTTGTAAAAAGTACTCTATTAGTATAATCTGTTTAAGACGAAAGGATGAATATAATGGTTTATATACTATTATGTGGGTGTGTACACAGGGGAGAGAGATACCAGTTAGAAAATTTCCATCAAGGCATTTTTTTCCCATTGGCTTTTTTTTTTAGAGAGAGCATACAAGCTTGAGCCAGGGCGGGGCAGAAGGAGAGGGAGAGAGAATCTTAAGCAAGCTCCGTGCTCAGCCCAGAGCCCACCGTGGGGCTCAGTCTCATGACCCTGAGATCATTACCTGAGCCGAAATAAAGAGTTGATTACTTAACTGACTGAGCCACCGTGGGTCCCTTCTATTGGCTTTTAAAATGGTTTACACTTAAACTATTTGATAAACTGCTATATGGGAACACTGGTTTGGGGGTAGGATAAGGTGTGGAATGGTAGGGGCCTTAGAAGTATTTTAATCTTCATTGCCTTTGCTACTAATGCTTGCAAATTAAATTATTTAAAAATAGAAGTACTCGATTTTATATAACCATGCTAGAATATGCACTGTGTAGCTTGAAATGTATTTTTACATTTACTTATTTATTAAAGATTTACTTTTAAGTAATTTCTACATCCAACATGGGCTCTCTGTCACAACCCCAAGATCAACAGTCGCATGCTCCACCAACTGAGCCAGGCAGGTGACCTGTATTTTTGCTTTTAAAATATGGTGTTTTTAAAATTTTTCAAATGTAGTGTTATTTTTAAAGAATATTTTAAAATACAGAAGAGCCTAGCCTAAAGAAGAAAATTAACATCTCCAATAATCCTACCTACTAGAGATAATGAATTATAACTGTTGGATGTATATCCTTTTAGTCTTGAAACACAGTATATTCCCAACAGTTCTATGAATTTTAAGCCATGTCTTAGTTCTGTTTATAGAACAGAACTTAAGGATAAGAGCAATTTAGCAGTTTACCCAGGAAAACTCAGGTGTTCTTATTTAAATGCAGTGTCCTTTCCCTACATACATAGTTGTCTCTGATTTATCTATCTATTTATTTATTTATTTAAGATTTGAGAGAGAGAGACAGACAGACAGAGATAACGAGAGAGAGCATGAGCAGAGAGGAGAGAGAAAAGCAGACTCCTACTGAGCAGGGAGCTGGATGTGGGACTCCATCCCAGGCGGGACACTGGGACCACGACCTGAGCCGAAGGCAGACACTTAACCAACTGAGCCACCAAGGCGCCCTTGTTTTATTTATTTTAACTGACAAAAAGAAAAAATACAAATGATACTGTGGCTTATCTTATTTTTGTTATCATTTTTAGAGATATTTTAAATCCAAAGGATGTGATCAGTGCCCAGTTTGAAAATAGCACCACTAGTAAAGATTTTTGCAGCCAGTCATGTCTATCAACATACGAACTGAAAAGGAAACCTGTTGTCACCATAAATACGAACAGCATTTCAACCAAATGCAGCATGTGTCAAAAGAATGCTGTTGTAAGTCATCTTACTTTTGGGCAGGGGATCCAGGGAGATCTAAAGAACACTTTTTGGTGGTCTCTGCTTGTTGTTGGTGTGTTGTTTTTTTAATTCCTAGATTCGACATGAAGTTAATTACCAGAATGTGGTACATAAACTTTGCAGTGATGCCTGCTTCTCAAAGTTTCGTTCTGCCAACAACCTCACGATGAACTGTTGTGAGAACTGTGGGGGCTACTGTTATAGTGGCTCTGGGCAGTGCCACATGCTTCAGATAGAGGGCCAGTCTAAGAAGTTTTGTAGCTCAGCGTGTGTCACAGCATATAAGCAGGTACATGACTGTATTTAACCCCAATGTCTTTGTTCCTTTTAGGAGGATCTACTTGTTTTGGTAGAACTTATTTATGAAAATGTCATAAAAATACTATGATGTTACTATTAGCTTAATTAATATTTTTACATATAAATAGAACTTGTCAAATGAATATATATTAAAAACCCACTTACAGAGTTTTATAAGTAGCATATTTTTCTCTTCAAGCGTTTGAAATACATGTTTTTAGGGCATGGCATTTGTATTTTTTTTTTTTTTTTAAGATTTTATTTATTTGACAGAGAGAGATCACAAGTAGGCAGAGAGGCAGGCAGAGAGAGAGGAGGAAGCATGCTCCCTGCTGAGCAGAGAACTGGATGCAGGGCTTGATCCCAGGACCCTGAGATCACCACCTGAGCCGACGGCAGAGGCTTTAACCCACTGAGCCGCCCAGGAGCCCCGGCATTTGTATTTCAAATATGATTCATGTTTTTGAACAATATTTTGAAAATGCACAAAGCAAAATAATGCATCTCAGAGATATCCAGTCTCATCTTTTTGGTGAATAGCTTTCTTTGAAATATACTTTTTTGGTTTGCATATAAGTGTATACCTTTTTATTTGACAAGGTAAGGTCCAAGTTACGTATATTCTTACCATCAAATCCATATAGTTGAAATTGCAACTCAAAAAAAAAATCTTAGGATTAATTATTTTTTAAAAGTTTTTTTCCTTTTCTTCATGAAATAGGAAAAAACAAATGTACATTATATATTATTTTGTTAATTGATGAGGTTTATAGAAGATGAATTAGATGAGTGCTGTATGACAAACGTCTGTTAGGCAGTTTTATTTTTATTATATTTGTATTTTGTTAGTAAATTTTGATCACAAATTAGATTTTAAATTCATAAATTCAAAGCAATAGTAAAAACCTTTTATATTTTTAATTTAATAGTACCATCTTGTTTTAGTGCATTAGCTGATCATTCTTTTTTTCTTAAAATGAATTTTTTTATGCAGTCTGACAAGATTCATGAATGTAATGTCATTTGAGAAATTTCTTTTAAATTATTCTTCATACTTTGCATTGATTTTGGAATTTTCAGTGTTATACAGTGTTTCCATTTAGTTCTTGTTATTATGGAGCACATTAAAAGGGCTTAGCTTTACTATTTCTTTCTTTCTCTAGAAACATCTTGGTTTTGCTTTCACAGGGGAAAAAAGCCAGTATCTTCATGAGCTTATCCTTGCCCAAAGACTGTTTTCTTGGTATTGTTTCAAGTATTAAAAGTACTAAAAGTTGAATATGAAAGATGGTTCATATTCTACAAGAAAAGGAGAAATAGGTTGAATCATCTTAATTTTAAAATAATTTTTTAAATTTAGCCAATATCTATTAAATTTCTCACATATTAATATGTCCTGTGGTGTAGAGAAAGAACATGAATTTAGAAGTAAGCACATCTCAGTTTGATTACTTGACTCTCTGTTCAAATAGAATTTTACCATGGGGAAAGCAGTTAAACTCCTGGGTCCATTTTCTTATCTGTGGTTGGATGTTATACTACTACTGTTACTGAGATGTTAGGATTATGTGAAGTAAGATTGAGAAAGCACCTAACATAGAACATGGCATATTGAAGATGGTCATATCTGCTGCTTTCTTTCCTTCTTCATATATAATTGATTAAATAAACATTAGATGTGATTCCTGCCTTGAGGGTCTACCTGTCTCCTGGGGGAGATAGACCTACAACTGAGTAGAGATGGTATGATGGAAGTATGGGACAGGAGGGCACAGAGGAAACATGATCAGTTCTACTTGATAGGACAAGATGAAACTATCAGCAGAAACTTCACAGAGATAGTGGATACTGGATATTCTTCATAAGTTATCCTGAATGTGTGATACATTAGTAGTATTTAGCATTGTTTGCTGCTGAATCCCTAATTTAGTGGGAACTTAAAAAGCAAGATATTGATTGCTTATAATTAGACACTTGTAATATCCAAAGTTTGCTCCCACTTCATTGCTTACTTGCTTATTGCTTTGTGTGCTTTGTTAATAGTGGTAGAATATTTGGTAATGAATTTTCTAATAGGTTTATTTTCTTGAGCTCACGTTTTATGGCCACATATATAGCACCTTTTGTGGAGGGGATTTTTCTGATTTTTAGCATAAGAGCATGAATTGCCTGTTGTGTGCTTTTTTAAAATTCCATTTTTAGTACTGTAGTTACAATCAATTAATAGATCCCCAAATTAAATATCAGTTTGTGGTCAGCATTATTTCTTAATGAAATAAAATAGAATGGAAAATACAAACATGTATCACATGTCATCATGATTTATATTGTTTTATGAAACTTTCAGTTTTACATACATACATGTGTAATACACAAGTAAAAACTTCAGAAGTATGTACTGGGTCACTTTGTAAAATTTATTTCTTACTGAGGATTGTAATCATAAAAGTTTGAAAGCCACTATTTTAAAATACTTCAACAGTGTTAAGTATAAACATTTCAAAGAATTATGCTTTTATTTATAATTTGGTAAAAATGAATGTTATTTTATTCTCTTAATAGAAATCAGCCAAAATTACACCATGTGCGCTTTGCAAATCATTGAGATCCTCAGCAGAAATGATTGAAAATACCAATAGCTTGGGAAAGACAGAGCTTTTCTGTTCTGTTAATTGCTTATCTGCTTACAGAGTTAAAATGGTTACTTCTGCAGGTAATACTGGTTTCATAAACTATATAATAGTTGACAAAAGTTATGTTTATTACTCTTTTGTATGGTACAGATTTTTGTCCAAATTTAATTGATTTTTAAGGTAAATTTAAAATATTTCAGATATGTGTTGTAAAATATCACCCCTGGCCTTAATTTCTTAAGTTATGTTTATTTATTTGCTTGCTTATTTGTGGATTCCCCTTTTCCAAAAGAATTTCATATGGCTTCTTTATTGTGTCTTTTATCCATACCTGATTTATTTCAGTATTCATTTATTTTGTAGTTTCAGGGTAGACTCTGCCAACTTTAAATTAACAGAAATGGTGTTAATGTTAAGTTAGTTTTTGTCTGTAGGTGACATGACTTAGTTTCAGTTCCTGCAACTTGACCTGGCCCTTGAATTTTCATGTATTGGATAATAGTTATTTATTTTCTCAAATATTTGTGTACTTTGATATATATTATTCATTAGTTTTTATTTTGATTTGCTAAGGTGTACAAGTGCAGTGTAACAGTTGTAAAACCTCAGCAATCCCTCAGTATCACCTCGCCATGTCAGATGGAAGTATACGCAACTTCTGCAGCTACAGCTGTGTTGTCGCGTTCCAGGTACGGCTTCAGAAATCTTCCTCTCCTCCAGTCAGTGAGGCGCCTGCTATGTAGTATGTAAACTTGGTAGGTGTTTGCTCCTGCCCCACTTGCCTACACTTTCTCAGTCCTGTTATACATGGATTCTTTGACTTTTGTGTATTTGGAGGATTGTCATTTAACTGCCTCCTATTACATTAAGTGGAATTGTTATTACCCAGATTATCTATTGGGAGGATATTATTTTTAAAGGAAGTTATTAGTTTGGGGCCCTGGCTGGCTCAGTCAGTAGGGCAAACCACTCTTAATCTTGGGATCGTGAGTTCGAGCCCCACGTTGCATGTAGACATTACTTTTTTAAAAAGTTTAAAAAGTTAAATAAAGAGATTATTAGTTAAATTATTTTAGTTTTAGGGTATAAGTGACACTCTGCCCATTCAGTTATCAGCTGCTCAAAGATAGGAAGTTTTGCTTGTTCACAGGTGTATCTTATGTACCTCGAAGTGTGCTTGTCAAACTTAGGCACTCAGTGCTTATTTGTTTGAACAAATGATTACATTGATCATCTTGTTCGTTTCATTTTTCAGAATTTGTTCAACAAACCAACAGGAATGAATTCTTCGGTAGTGCCCTTGTCTCAGGGCCAAGTAATTGTAAGCATCCCCACAGGTTCAACAGTGTCAGCAGGAGGGGGGAACACCTCTGCCGTTTCTCCTACTTCCATCAGTAGCTCCGCTGCAGCTGGTCTCCAGCGACTTGCTGCCCAATCCCAGCATGTTGGGTTTGCACGAAGTGTAGTAAAACTCAAGTGTCAGCACTGTAACCGCCTTTTTGCCACAAAACCAGAACTTCTTGACTATAAGGTAAAGAATAAGATCCTAATAAAGGATTTGAGTATAAAATGGTCTATATATAAAAATATTTCTGGCTTTTCATCTCAGAATAATACTACATGTTTTGAAAATAAAAGGGAATAGAATTTCCAAAAGATAAACTAAATGTTTAATTAGTACTTGATGATTATTTCTTTGCAGGGTAAAATGTTTCAGTTCTGTGGCAAGAATTGTTCTGATGAATATAAGAAAATAAATAATGTAATGGCAATGTGTGAATATTGTAAAATTGAGAAAATTGTAAAGGAGACTGTGCGATTCTCAGGTGCTGACAAGTCATTCTGTAGTGAAGGTAAAGGCAAGATCATCTTACCTAATGAGCATGTTTGTCCTTTTAAAAGTAACTGATAATTTAAGCTGTTACTATTTAAGTTTATCTAGTTTATCCTTTGTGTATAACAACAGAGCCTTTTGTTTACACTTGGTTCGCTTTTTTTCTTCTGAGCTAGTCCTTCATATCATATAGATGTGAAAATGAAGGAAAAGATCGTTGAACTGTATTACAGAAGAGGGTGGTAATATGAAAAACATTTTATGTTCTTACATTGATAGGGATCTTGTAGTTATTGCACTTTAAAAAAAAAATTATTAGGTGGAGAACGGGCAGAGGGAGAGGTAGAGGGAGAGAATCTTAAGCAGACGCCCCACTGAGCATGGAGCCTGACTCGGGCCTCCTTCCTAGGACCCTGAGATTGATTGTGACTGGAGCCGAAACCAGGAGTCGGACACTTAACTGACTGAGCCACCCAGGAACCCCTGTTGCACCTTATTTCTAAAGAGAACTTCTTAAATTTTGGTAGCATCCTAACATTATACTTCTGTTGT
Source organism: Procyon lotor (assembly GCA_028646535.1). Taxonomy (NCBI): domain Eukaryota; kingdom Metazoa; phylum Chordata; class Mammalia; order Carnivora; family Procyonidae; genus Procyon; species Procyon lotor. Next base: position 22,480,885 of record CM053606.1, read on the forward strand.
TTTAAACAGACATGTTTCTGAGTAGGCAAATCAGTGTGAGGTAGATTGTCTTCTTTATTTAGATGACTCTTTTATATGTTTAAAATGTTTTATTCTAAAACTGTACACAGTTGGCCTCCTAGACAAGTGGCTTTCAAACCTTTTGACCACAACACACAAGAAGAAATACATTTTACATTGTGACACCCAGTATGTTATCACCCACCCAAGTAAAATAAAACTTTTATGAAACAAAACTGGCTTTTATTATGTGTGATGCATTATAATGTTTTCTGTCCTGTCTTATTATGTTTAATAAAAGAAAATGATAGAGTAGATCTTCAAATTGATCTCTTGATCTACTAATTGGTAAGGATTCAAGTGTGAAAACATTGTCACAGGGCATTTAAGTTTAAAGGTGTAGATACTTAGTATTTTTTTCTCATGTTAATTTTATTTTTCCTGTTTTTTAGGTTGCAAATTGCTTTATAAACATGACTTGGCAAAACGTTGGGGAAATCACTGTAAAATGTGCAGTTATTGTTTACAGACATCTCCCAAATTGGTACAGAATAATTTGGGGGGGAAAGTAGAGGAGTTCTGTTGTGAAGAATGCATGTCCAAATATACAGTTCTGTTCTATCAGGTAAGTATAATCCACATTCTTGGAATTTTTCAAGTTAGGCATTCATTACTCCCTTTTATTCTTTAATGTAGTATGAAGGGCAGTTTAGTGATTTAAAACTTGTAAGTATTGAATATATGGCGTTAAAAAAACGTATTATGTCCTCTTTCAGTATTAATATAAGATTTAAGAAGACTTTAATGTCAATGAAGTTACATTCTTTTTGTTTTTAATTTCCTTATAGAAGATCTATCAGTCTTAAGATATTAAAGTATTTTAAATTAGCATTTTATGAATTTATTATTTAAAATGAATTTGTCTTCTGACGTTTTTGAAGACTATAGGTCTTATTTTCATTTCACTGTGTTTTTAATATTTTTTTATTTTTTATTTTTATTTATTTATTTTATTTGACAGAGAGAGATGACAAGTAGGCAGAGAGGCAGGCAGGGAGAGAGGGGGAAGCAGGCTCCCCATTGAACAGAGAGCCCGATGCAGGGCTCAATCCCAGGACCCTGAGATCATGACCTAAGCCGAAGGCAGAGGCTTTAACCCACTGAGCTACACAGTCGCCCCTTCACTGTGTTTTTAAATTACCCTTTTTTGGCATCTCAATATGTGAGTTTGGATGTTTGTATATATGATAAAAAAAAATGGATAAATATTTACCATTTTAGGGTAGTTAACCTTCATTTTTGTGTTCTAGACTCTTAAATTAATTTCTTTACTTGTCATTTGTGTGCTGCTTTCATTCTGCCAGGCCACAGATTTTTTTACTCCTTTACCATCTTACTTCATTTTTAGATGGCCAAATGTGATGGTTGTAAGCGACAGGGTAAACTCAGTGAGTCCTTGAAATGGCGAGGAGAAATGAAGCATTTCTGTAATCTGCTTTGTATCTTGATGTTCTGTAATCAGCAGAGTATGTGTGACCCACCTTCACAAAACAATGCAGGTAAAATTAAACTTTACAGTCTTTGATTAGTGCCGGGGACCAACTACTCTTCTACAGATTGGGAACTTTAAACAGTTGTTAATAATTTCATGAAATGCAAATTCACACATTTCATTCTGTTCAAATGACATTAACTTTTATCCCTGTTTTGTTTAACGTCTTGGATTAAGACTTTGTAAAAATGAGTTCATTATGTTTTCTCTGAGCATATTGAATTAAATAAACTCTGTAAGAACTATGAGAAAGAATGGCAGTTAATATTTGTAGTTGGGTGTATACACCTTGACGTCCTTAAAAAAGGATTTGAGTAAAACAAAAGACATAGAATCTAAATTACATGCCTTTTAAATATACCACATGCATAGTTAAGCAAGAGAAAAGTCCAGTTAATCCTAAAGTGATTCTTAGCACTAGCAGAATTTAACCTTACTAGGAGCATCGTTTAACCTCCTTGAGATGTTGGTTTCTTTGTGCATATAAATTATAAGGATTTTTATTTTTGTTTATTAGCAAGTATTTCTATGGTACCGGCTGCTTCAGCAGGGCCCCCATCTCTAAGAAAGGATTCAACTCCAGTTATAGCTAATGTAGTATCATTAGCCAGTGCTCCTGCTGCTCAGCCCACAGTGAATTCTAACAGTGTCTTACAAGGTATGTCTGATTTGAAAGCATTTATCTAGCCTTTTGAAGTTGAATATAGTTGGTCTGTACCTTTTTTTTTTCCATCAGTGATCATTTTCATATGTTTGACACACTTAAGAGTGATGGCTCCCTATGGGCTGCTGGGCATTAAACAATGTCTTTATCACTTCCAGATCTCTTTTTTTCATGTGACACTTTACATGTAGTTTTCCTGTGAATTAAGATAATTCTTGTTTTTGTAATGAGATTTTGTGTCTATCATTCCACCATCAGCTTTAAATGCTACTGTGTAAATAATTGTGTAAGATCCTAAATATTTATTTTCATTTATATCAGGTGCAGTTCCAACAGTAACAGCAAAAATCATTGGCGATGTAAGTTTTATTCTTTTAACTGGTATTGCCACTGTATTTATTTTCCAATTTTATACATATGAATATGTCTGTGCTAATTTTCTGTGCTTTATTTTTTGTTACATAAAATAAATTTTATAAGCTTATTTACTCTTTGGGAACAAGATATTCTGGTTATTTCATTAGGCCTTTTATATACTTTGATTTCTTTGAATGCTTATCTGTGTAGTTACTGAAGGTTGGGTTTTTTTTTTTTTCATTTGGTTTAGGTTTTTGGGGTTTTTTTTTAGTTTAGTTTTAGAGAATTAAATTTTACAGAATTCAGGCCAAAAGGTATTTGAGGTGTTTTGTAATGTAGTCAGATTATAGATGAAATATTTATAAAATGTACTTTGTTTTTCGCCCAGTGCAGATTATCCTTAAATAAGCATCCTTATTTTTTTACTCAATATTTTTCGTTTTGCTCTTAAAAGAAGAAGAAAATAAATGCGAAAAACTTACAACTAGAACAGTGGCATTTATAAAGTGTTTTCTGGTCTCTGGGATAACTTTCGTATTTTTTTTTTAGTTACTTGAGTGATCATAAGTGGTTCTGTTATTTCTAGTTATCTTGAAACAAAGTCTTCTAAGACTCAACTCTGGAAATAACATCTCTCATTTTATTTTATTTTTTTAAAGATTATTTATTTATTTATTTGAGAGAGAGAAAGTGAGAGCATGAGAGGAGAGAAGGTCAGAGAGAGAGAAACAGACTCCTACGGAGCTGGGAGCCCAATGCGGGACTCGATCCTGGGACTCCAGGATCATGACCTGGGCCGAAAAAAGTTGCTTAACCAGCTGAGCCACCCAGGTGCCCAGCAGTTCTCAATTTAAACATAACCAGTATTGTTACTGGCCAACAGTATCTTACAATAGAAATAGCATTTTTCTTGGTAAATAGGACTGTTAATTAAATACATTCAGAGTCCATATATAGTTATCAGACTATTACTATTGCTATTTTAGGAATACTGTATTTCTTACATATTTAGTAAGTTCTCTGTCTTCCATGTAATACCAACATAGTATTTCTTTTGAAATTATAATATTTCTTGTAATTAATGATAAGCTTTTGAAAACCTCTTCAGTTTCTGATTTTTTTTTAAACTAGGCAAGTACACAAACAGATGCCCTGAAACTACCACCTTCCCAGCCCCCGAGACTTTTGAAGAATAAAGCTTTATTGTGCAAACCCATCACACAGACTAAAGCCACCTCTTGCAAACCACATACCCAAAACAAAGAATGCCAGACAGGTATGTTCTTTGCACTTTATTCCTTTAAATTTTTTTTTAGGGGGAAAGGAATATGAGAGCTGTTTACATTAATTGAGTGCCCACTGTTTCCTGGGTTATGTGTTTGGTTGCTTATATACACTGCCTAGTTTTGTTCTTACACCTCCCCGTGAATTAAGTTTTCACCCTCTGAGAATTAAGAAATTATGGCAAAGAGAGGATTTTAATTTATAATATCATACTTTGAATACTTCATTTTCTTTTGTTATTAAAAACTAATTTTGGGGGGGGTGCCTGGGTGACTCAGTGGGTTAAAGCCTCTGCCTTTGGTTCGGATCATGATCTCAGGGTCCTGGGATCAAGCCCCGCATCGGGCTCTCTGCTCAGCAGGGAGCCTGCTTCTCCCTCTCTCTCTGCCTGCCTCTCTGCCTGCCTCTCTGCCTACTTGTGATCTCTCTCTGTCAAATAAATAAATAAAATCTTAAAAAAAATAAAACAATAAAAAAAACTTAATTTTATGGAATAAGTCTAGACTTTGGGAATTATAGAGACAGGGTCTTAATTAGGAGGAACTGTTGTTGTTTAAGATTTTATTTATTTATTCGAGAGAGAGAGAATGAGAGGGGGTAGGGGCAGAGGAGAGGGAGAAGGAAAAGCGTACTCCCTGCTGAGTAGGAGTCGGAAGCAGGGCTCCATCCCAGCACTGGGATCACAATGTAAGCTGAAGGTAGATACTTAACTGTTTAAACGACTGAGCCACCCAGGCGCCCTGAGGAACTCTTGTTTGGTAGGGCATCCTTAGGTTTGAACTTTTCCACCCTCTATTTCAAATAAAGTTAGATTTTTGTGCAAGAGGGCTTTCTTTTCTTATGAATGGCCTCTCCCCCAGGCAAAAGCTCTGAGCTAGTTTTCTGGATTCTGGGTGTGGTGCTATCCTCTGATTTTCTCAGTTTGCCTCTCCTAGCGTGGAATCTCTGCCCGGCAAGTGATCAAGGCCTAGGGTGATTGGGACCCAGTATTCTTGACCTACCATTCTTGGAGTAGGGCCTCTACCCTATAGGTGGCAACTGGGTAAAGAAAGGGAGACCCCAGCCTGTCGGCTGTACTCACCAGGAAATTATCCTCTTCAAGTTGGAGTTGGAGGGGATGAGAAATGATGGTGGCTGGTCCCCCTGATGAGGTATGATAACCCTTGCTTGGGAGCTGAAGAAAGAAGAGCCCATTCTTCCTGGCCACACCTACCCAGCCAGAGGGGAGCTTCTGTCAAATTAAGGTGGCTGACCCAGGACTAAGGAGCAGGTTGTGGATCAAATGTCAGAGCCTTTCAGGGGAGGAGCATAAAGAGAGGGAGAAAGATAGACTCTTAATCAGGCTCCACACAGCGCAGAGCCAGATGTGGGGCCCGATCTCAAAACCCTGAGATCATGCCTTAAGATTCAGATGCTTAACCTGAGCCATCCAGGCCCCTGGAAAGTCTCAGAATTCTTAAACCAGAAAGTAATCCTAGATTCCTAGATCTGGAAGGTTATCCTAGATCTAGAAGGTTATCTTGTAGGTCAGTGCTTCTCAAACATCAATATGTCTATTAATTACTTGGGAATTTTATTAAGTACTTTGTAATTTAGTGGGGTCTGAGGTTTTGCATTTCTTAAAGCTCCCATAAACCACATTGACTAGTAATGCTATAGATGACTTTGGCCTAGATTTGATTGTATTAATAATGACTTACTTAATATTATGTAGCTTGGTTATCAGACATCGCTAATCAGGTGATTTGGGTTTTTTTGGTTTATAGTATAGTTGACACACAGTGTTATATTAGTTTCAGGTGTATAATTTAGTGATTTGAAAATTTTATACATTATGTTCACTGCAAGTATAGCTACCATCTGTCCCATCACATTGCTATTACAGTATCATTGACTGTATTACTTGCTCTGCTCTTTATTCCTGTGACTGACTTATTCCATAACTGGAAGCCTGTATCTCCTTTTCCCCTTCACCCACTTTTCTCAGCCTCCTATTCATAGTTAAATTTTTTTTTTAATGTCCACTGGACCATGGTAAAATTGATCCCATATTATTTCCCACCTCTGACTCTACTCAACTCGTCAGCTTTTCACTTCTTGTCACTAGCATCACCTTTCTCTTATGTTAATGGTTTTATAATCTTCTAGGATATTTTTCTGCCACATAGAAAGGACTCTGTAGGATACCTATTAAATAATTGAATGAATTCTCCATCATTCTCACTTTTTCCCTTATATTTAGAACATCTGCTTGTATATATTTATTCTTTTTTATAGGTATCATAACCACCTTCGTCTAGGTCCTCATCATCTTAGCACTACACATTGCAATTGCTGCCTACTTTTACACTTAATATACTTTTTATTCCATGCTAACAGGGCCTCCAAATTAAACTTTTTAAAATAATATTTTATTTATTAATTGAGAATGTGTGTGTGTGTGTGTGTGCACATGAGTGAGCGGAAGGCAGAGGGGAAGGGAGAGGGGGAGAGAGAATCCTCAAGTAGATTCCATGGTACCACAGAGCCCGACGCAGCGCTCCATCTGATGACCCTGCAATCATGACCTCAGCTGAAACCAAAAGTTGGATGCTCAACTGACTGCGCCACCCAGGCGCCCCAAATTAAACTTTTAAAAGGAGTTCTTTATCATATTACTCTGTGCTAACCGATCTGTAGTAGTTCCATGTTATCTACTAGAAATGATTTTTAAAAGTTCATTATAGCCTCATGAAAATGGCCCTTCTACCTATTTAATCTTTCCTCCTTAACATTTTGTTCCTATTCATGTTAACAGTTTTCTATTACTCTTTTCTAAGATAACCGTTCCAGCTCTTTCTATTCATTAATCCAAGTTATATCCTTCATTCACTGTATCTTCATATCATTAATCATTGTTGAGTTGCCCACTTTTAATCACTGCTGTCTTCAAACCTTTCTTCTCTACTTCAGTTATTCTCCTTTTGTGGACTCAGAGTGTCAAAGATCACACTTCTTTTGAACTATAAGTCTGTGTACTTTTTTACTTTTTATTTTTTTAAGATTTTATTTATTTCTTAGAGAGAGAGTGCACAAGCCAGGGGGAGAGGCAGAGGGAGAGGGGGAACAGGGAACCTGGTGTTGGGCTCCATCCCAGAACCCTGGGATCATGACCTGAGCAGAAAGCAGATGCTTAACCGACTGAGCCACCTAAGCATCCCAAGTCTGTGTGCTTTTAAAAAAAGTTTTTTAATTATAATTCTTTTGAACTATAAATCTTTGTTCCTTTAAAAATTTTTTATTATTGAAATGTTTCTAATCCTCTTGGTTTTTTGTAATTTTTTTCCCGCTCATTAGAAGACACTCCAAGTCAGCCCCAGATCATTGTGGTGCCAGTTCCCGTACCAGTGTTTGTGCCCATACCTCTTCATCTTTATACTCAGTATGCACCAGTCCCATTTGGCATTCCAGTTCCAGTGAGTAATCATATCATTTAGAGATTAAGGCTAACTTAGTGCAAGTTTTCCTCAACTAAAATGTTAGAGTGCCATAAAAAAAACTCTCCACTTGTTGGTAAAATATTCCTGATTATGGTTCATTATTATCATATTACTGTATTTTTTAATATGGAATATATAAAGGACTGCCTCTGTTTATACCCTGCCTTCTCAGAGAATGCTGTGATGTAGCCTATTTATAATGTTTCATACACAATAAGACCACTCAAACAGAAAAAGATCAGAAACTGTGTATATGTTAAAATTCTAGAGTCTAGCATGGGTGAGAACGTAAAAACTATGATTTACAGTAATTCTTTTTCTTAGAAATGTATTCTTTTTTTTATTTGAAACATATTTTTCCTTGGTGAATTCTTATGGAAAATGGTTGTGTGTAACTGAAAATGTTAAGCAAGAATATAATAAACAAAAATGTGCTAGATAATTATTCTTTTAGGCGATTCAGAAACACATTTTGTTGCTTGTTCATAAAAGCATTTAACTGAATTTTTATTCAGATGGCTGTAGTCTTATAAAAACAAGCTCACAGGACTGTTTTAATCATTTGTAATAGAAATACTTGCATTTGTTCACTATTTTAGTACTTAAATCATCTCACAAATAATAGTTTTGAGAAACTGTCCTCCGTCTTTCAGATGCCTGTCCCTATGCTTATTCCATCCTCAATGGATAATGAAGATAAAGTCGCTGAGAGTATTGAAGACATCAAGGAGAAGCTTCCTTCACATCCATTTGAAGCTGATCTTCTTGAGATGGCAGAAATGATTGCAGAAGATGAAGAGAAGGAGAAAACTCTATCGCAGGGAGGTTGGTATCATTTTAAAGTAAAGAATGATAAAAGTACACTTAAAAATATTTGGGTAACTCAAGTAATATTAACTATTGGATAATCAAGGTGTTTCTAAATATCCAGTATATGGATTTGTTAAAATTGATAACTCTGAAAGTTCTATCCTTTTTATAAAACTGAGTATTAGTATCTATTTTTAGGTCTTAATCATTCCAGAAAAATAATCTGTAAATCTATTTTCATGATTATGTTCTGGCTTTATTCCTATATTTAAAACATGATCCCTATTTAAGAATTCCTGTTGTATAATAATCAGCATGTTGATAGAAGGTAAATAGAGCCTTAGGATAGGAAAACTGTTTGGCTCAAAATAACCTATAGATAAATTGCATGCTATGAGGGTAGAATATCTATAAGAACAATAGTTACATGCTTACCATACCCTGGACATGTCCTAAAAGCACTGTGTGCCTCACCTCATTTAACTCCTGTGGGGTGGATACTGTTTACTTTAAAATCCTCATTTGGAAAATAGGATGTCGTACTTGCCCTGGTTATGCAATCAGGAAGTGATGGAACCAGAAGTTGAATTCTGGTCCATCTGACTGCAAAGCAAATGACAGTAACGAGAATTTGCAGTACATATCCAGAAGGGTTTCTAGCCTTAATTAGTACCTCCTTGATTTGTAGGTATAAGAAGAGATAGATAAAATGGTGTTTGGATAGTTGAAATGCACAAAGGCCTTTTCCTGTATCACTGAGGATCCAGGAAATTATTTTTTCCTGACAAATATTTTCTTTTTTTTAGTGACAGTTTTTACAAAACTAGCGATTGGGTTTAGATTTTGCATAATAAATGCTAGATGATTTTCAGAACCCTGTAGCATTTGAAAATAAGGTCAGCTTTCCTCTTGTGTTGCCATTAAGTTTTAAAATCATATATATTGGGGCGCCTGGGTGGCTCAGTGGGTTAAAGCCTCTGCCTTCCGCTCCGGTTGTGATCTCAGGGTCCTGGGATCGAGCCCCACATCGGGCTCTCTGCTCAGCGGGGAGCCTGCTTCCCCCCCTCTCTCTGCCTGCCTCTCTGCCTACTTGTGATCTCTCTGTCAAATAAATAAACAAAATCTTTAAAAAAAATAAAATAAAATCATATATATTCTCAGAGATGCATAAAAAGCTTATTATTATCCCACTATTTCTGGTCTCATTTTGCTCTCTAGTATATAATCTCATAATTCTGACCCATTTGTATGTGGAATTTGATGTCTTAGGATATTGCCCCCTGTGCTTGATCTTCTAATTTCTGATATTTGGTTTAGAAGTTGAAGCAGTTCCTGATAATAAACTTCATTTTAGGTTGGCATCTACATTCTCATTAATAGTTAACATTTTTTCAGGTGCTTCCTCTGTACAAATATTATAACTTTGCCTTAACCTAACATTGAGTCAGACTGAAAAAACTTTTAAAACTATCCTTCAAGAAATATAGTTGTAATCACTAGAGTGTAAATAAAATCAAGTGGCTTAAAAACATAAAAGGGGGAGAAATGAATTCCATCTGAAGGGAACTGGCTAATTTATATATAATTTCAGAGAAAAGCAATTTTCCTTTGTTTTAAAAAACATTTTTCTTTTTTTTTACTTTCATTCCTTAAGATTTTTATTTCTATAAGTAGTTAATGGGTAGAACTCTGCTCTGTTTTCGTTCCATATGCTAATTGCTCATGTAATTTATATTCTAAGTCTATTGTCTTTTCAGTACAATGATAAGGCAGATTATATTTTAGGAGGAAAAAGCAATTCAAAGCATATTTGTCAATTGTGGGTTTGTATATATGTGTAAAAAAAATTCAAAAAGCACAGGAGTATAGAATCTACAATAAAGGTCTCTCTTGGCCTGACTTCTCTCATACTGCTACCTAGAAGTATAACTACTGTTATCAGTCATAATTTATTTAACTTCAAGTACCACTAATGCCTAGTTTTATTAATGAATTCTTCTTTCTGCATATGAAGGCTATTTTAGCATTTCCTAGTATGATTTATTTATGTAATGCAATTATTTCATTTTAGATGCAATTTACTTTGTGTATACATGTAAGTTGTTAAATGTATACTTTTTTTTTCTTTAGGATCCCAAACTTCTGAACAGGAACTCTTTCTAGACACCAAGATATTTGAAAAAGGTAATTCTGCATACATTTCAGATCTTCGATTACAGTCCTCGGGGTGCCTGGATGGTTCAGCTGGTTAAGTGTCTGCCTTCAGGTCAAGTGATGATCCCAGGGTCCTGGGATAGAGCTGCTGTCAGGTTTCCTACTCTGCAGGGAGTCTGCTTCTTCCTCTTCCTGGTCCTCCTCCCCTCCACTTGTGTTCTCTTTCTCACAAATATATAAAATCTTTAAAAAAAAAAAAAAGGTAATAAAAACCTATAAAGTATTAATATCTTTGGATTTAATATTTGCAATTTTAGCTATTTGTAGGGTGCTTCAGGTGTTTTTGTATGCTAATATGTAATGAGGATAATAAAAAGTACCTTTGATACTGGTTTTGTTTTTGTTTTTTGTTTTTTCAAGATTTTACTTATTTGACACAGAGAGAGAGGAAATATAGGCAGGAGGAGTGGGAGAGGGAGAAGCAGGCTTCCCACTGAGCAGGGAGCCCAATGTGGGTGCTCAATCCCAGACCGTGGGATCATGACCTGAGCCAACGGTAGACGCTTAACTGACTGAACCACCTAGGTGCCCCTCAAATAGTGGTTTTAAGGATTAATTGAGATAATGCTTTAAAGTTTATACCAAGAATATGAAGCCAGTTTTATGAGGCTGGTGAAGAAGTTTTCATTCCTAGTGTACCTGGTTAAATCAGCAGTCACATCTCGGTTTTGTTATTCTGGAGTTCAGGGAAGTTTCTCAGCTGTATAGAGTCTGTCTTATTTTGAGTTTGTTTTCTATCTGTTTCAGACCAAGGAAGTACATACAGTGGTGACCTTGAATCAGAGGCAGTATCTACTCCACATAGCTGGGAGGAAGAGTTGAATCATTATGCCTTAAAGTCAAATGCTGTGCAAGAGGCTGATTCAGACCTGAAACCGCTTTCAAAAGGGGAAACTGAGCAGGATCTGGAAGCAGATTTTCCATCTGGTTTGTGTGGCATAAAATACTCTGGATTTTAGAACATTGGTGTTGACATTATGAAGCAGACATACTGTGTGATAATCTAGAACACAAATGATCCCTACGTTTGAAGGTTAAATAATAAGCAGTTAATTTTTTTTTACCTTTCCATAGTAACCATGTAAGAGGTTTCCTCGATTCTTAAAGATGTTTTTAAGTACTATATCCTTTGTTTCTCCTAAGAATATAAGGAAGTTATTTTATCATGAACAAAATAATGTAGAGATAATTACTCAATCTTTCCTCCCCCAGTCTCTCTTTATAGAAATCTGTGAGTTATTTACCTCAAATTATGCTTTCTGCTGATTGTTATAGAATCCTTTGACCCACTGAATAAAGGACAGGGAATCCAGGCACGTTCCCGAACAAGACGACGGCACAGAGATGGCTTCCCTCAGCCTAGACGAAGAGTAAGCAGTAGATTAATTTTTCTACCATTTTCTTTCCTTCAGTGTTTTTTTTTCTTTAGTGTTTATTAGTGAATTCCATACATTGTTTTATACAGTCTTGTACTTTTGTGCCTTTATTTCTGTTTCTTATAATCAAGAGCCATTTCTTTTGAATATTTTAAAGGGATGTGTAAACCTCGATGTTTGGGTAATAGAGCTACTAAGATAAATTTTCTAGCACAGCACATGGCAGATGCTTAGTATGTTATTATTATATATAATATATATAATATAACATATTATATATATTATAATATAATATAATATAATATAATATAATATAATATAATATAATATATTATTATGTAGCTACTCGGTGTTCATTGTGATTATCATCATCTGGATCATCATTATAAGCCTTTTCCAGCTGATAGAAGGGTAACCAGGAAAATTTACAGTTTACTGGTGGATGGTTTGTTACTCTGTTTTGTTACTCACTTGTGTTGCAGTAAGTCATACAGGACTTGCTGGTGTCTGATGAGCTAGGAGCATGTACTGACTCGTGGCCCAGGCTTCGGCCATACAGACACAAGAAAGAGCAGCATTCTTGCCACTCCAGAATAGTGTATGACATAATACCTATGTATGTGCCACATAATCACGACATTTTAATGAATTTATAAAATTCTGTAAATGTATTTGTATTATACTTGATGAACTAAAATAATATATGACAGACAGCTGTTTAAAAAAGCTGTTGTTATTTATATTTCTTTTAGCACGGTCTTTTTCTTTTGTTTTTATAATCGAGGGTGTTTTGTTATGTTTTACTTTATTTATTTTTTTTTTTTAAGATTTTATTTATTTATTTGACAGAGAGAGATCACAAGTAGGCAGAGAGGCAGGCAGAGAGAGAGGGGGAAGCAGGCTCCCTGCTGAGCAGAGAGCCCAGTGCGGGGCTCAATCCCAGGACCCTGAGATCATGACCTGAGCCAAAGGCAGAGGCCTTAACCCACTGAGCCACCCAGGCGCCCCTGTTCTATTTTACTTTAAAAAGCTTTTTATAATCCTTGTACACTTTTTTTAAAGTCTCTAAATTTAACTTTTTTTTACATATTTTAACAATGAGGTTTATTATTTTATATAATATAGTATAATAGTGAAATTCCAATGGCCTTTTTTCATATTGACAGAACTTTCCCATAATAAAACTAAAAGAATAATAGCCTTAGTTTTAAAAAATTATTTCTGTTGAGTTATATAATTACATCTAAAAATTCATAAATTTTAAGTGTAAAATTTGATGAGCTTCAACATGTATATTCAGTATGTAATTACCACCATAACCATAGCACTTCCACTGTCCCAAAAACTCCCTCATGATCTTTGGAATCAGTCTTCTCTGGCTCCTGATAACCACCAATCTCCTTTGCAGATTGATGCAAAACGGTACTGCTTTGCTTTTTTTAAAATTTCACATAAATGGAATTATGTAATTTGTAGTCTTCCCTGTTTGGCTTCTTAGCATAATGTTTTGGAGATTCAGTCATATTGTTTCATGTTTCAGTAGGCCATTCATTCCTTTTTATTTCTGAGTAGCATTTCATTGTATGGACAAACCAGAATTTAACGGTTGATGGAAATTTGGGTTATTTCCAGGTTTGGGCTATTTCAAATACAGCTGCTATGAACATTCTAGATACAAATGTCTGTGTGAACATATAGTTTCATTTGAGGAAAAATACACAGAAGTGGGATTGCCAGGGTTTATAGTATGTGTGTTTTTTTGTTTTGTTTTTTAAAGATCTATCTATCTATCTATCTATCTATTTGAGAGAGAGAGGTCAAAGGTAGGCAGAGAGGCAGGCGGGGTAGGGGGGAAGCAGGCTCCCCTCTGAGCAGAGAGCCCGATGCAGGGCTCGATCCCAGGACCCTGAGATCATGACCTGAGCTGAAGGCAGTAGCTTTAACCCACTGAGCCACCCAGACGCCCCAGTATGTGTGTTTTTAACTTTCTAAGAAAGCTTGTCAAACTTTTCCAAAGTAGTAGATGTACCATTTTGAGTTCTCTTCAAAAATGTATGAGTTCCACTCCGCTCCATGACTTTGCTAATACGTGGTATTGTCAGTTTTTAATTTTAGCTATTCTAACCAATGTGTAGTGGTATCTCACTGTAGCTTTAGTTTATGTTTTCCTAATGACTGATGATATTGGACATCTTTTCATGATTGTATTTGTCATTCTTAGATCTTCTTTTGTAAAGTGTCTGTTTAGAACGATTGCACTGTTTTTTTTAATTGGGTTTGTCATCTTACTGAGTTATATTCTTTATTATGGACGTAATTCTTTTCTCAGACATGACTTTTGTTCCTATTCTGTGACGACTTTTCTGCTTTAACGGCGAAGAGCAGAACTTTATGATTTTGTAAAAGTCCTTTTGTATCTGATTTTTATTCTTTTATGATTCATGCTTTTTAGTATCCCATGTAAAAGTCTTTGTTTAACCTGTGGGAACTAAGATATTCTCTTATGTTTTCTCCTAGTTTTATACTTCAGCTCTTATGTGTCATTCCAAGATCATTTTTATGCATGAATTGAGTGAAGTGTCAAGGTTTCTTGTTTTTGTTTGTGATGTCCATCACATATATCATTAGTACCATCTTGGAAAAGACTATCCTTTCCCTCATTGAATTACATTGCACTTTTTTTTTTTTTTTAAAACAATTATTTGAGAGAAAGAGGAAAAGTGCAGGAGGAGAGGCAGAGGAAAGGGGGATGGATAGAATTGCAAGAAGATTATTCTGGGCTGTGAGTGCAGAGCCTGATGCCGGGCTTGATCCCAGGACCCTAAGATAATGACCTGAGCTGAAATCAGGAGTTGGATGCTTAACTGACTGGGCCACCCAGGTGCCCCTGCGTGGCACTTTTGTTAAAATCAGCTGACAATATATATGTGTCGGTTTATTTCTGAATTTCTATTCTGTTCCCTTGAATAGGGTACTATGTCTATTTTAATATGTCTGTTTATTTTAATGCAGTACCAAATGTCTTGATTATTGTAGCTTTACAGTGTCTTGAAATTAGGAGTGTGAGTCTTCCAACTTTGTTGTTCTTTTTCAAAATTGTCATTTGCATACCCATATAAATTTTAGAATCAATTTGTCAGTTTTTACAAAAAAGCCTGCTAGAACTTTGGTTGGGGCTGTTCTGAATCCAAAGGTCAATTTTCAGAGAATTGATATCAGCAATTTTGAGCTGTCTGATCTATGAAGATGGTATTTTTCTCCTTTATTTATATCATCTTAACTTTCTCTCAACAGTGTTATAAGGATGCCTGGGTGGCTCAGTTTGTTAAGCGGCTGCCTTTGGCTTAGGTCATGATCCCAGGGTCCTGGGATTGAATCCTGCGTCTGGCTCCCTGCTTGGCAGAGAGCCTACTTCTCCGTTTCACTCTGCCTGCTGCTCTCCCTGCTTGTACTCTGTCTCTGTCAAATGAATAAGTAAAATCTTTATAAAAAAACAGACAAACCATGTTATATTCTGTTCAAGTCTCATAATTTGTTAAATTTATCTAGTAAGTATTTGAAATTTATTTTGATCCTGTTTTGAGTGGTAGTATTTTTAATTTCCTTTTTTGGTGTTCCTTATTTTTATATAAAAGTAGAGATTTTTTTCCTTGATTTTTTTCTTTTTTAATATATATATATATATATTTTGTTTCAAGTTTTTATTTAAATTCCAGTTAACATGATACTTTTTCCATTTTTTTCTTTTTTGAAAAATTTTACTTATTTTAGAGAGAGAATGAGAGCGTATGAGCTGGGGGAAGGGCAGAAGGAGAGGGAGAGAATCTCAAGCAGATACCCTGCTGAGAGTGTTGTCCACTGTGGGGCTTGATCTCACTACCCGTGCCGAAATCAAGAGTTGGTTTATTAACCAGCTGAGCCACCCAGGCATCCCAAGATTTCTTTTTCTTTATTGATTTTATGTACTGTGGTTTTGCTCAGTTAAAGTCTAGGATATTGTACCTAGACGATCCTGTTATTTGTGAATAAAGATTGTTTTATTTTTTCCTTTCCAATCTTTATGCACTTTCTTTTTTTCTTTTCTTTTTTAATATATTGCACTAGCTAGGATTTTTTTACGTATTGTACTAGCTTCAGTACAGTATTGAATATTAGTGATGAGAGCAGATCTTCATGCCTATTCTCAATCTTAGGGCAAGCGTTCAGTCTTGCGATATTAACCATAGTACTGGTAGGTTTCTTATGGATAGCCCCTATCAGGCAGGAAGGTCTCTTCTATTTTTAATTTGCTGAAAATTTTTATCATGATTTGTGTTGAATTTGTCAGGTGGCTCTCTTGAATCTATTGAGATGCTTATCTGGTTTTTCCTTTCTGAGTCTGTTAAAATGATGACATACATTAATTCTTAAAGTGGTAAACTAAGTTTGCATTCATGAGATGAACCTTACTTTCTTGCTGGATTCAGTTTGCTAATATATTGTTAAGGTTTTATAAATGTTTCCAATGAAGAGAGAGATTAATCTGTAGTCTGTAATGATTCTCTGGCCTTGTTCTCAGGATAATGGTTATATTGTACAGTGAGTTAGTGTTTACTCCTCTTCTGTTTTCTAAAATACAATCGAGGGACGCCTGGGTGGCTCAGTCGGTTTAAGCGGTTTAGTCCTCTTCTGTTTTCTAAAATACAATTGAGGGATGCCTGGTAGCTCAGTTGGTTTAAGTGGCTGCCTTCCGCTCAGGTCGTGATCCCAGAGTCCTGGGATCGAGTCCCACATTGGGCTCCTTGCTTGACAGGGAGCCTGCTTCTCCCTCTTCCTGCTCTGCCTGCCTCTCCCCCTGCTTGTGCTCTCTCTCTCTCTCTCTGACAAATAAATAATCTAAAAAAAATTAAAAATAAGTAAAAATATTTTAAAAAATACAATTGATATTACTTAACTGGCGGGTCTACAAGGGTTTTATAGGAAAGTTTTAAATTATGAATTAAATGTTTATGGCTGTTTGGTTATGTCTTCTAGAGCAAGCTTTGTCAGTTTGTGTCTTTCAGGAAATTCGTTCATCTGCCCTATCAAATTTATTAGCATGACAGCATTCTCTTAACTCCTCTTTTAATGTATCTAGGGTCAGGTATTGGTAATTTATGTTTTCTCTCTTTTTTTCCTGATCATTCTAGCTAGAAATGTATTTTTTTTATCTTTTGAAAGAACCAGCTTTTTAATTTTATTATTTTTTTCTCTATCCTTTTTCCATTGATTCTTTTCCTTATTTTTATTATTTATTTAATTTTCCTTACTTTGGGTATTTATTTGTTTGTTTATTTATTTATTTATTTATGCTGTGGGTGGGGGAGACATAGAAAGAGAGAGAGATGGAGGCAGGCATAGGGAGAAGGAGAGAGAGAGAATCCCAAGCAGGGGAGCAGGCTCCGTGCCCAGTGTGGAGCCTGATGTGGGGCTTGATCTCATGACTCTGAGATCATGGCCTGAGCTGAAATCAAGTTAAGCTGGATGCTTAACTGCTGAGCCACCCAGGCACCCCTCTTACCTTGGGTTTTAATGTGGCCTACTTTTTTCCAGTTTCTTAAGGTAAAACTTTGATTCTTGATTTTAGACTTTTATTTATTTTTCATAGAAGGATTTTAATACTATAAATGTCATTGTAAGCTTTAGCGTTGTGGGCAAAAAAATTGATGTTTTTGTTTTCATTGAAGTTCCAAATATTTTCTAATTATATTTGTGATGTCTTCTTTGACCATGGGTATTTATAAATGTGTTATTTAGTTGCCAATTTTTGAGGATTTTCTTAACATCATTTCATTATTGGTTTCTAGTTTCATTTGATTGTATTTAGAGGATATATGGGATCTTGTTTTTTATCCCAGAATGGATCTGCTCATGTGCTCCATGAAGTAGAGCTGAGTGGTAATAACGGTTATTCATCCTTCATTGGGTGGGTTCAGTATCTGAAACATAGTGAGTACTTGAGTGTTAGTAATTATTAGAGTTCTGCATTTCAACTCTCTTTTCTTTCCTCATGTGATTTTGATTAACCTCTAAAACTCTTTTTAGCTTGAAGAACTCTTGACTCTTTAGGATTTAATAATAAATTGTGTATTCTGTAAATTTATTCCCTTCTTTCTTTGAGAACTGTGTTTCTTAAAGGTTCAGAACTAAATTTTATCTTCTGTGAATTTTTGAAATTCTTACAGGGACGGAAGAAGTCTATAGTGGCTGTGGAGCCCAGAAGTCTTATTCAAGGAGCCTTTCAGGGGTGTTCAGTGTCTGGGATGACACTGAAATACATGTACGGGGTAAATGCCTGGAAGAACTGGGTTCAGTGGAAAAATGCCAAGGAAGAGCAAGGGGATCTGAAATGCAGCGGTAAATACAAATCATGAATGTGTGTCTTGATTGAGAGGGTTGGGGGTATACAGTTCAAGTCATCGGTCTACACAAAAGGGATACCTACTAGGTCAGAAACTGCATAAAACTTTGGTTTTGGTGTTAAGTTTTCCTCCCATTTTTATTTAAACTTCTTACTGCTTTTCTCACTGTCAGGTATTGAACATGCTGCATCTAGCCCGTGTTCTGACCCTTTAGGAAGTGCTCAAGACCATGCACTTTCTCAAGAATCCTCAGACCCAGGGTGTAGAGGTAAAATCATTTCTCTCTTTATAGTCTGAATTCTCTGAATCACTTTTAATATTGTTGCCGATTTTAAATTTGTAAATTGGAATATTAAGATTATTTAAAATTTGGAGTTTTATGGTAAAAGAGAAATTAATATCCTGCTCTCATTCTAAAGAGCTTATTATAAAGGTAAGGTTGTATGGGCATGAATTTGTTATGCAGGTATGAGGAATTGTGTTCCTTTTTCTAACATGGGGGTGATTCAAATCTGTATTCTTGAGCCCTGTATCTGTAAAGTAACCCACATGGAACCCAGTGTGACACTTCTCCTGCTGGTGTGGTGTTGAGAAAAATACCTGGAAAAGCCTTGCCTCTTCTGTTGGCATTTTTCCTAATAATAAGTTCTGTGAGACTGGTTGCCAGGAAATTTGGGACCCAATAAGCAATTCACATAGAGCAGCAGTGTTTAATTTTAGAGCATACTTTAACATTTTTTCCTCCCTGGTATTGAAGTTCCTATTCTAAACTTTTGTTTTCAGTTTTTGTTTTCCTTTTTTATTATCTGTGTTTTATGTAAGATACTTACTATAATCTTTGTGGAATGAGATAGGGCATGGCGGCAGGAATGGATGAGTATGTCCTTGTCACTAGAAATTTTGCCTCTTTCCAACTATACCTTCTTTCTAACAACCAGGTTAATGCATGCACTCTTGGATTCACCTCAGTCTACCCTGCTGGCCTTTAGGTACACGTCACTCTCCTTATTGAGCAGTTAGTGGTTGCTGTGGTCTGTGACTGACTCACTGAGTTCCTGCAGATCATGTGTAATCTCTGCTGAGTGATAAAAGTATATTTCTGTTAGGGAGGTTTATTAGGCCCTTTATCTCCCAGTTTGAGCCACAGCACTCTTGGTTTTAAAGAAGAAAGAGGGGTAGAGAGAATGGAGAGGTAATATTATATTAGACTATCAGGCCTAAATGCAGTAACCACGGGAGATGCCTACTCATTTCTGCTATTGATTCATCCAAAAAGTACTGAATTTATGTACCAGGTATGTACCATCCATGGTGGTTAGGTACTTCGGTGAAAAGGTCAAACATGGTCCTTGCCCTTCTGAACCACCACTTAACTTTTGCAAAACCAAATCAGGGAAACTTGAGTGTGTCTTTGAAAACATGCAACCTTGTCTAAATGCGGAGGAGTGACTAGAAGGAGTGCTTCCATTTTAATCCAAATTGAAGTAGGATTGCTACTGGAGTAATTTCTCTACAAATCAAATTGGGTCATACTTCTGGTAAAATTAATTCAGTTCTTAGTTGTCTTCAAAGCCTTAATATGCTAAGTTAGATTTACCACAATCTACCCCGATCTACCCTTCTTGATTTTGTCCTGTACATGTAAGTCCCCTCAATCTTCATTTTTCTGTATTCCAGCATTTCTGCCAAATAATCTGCCATTTTCTAAATTTATCAGATCTTAGAAATCCAGTTTTTTCCAGCTCTCATGTTACTAGTACTTTGTGGAATATGCTTTGTGAAATACTTTTATATCCTTAGATTGCAATTTTTTATTCATTTATTTAATTCTTCTTCACCTTTCAGGGTCTGGCATTTGTGTCACATCCTCCCGAATATCACCTGTTCCTTCCCTGTCTGATAGATGTTCCTCATTTGCTTTCCTACAATCCTTCTTAAATTAAACCACTGTCACAGCACCTGTAACACATGGTACACTGCATTTTTTTTATTTCTTTAACTGAAAAAGCCTTGAGATCGGGTTTATCTATAATCCTCGTATTCACCAGTGTACACTACAATGCCAGACCCCACAGTAGTAGTCAGTATTTTTCAATGAATAATGTTACTGTGTTTCTAATAAGTTAATATTTCAGATGTTTTCTACCTTTCCGTAGTCCGTTCTATCAAGCTGAAGGAAGATATTCTGTCCTGCACTTTTGCTGAGTTGAGTTTGGGTTTATGCCAGTTTATCCAAGAGGTGCGGAGACCAAATGGTGAAAAATATGATCCAGACAGTATCTTATACTTGTGCCTTGGAATTCAGCAGGTATCAAATTCAGTAATTGTTCTAAAATATATTGCGTTGTTAATAATTTTGATAGATGTTGTTGATTCAAGCTGAAAAATGAATAGTGTATGTGGTTGTTTGGTATTGCTTTTATACTCTGTTCTTAATGAACCACTGCCCCTGATTTAAAAGTCTTGATCATATAGCCTTTCATAAGCCAAACTAAGACTATTAGAATAACAGAAATTGAGGATGGTGCATTTTTTTGGATTATGGACAAAAAGGGCAAAAATAGAAAAATTCACAAAAAGTGACTCTGTGTGTGTGTGTGTGTGTGTGTGTGTGTGTGTATACACATATATACTTATATAAATCATATAGTTTCATTTAAAAATTTTTAAATACATATTAAAATAACAGACATGGGGCACCTAGGTGGCTCAGTCGGGTAAACTGCTGCCTTCAACTGAGGTCATGATTCTAGGGTCCTGGGATTGCGCCCAATGTTGGGTTCCCTGCGAAGCGGAAAGTCTGCTTCTCCCTCTCCCTGCTCGTGTGCTCTTTCTTTCAAATAAAGAAATAAAGTCTTAAAAAAAAAAAAGATATACCATTATTTATCTATCACATTAGCAAAAAAAATTGTAACAGTTATTGTTAATATAAATTCTATGAAGGAAATTTGCCTTCATAGCTGGTGGTAATTAGTACACTCTTTCTAAAAAGCAGTTTTGAGCACGTTTCAGGAATATCTTTGAACGTTCATACTCTTTCACCAGTAATTCACTTTTTGGGAATCTGACAGAGCTAATACTCTGAAGTCCACACATCATTTGCACAAAATTAGAAATAACTTCAATGCCCACCAGAGTATTATGTTTAAGTAAATTATAGTATATTTATATAGTTGTGCATTATATAGCCAATAAAAATTGTTTACAAAGTAACTTCTGGTAACATGTAAAAATACTAATATTAAAGCATTAAATGAACAAAATGAGAGTATGAATTCTGTGTGTTTTGGTATATGTTAACATATAGTGATTTAAAAACCAGTCTTATAAATATGTAATAAAATGAAATGCACCAAAATATGTTGATAGTGGCTCATCTCGGGTGGTAATGCTCTGGACGTTATTGATTTTTCTTTTCTCTGTTTTCTTCCATTTGTATGGTGGTGGGAGTTGTTATTTAGGCATTTATTCCTGAAGTAAGTTAGTTAGTTAGTTAGTTAGTTAGTTAGTTAGTTAGTTAGTTAGTTAGTTAAAAAAAGATTTTATTTATTTATTTGACAGAGAGAGAGAGATCACAAGTAGGCAGAGAGGCAGGCAGAGAGAGGGGAGGAAGCAGGCTCCCCGCCGAGCAGAAAGCCCAATGCGGGGCTCGATCCCAGGACCCTGAGATCATGACCTGAGCCGAAGACAGAGGCCTCAACCCACTGAGCCACCCAGGCGCCCCTTGTTTTTAAATTATAAAAGTAGTATGTGCTCAGTGTAACTTTAACACGGCAAGTTGAAGGCATAGAAGGACGGTTTTCTCTCTTTCATTCCCAGTCTCTCAGATAACCAGTGTTGCAGCATCTGTCCTTCTGTGCCACACACTTAAGAATGTGTATAGATGTTTTAGATATGTTTAGTTTTTAGCAAAGTGGGGCTGATACCATACACATTCTTTTGTAGCTTACTTTTCCTAATCTGTGTATCCCTCCAGGTGAATATAAATCAAATTGCTTCCTTTAAAAAAGCTGCATAATATTGCAGAGTGTGAATATACCAATTATTCATCTTTTCTTCTTTTAAGTATTCAGGTTACTCCCCCTTATTCTTAAAAACAGTGCTTTAGTAACTATTTTATTTGAATGCCTGATGAACTGGTGCTTTTATTTTTAAATTAAAGCATATATAGATTTTTCTTTCTTCCTTTCTGTCTTTTTAGATTTTGTTTATTAAAGAGAGAGGGACAGAGCATGGGTTCGGGGGGAGGGACAGAGAGAGAGGGAGAGGCAGACACCCCACTGAGCAGGAAGCCAGAGAGGTGGTAGGGCTCAATCCTAGGACCCTTGAATCATGACCCGAACTGAAGGCAGATGCTTAACCAACTGAGCCACCCAGGCACCCCCAAATATAGGTTTTTCTAATTTTAAGATATTTAATTTTACTTTCTGGAATGGTTAATTTACAGCTTTACTAGCAGTGTTGTGCGTCCCCATTTCTTGAATTCTCCTATTTTTAATGTTTATTATTCTGATGGTCTGATGGCTAAAAAAAAAAGGCATTTGGTGGCTCCAATTTCTATTTCCCAGTTTTTATAAAGTAGAATGTCTTTATGCTATTGGTCATTCAGATTTTTCCTTTCTGTCGGTAGGATTTCTTTTATGTCTGGGATGGGAACTCTCATATAAACGCTTGAAACAAATTTTTGCAGTGTATTTTTGTCTTCCAGTTTTTGTTTGTATATTTGCCATTCAAAATATTTTTCTTTTTACATAGTTTAACAATAAGCATTTATTTCCCTTTAAAATTCCCGATTTTTCTGTGTTGCTTAGGAAGGTCTTCCTACTTAAGTACTCAAATTCTCATTAATTTCTAAAATATTTGTTTTTTTTTATACTTGTTTTTTAAGATTATCTTAAATACATCTGAAATTTACTTTTGTACATGATACAAGTGTATTTCTGATGAATAACATGTGCGATGGGTGTCTAGTTATGCAAGCAGAATTCATTTTTCCTAGAGTAAAAAGAATACTTTCGTTATTTATTGTTCCCATTATATTTTGATTCAGTTTCTTGATTGTAGAAGATACTTTTAAAATCAACGCATGAGAGGACTTTTATAGGTTCTTTCAACCAAAATTTATTGCTGTATGTGCATTTTGGTTAGGTAAAAATTGTGAAGATTCTAAACAGACTTCCTGTACTTTTAGAGTTTATGATATTATGGATCTAAAGAACATTTTCTAGGGGTGTCTGGGTGACTCAGTGGTTAAAGCCTCTGCCTTTGGCTGAGGTCATGATCTCAGGGTCCTGGGGTCAAGCCCCACATGGGGCTCTCTGCTCGCCAGGGAGCCTGCTTCTTCCCCCTCTCTCTCTGACTCCCTTTCTGCCTGCTTGTGATATCTCTCTCTCTCTCTCTGTCAAATAAATAAATAAGTTTTAAAAAATAAAATAAAAATAAAGAACATTTTCTGATTTTATCAATGGAGATGTCAAGAAGTGTGGTAATGAATCATGTTCTGATTTGAATATAATCAAAAGGTCATTGATGTGATTTCAGTCAAAAACATTTGACTGGTTTACATACCAAATACTCTGCTACCTATAAAATACTCTCTAATTTGTGAGACAAGTCATAAACGTATGAAAGTATGTTTATCATGTTGTTTATATTAATAAATGAGTATATAATACTATTAAAGAGTATATAAGTTAATAAATTGTCAGCTGATGGTTTTAGAAAGTAAATATTTTGAACCTTTTGCCAATTTTGACAAATAATAACTTTCCCTTAACTGTAAAGAATTTTAAAAGGTTATTTATGTTGACATCTCAAATGTGCTTCCTCTTTTTTTTTTCCTGATTGTAAAAATAATTATGTTTATTGTAAAAAATTTTGAAATTCATAAAAATGTAAAGAAATAAACTACACTCAACTGTAATATCAACACCTTGGCCACTACTGTTAACATTAGCCAAAAAGACAAAAGAAACAAATAGACAAGTAACAAAGAAAATCAACAGCCAACAGGCATAATGTACCATGAATGCCTAATAATCATTTGCTGTGTTTGCTGTGTATTATTAATATAAGCATATTTCATATATTAGCTCCTTTATTTGTTAGTGTGCCCTTCTGATGTATAAGGACTATCATCATCACTGAGGCACAGTGAGTTAAAATCTTGCCTGAGGTCCCCAAGGTAGTAATTGGCAGGGCCAGGCTATGAATAGGTGGTTTATTTTCAGAGTCAGTTCTTATGATCATTTTGGTGGACCACCTCTCTTAATTTGAAGGGAGGTCAACTATAACCAAAGAAAAATTTCACCCATTAGGCTGATTGAAAATTGAAAGATTGAAAAGTTTGATAATACCAAGTATTAGCGAAGATATGTGTACATTTTTCTTGTGTGGAGGACTTTTCAGAGGGCAAGATGATGTGACTATTAAAACTTTAAATGCATGGAGGGGTGCCTGGCTGGTTCATGAATTTGAGTCCTGCGTTAAGTATAGAGATTACTTAAAAATCTTTAAAAATAAATAAATAAATAAAACAAAAACATAAAACTTTAAATGCATGTAGATTCTTCAGTCTGGTAAATCTATTGATCAGTGTTTTTCCCCAAAGAAATGCACACAGGTACATAGATATGTACTGGTATTTTCTTTGTAACATTGTTTATTATTTTTTACTTTTTTTGTAACATCGTTTCTAACAGCAAAAAATACAAAACCATCTTTGTGTTCATCAAAATAATAATGGTTCAATCATCTACAATATGTCTGTACTATTGAATACCATATAGTAGTTAAAAAGCAATGAATTGCCTTTATATATATTTACATGGAAAACTTTTAGAGACATTTTTAAAGTAGTGTAGTGCAATATTTACATTATGATAAAATACACTATCATAAAACAGTTTTAAAGTGTACAATTCAGTGGCATTAAGTATATTGTACCATTGTCATCACTATGTTGTTTTAGAACTTTAATACCCTAAATGGAAATCTCATACCCATTAAGTAGCCACTCCCTCTTACCTCCTCCCTCTTACCTCCTCCATTTTGTCCCTGGCAACCATAAATTTGCTTTCTATCTCTATGGATTTGCCTATTCTGGATATTTCATTTGAGCAGAATTATACGATTTTATGTGGCCTTTTGTGTCTGGCCTCTTTCAACATAGAGTTCACCTATGTTGTAACATGAATCAGGACTTCATTCCTTTGATGTCCAAATTAATTCTTAGATATACCACATTTTGTTTATTCACTCATCTGTTCATAGACAATTTGAGTAGTTTCTACCTTTTGGCTATCTTAAAAAATGAATGATACTGTGAACATTCATGTACAGGATTTTGTTTGAACACCTGTTTTTAGTTCTTTTGAGTCTTATACCTATAGGCGGAATCACAGGGTCATATGGTAACTCTATGATTAGCTTGTTGAGAAACCACCAAACCATTTTCCACAGTGGCTGCACCATTTTATGTTCTCAATAACAATGTGTGAGGGTTCTGTTTATCTCCATAGCCTTGTCAACATTTGTTAATTTCCTTTTTTTCTTAATAGTCATTTGATGGATGTGTGGTGATATCTCATTGTAGTTTTGATTTGCATTTCCCTAATGACTAAATGTCATTGAGCATTTTTTCATGTACTTGTTGACCATTTGTTTCTGTCCTCTTTGGATAAATATTTAAGTCCTTTGCTTCATTTCTGTATTGGGTCATGTGTCTTTTTGTTGTTGAGTTGTGGGATTTCGTTTTATATTCTAAATATTAAACCCTTTATCAGATGTGTGATTTGCAAATATTTTTTCTTAGTCTCTAGGTTTTCTTTTCACTCTCTTCTTAGTGTACTTTGATGCATAAAAGTTTTGAATTTTGATGAAGTTCAGTTTATTTTTCCTGTTGCTTGTGCTTTTGGTGTTTTATCTAAGAATCCATTGTCAAATTGAAGTTCATGAAGATTTACCCTTCTGTCTTCTTTTAAGAGTTTTATGGTTTTGGCTCTTATGTTTAGGTCATTGATTCAGTTTGAATTCTTTTTTTTATCTCATGCAAGGTAGGGATACATGTGAGTTAGGGACAACTGGGTATGTAGATACCACCTTTTGTTGAAGAGACTGTTCTTTCTCCATTGAATGGCCTTGGCATCCATGTTGAAAATCATTTGACATGTTTATTTTGGACTCTCAAATCTAATACATTGGTCTTTATGGTTAATCATATGGCAATACACACTATTTTGATTACTGTTGCTTTGTACTAAATTTTGAAATAGGGAAGTGTGATTCTTCAAGGTTCCTTGCAATTCCATATAAATTTGAGGATCGGCTTTTCCCTTTCTGGAAAAAAAAAAAAAAGATTTTGATAGGATTGCACTGAATCTGTAGATTGCCTTGGGCAATATTGCCATTTTAAAGTATTCTCTTCAGATCCATGAATATGAAATGTTTTTCTTAAGTATTCTTTAATTTCTTAGCATTTTTTTGTAGTTTTAAGTGTGTAAGTCCTATACCTCCTTGGTTGAATTTATTCTAAAGTATTCTTTCTGATAGGATTGTAAACTGAATTGTTTTCTTAATTTCCTTTTTGGATTGTTCTTTGCAAGTGATTTTTGTGTTGCTTGTATCCTGTAACTTTGCTGAATTCATTTATTAACTCTAATAACAATTTCGTGTGTGTGTGTATTCTTTAGAATTTTCTATATATAGGCTTATGTCATTTATAAATAGAGATAGTTTTGCTCTTTAGAATCTTTCCTTTTTGAATGCCTTTATTTTTTTTTTCCTGCCTGGTTACTCTGGCAAGGACTTCCTCTACAATATTAAATGGAAGTGGCAAGAACAGACAATTTTGTCTTTTTCCTGGTCTAAGGGTGATAGTGATTTTTAAAACTTGTATTTTATATGTACTCATGTTTGAGTAAAGGTATAAAACTCAGCTCTGCATTTCAAATGTGTAGTGAGTTGGAGTATGTCATTCTCCTACTTTTTCTGCATTTTAACTTTTTTCCATAATGAGGATATATATTTTAGGTTGTGAAAATTATTAAAAGAAGAAAAAGGTGAAAAAGAAAAAAAGAAAAAGGTGAATACTTCTCAACAGTAAAACTGTAATCTGGTGAATTGGCCTTTGAAGAGACCTATAAAAATGCATGTTGAAATGGCATATAATTTTTACTAGCCAGAACAAATGTAACTAGATACGAAGTTTTTCTCCAAGCCATACATTGGATGGAAGAGCAGAAAACCAAAATAGCCATAGATAAATAAATTAAAAGTACCAAATCTTAAAAACAGCAAAAGATTTTCGGCATGTAATTATACCTTGTGTTATTCTGTAAATGGTCATTTTATTTCCCTGAGTGATGTCATCTACCTGCTCTGTACCCTCAAGATGTTTTTTAGCAATACTTTCCCCACACTGCTTCTTGTTTCCCATTCTGTGGTACAATTCTTGATGGTTATAATTAGCATAGTTTTATATCCTATAATTAGACTTGAACTTTTTGAAGTCTGGGTTGCAGGGCAGAGAGCTGAGAGCTGTGGTTTAAAACTTGGGTATCCTGGGCGCCTGGGTGGCTCAGTTGGTTAAGCAGCTGCCTGCAGCTCAGGTCATAATCCTGGAACCCCGGGATCGAATCCCACATCAGGCTCCCTGCTTGGCAGAGAGTCTGCTTCTCCCTCTGACCTCTGCCCTCTTATGCTCTCTCTCTCTCAAATAAAAATAAAATCTTAAAAAAACAAACAAAAAACTTGGGTATCCTTAGGTCACCTGACACTAGCTAACTGAATTATTTCAGGAAGTGATCTTGTAACTAGGCTAATAAACCAAAAACTCCTGACAGCACATTTGCATTTAGATCCTGTGAGTTTGAAAATGATTTGGAAAATAACAAATTAGAACCAAATTTTAGTATATCAGTTTCGTGAACTGAGTAAAAGGTACTTATACTATTTATTATAACTCTTCTGTATCAATGCATGTTTTAAAAAGGAAATAGAAAATTTTACTTTGCAAGCTCAGTGGTTGGGGTATTGACAGTTCATATGAAAAGAACCTTATAGCTTGAATCCTGGTATTTCAAGATGTATCCTTAAAATGGTTCACAATGTTAAGGGCAAAAATTAAGGGTAAACTTTATTCCTTAAAATAATCTTTAAAAAAAAACTGTTTTCTTTGTATCAACATATGTTTCCATTTTTTTCTCTTGTAGTACCTGTTTGAAAATGGTAGAATAGATAACATTTTTACTGAGCCCTATTCCAGATTTATGATTGAACTTACCAAACTCTTGAAAATATGGGAACCTACAATACTTCCTAATGGTAGGATGCTTATCTTTTATTTTGATTCTTTTCATGATATGCCTTCCTAACTTCCTTAATTTTCATGATTATCTTTTTATAAATTGTTTATTTCTATTTCTGTCTTGATTTATAGCATATTTGGACTTTTGAGGAAAAAATCCTTGGTTTATTATCGATTTTAGTAAAATTATAACTTCCATACAATGTAACAAAAATAAAGAGCAACTGGAACTTTGTAGAAGCAACTTCTACTTTGTAGAAGCCGTTTTTGGTCTGGTGGTGTCAGTGAAGTTGAACACGATACCAGCAGCTGACACATACTTTACTTCTAGACTGTACCCTTTAGCAGTGGCCCTTCCTCAGTGGTTCATTATCAGTACCCCGTACTGGTTGTTACAAGAGTTAAGTCTTCATCCTTGAATTATCTTTGTGCGTTGTTGGACAACTCCCTGATTTACTCCTGATCTTAGGCTCCTTGGCTGTGAATGGAGAGGTTGAATGGGATGTTTAGGAATTTGTGCCCCCTTCCTTTGGGCAAAGAGCACCTTTGAAGCGTTCTGAGCAGCATGGTGGCTCGATGCGCTTAGCATCTGAAGAGACAAGGGAGATAGAGTTGGAAGTAATAAATTCATGTTTGTGGTTAGTCTCCCAAGAATAGAATGCATGAGCAGCGACAAAGAGGATTGGTGAGAGAACATCAGGAAGGACCTGCGTTTAAGGGCTATCATGAGGAGTGTGCGTTTAAAGGTGTACTCATCTTAATTCTCCTGAAGGACCCCTGCTTTTCAAAAAGAATCACATATAAAACATCACAGTAATCACTCTTAATATAAATTTCAAATAAGAGGGGGTGTGAGGGAGGGAGCTAGCTGCCTTTTAATGATCTGAGCTAAAATGAAACTGAACCAGTTAACAGTAAGCATAATGATCTTAAACAGGAGTCTGCAAACTGCTTGATCTGGCCTGCTGCCTGTTTCTGTATAGTCCATGAGTTACAAATGGTTGGGGCAAAACAATCTAAAGAAGAGTAATATTTTGTGGCCAATGAAGATGAAAATTGTATGAAATTTAAGTTTGTGTGTGTAAGTAAACTTTATTGGTACACAGCCACACCTGTTTATTTCTGTACTGTCTGGGGCTCCCTACCTTCAGTAACAACAAAGTTGTTCAGAGCCTCTGTGGCCCACAGTACTTGGAATATTTACCATCTGGCTCTTGACAGAAAAAGTTTGCCAAATCCTGGTCTAAAATAACAATAGATTAAAACTGCTTCAGGGGATTACTCACCGTGTCTGCTTCATTGGAGTCATCTGCTCCTTCTTCGGGGTGCCTTTTCTGGTTTTCCATAGAAGGAATAGGGGGAAAGAGGGGAGCAGTGGGTCATTTCCCTTATATAGTCCTGTCTGAGAATCTTTGAGAAATTACTTGGTCCTATTTAGCAGGAGCTTAGTACTGTTACTGCTTTCCCCCTTCTTCGGTGCAGGTTACATGTTCTCTCGCATTGAAGAAGAGCATTTGTGGGAGTGCAAACAGCTGGGCGCCTACTCACCAATCGTCCTCTTGAACACCCTCCTTTTCTTCAATACCAAATACTTTCAACTCAAGAATGTGACTGAGCACTTGAAGCTTTCCTTTGCCCACGTGATGAGACGGACTAGGACTCTGAAGTATAGCACCAAGATGACTTATCTGAGGTTCTTCCCACCTTTACAGAAACAGGAGTCGGAACCAGGTGTGTGGCGGAGTTTGTGGGATTTTTATTTGAAGTCGGTTAGTATGCAAACAGAGACTTAACCACAGAAGGGCAACTGTAATTTCTAGACGTGGAAGGGTGTAGCTTTAGCATAGATGCTTTTTTGTTGCCAGGGCTAGATTAAAGGCTTGCCACAAAATGAGAGCAATCACTTGCTTCACTGTACTTTTATTGGCTTTTAAATTAGAAATTCTGATTTAATTGGTCAGGAGTAGAGCCCAAATAAATCTGCATTGTAAAACTTCCCAGGGAATTTAAATTTAAGAATCAGAATCACTGATTTCAAGGAAATAGATCAGCCAGTTGCTAGTTAAAAGGAACCTAATTTTTCTCACAATGCCCAGCATGTAAGTGAGACCATAAGGTAATTGGTTGTCTCTGCTTGACTTATTTCACTCTGCATAATCTCTTCCAGTCCCATCCATGTTGATACAAAAGTTGGATTTTCGTCCTTTCTAATGGAGGCATAATATTCCATTGTGTGTATGTACCATATCTTCTTTATCCATTTGTCTGTTGAAGGGCATTTTGGTTCTTTCCACAGTTTTGCAATTGTGGTCATTGCTGCTATGAACATTGGGGTACATGTGGCCCTTCTTAGTAATGCATCTGCTTCTTTGGGGTAAATACCCAGTAGTGCTATGGCGGGGTCAAAGGGTAGCTCTATTTTTAATTTCTTGAGGAATCTCCACACTGTTTTCCAAAGTGGCTGCACCAGGTTGCAATCCCACCAACAGTGTAGGAGGGTGCCCCTTTCTCCACACCCTCTCCAACATTTGTTGTTTACTGTCCTGTTGATTTTGGCCATTCTTACTGGTATAAGGTGTTATCTCAGTGTGGTTTTGATTTGAATCTCCCTGATGGCTAAAGATGATGAACATTTTTTCATGTGTCTGTTAGCCATTTGTATGTCTTCTTTGGAGAAGAAGTGTTCATGTCTTCTGCCCATTTTT
>CM053606.1:22512511-22528299 GCA_028646535.1 Procyon lotor
TCAGGTCATGATCCCAGGGTCCTGGGATCGAGCCCCGCATCGGGCTCCCTGCTCGGCAGGAGGTCTGTTTCTCCCACTACCATTCCCCCTGCTTGTGTTCCCTCTCTTGCTGTGTTTCTGGTCAAATAAATAAAATCTTTAAAAGAAAAAAAATTTTAAAGCAGCAAGAGAAAAGATGACAGTTACATATAAGGCAAACTCCAGAAGGCTATCAGTTTTTTCAGCAGAAACCCTGTGGGCCAGAAGGGAGTGGTATAATATATTCAAAATGCTGAAAAGGAAAAATCTACAGCCAGGAATTACTCTATCCAATAAGGTTATAAAGAGTTTCTTAAACAAAAACTAAAGGAGTTCATGACCACTAAATGAGCCCTACAAGAAATTAGTATTAAAGGGGACTCTGAATGGAGAGACCCTAAGTGAGAGTATAAAAAGTAAAAAACAAAAACCAAAAAACCCCCACAAAAGCAGTAAAAATAAGTATTTATATAAAAATAAGTCAGGGGATTAATAAAATAAAAGGATGCAAATGACAACATATGCTTAAAACAGGGAGGAGTGGAGTAAAGAAGAGGTTCAAATCTAAGCGACCATCAATTTAATATAGACTGGTGTATACAGAAGATGTTACATACAAACCTAATGGTAACCAGAAATGAAAAACCAGTAATAGATATGCAAAGAAGCAAGAGAAAGAAATCTAAGTATATCACTAAAGCAAACCAACAAATCATGAGAACAAGAGAAGAAAGGATCAGAGAAAATCTATAGAAACAACTATAAAACAAGTAACAAAATGGCAAAGAACACCTATCTATCAATAATTACTTCGACTGTAAGTGGACTAAATGCTTCAATCCAAAGACACAGTAACACAGTGGATCAAAGGCCCATCTGTAGGATACCTACAAGCGACTCATTTCAGACCTAAAGACACATACAGATTGAAAGTAAGGAGATGGGAGAAACATTTATCATGTAAATAGATGTCAAAAGAAAGCTGGAGTAGCAATATTTATATCAGACAAAATAGACTTTAAAACAAAGACTGTTAACAAGAGACTAAGGACACCATATCATAATAAAGGGGACAACTGAACAAGAGGATATAATAACTGTAAATATTTATGCACTCATATATATATATATATGGGAGCACTCATATATATAAAACAGTTAATAACAAACATAAAGGACATAACTGATAATAATATAATAATAGTAGGGGACTTTAACACTCCTCTTACATTGATGGGACACATCATCCAAACAGAAAATGAACAAGGAAATAGTGGCTTTGAATGACACACTGGACCAAATGGATTTAAAGACCTATTCAGAACATCCAATCTTAAAACGGCAGAATACACATTCTTCTCTCACAGAATATTCTCCAGAATAAATCATATATTAGGCCACAATACAAATGTCAACAAATTAAAAAAATCAAAGTCATACCATGCACCTTTTCTGACCACAATGCTATTATACTAGAATCAACCAGAAGAAAAAATCCGTAAAGACCATCAATACCTAGAGGTTAAGTAACATGCTACTCAACAGTGAAGGGTTCAACCAAGAGAAAGAAAAAATCAAAAATTACATAGAAACAAATGAAAATGAAAATAAGATGGTCCAAAATCTTCAGGATGCAGCAAAAGTGGTTTTAAGAGGGAAATTTATAGCAATACAGGCCTACTTCAAGAAGCAAGAAAAATCTCAAACAACAATAACCTTACACCGAAAGGAGAAAAGGAACAAAACCCAAACACAGCAAAAAGAAGGAAATAATAAAGATTAGAGCAGAAATAAATGATATAGAAACTAAAAAAACCAACAGAACAGATCAATGAAACCAGGAGATGGCTCCTTTTAAAAGATCAACAAAAAAGATAAACCTCTAGCCAGACTCATAACAAAAAAAAGCAGTGGAGGCAGAGGACCCAAATAAACAAAATAACTAATGGAAGAGGAGAAATAACCAATACCACAGAAATACAAACAACTATAACAGAATATTATGAAAACTATACGCTTGCAACAAATAGGATAACTTAGAAGAAATGGGTCAAGTCCTAGAAACATATAACCTACCAAAATTAAAGCAGGACGAAACAAAATTTGAATAGACCAATTACCAGCAATGAAATTAAATCAGTAATCAAAAAACTCCCAAAAAATGAAAGTCCAAGACCAGACGGCTTCACAGGCTAATTCTACCAAACACTTAAAGAGTTAATACCTATTCTTCTCAAAGTACTCTAAAAAACAGAAGGGGAAGGAGAACTGCCAAATTCATCCTATGAGGTTAGTATCACCCTGATACCAAAACCAGATAAAGACACCATAAAAAAAGAGAACTACAAGCCTACATCGCTCATGAATATAGATACAAAAATCAGCAACAAAATATTAGTAAACTGAATCCTACATTAAAAAAAAAAAAAAAAAAAACCAAACATATACCACAATCAAGTGGGATTCATTCCTGGAATGCAACAGTGGTTCAATATTCGCCAATCAATATGACTGTTTTCAATAAAAGAAATGATAAAAACTATATGATGATTTCAACATATGCAGGAAAAACATTCAACAAAGTACAACATCTGTTCATGATAAAAAAACCTTCTGCAAAGTAGGTCTAGAGGGAACGCACCTCAACATAATAAAGGCTTTATATGAAAAACCCACACCATTATACTCGATGGTGAAAAACTGAGTTTTTCTCCTAAGGTCAGGAACAAGATAAGGATGTCTGCTCTCACCACTTTTATGAGCACAGTACTCATAACAGCATATTAGCCATAGCAATTAGACAAGATAAAAAGATAAAAAGCATCCAGATTGGTAAGAAAGAAGTAAAACTCAGGATACTATATATAGAAAACCCTAAAGAGTACCCAAAACTACTAGAACTGACAAATGAATTTAGTGAAGTTGCAGGATATAAAATTAAAATGTATAGAAATGTTGCATTCCTATACACTAATAATGAAGCAGCAAAAAGTGAAATTAACAAAACGATCAAAAAAATCATCACATCTTCAATTTCACCAAAAACAAGAAAATATCTAGAAATAAACTTAACCAAAGAGGTCAAAGACCTGTACTCTGAAAACTTTGAGACACTGATAAGAGAAATTCAAGGTGATACAAAGAAAAGGAAAGATATTCCATGCTCATGGACTGAAAGAACAAGTATTGTTAAAATTGCTACTACCCAAAGCAATCTACGATTTTAATGTGATCTGTATCAAAATACCAACGGCACTTTTCACAGAATTAGAACAAACTATCCTAAGATTTGTATGGAACCACAAAACCTCAAATAGCCAAAGCAATGCTGAAAATGAAAAACAGGGGCATCTGATGGCTCAGTCGGTTCAGTGTCTGCCTTTGGCTCAGGTCATGATCTCAGAGTCCTCAGAATGAGTCCCGCACTCGGCTCTTTGCTCAGCAGTGAGTTGGCTTCTCCCTCTGCCTCTGTTATCGCTCTTGTTTTCATGCTCTCACAAATAATAAATAAGATCTTTTAAAAAAATGAAAAAGAAAAAACTGGAGGTATCATGATTCCAGATTTCAGTTGCATTACAACGTGGTAGTATGACAGTGGCATAAAAATAAACATATAGGTCAAGGGAACAGAACAGAAAAACCAGAAATAAACTCACAAGTATTAATTAATCTTCGACAAAGGAGGAATGAATATAGAGTAGGAAAACGACATTATCTTCAACAAATGGTATTGGGAAAACTAGACACAACATACAAAAGAATGAAACTGGACCACTTTTTTCATCATATACAAAATACTCAAAATGGATTAAAGACCTAAATGTGAGCCCTGAAACCATAAAAATCCTTGAACAAAAGAGAGTAATTTCTCTGACATTGGCTATAACAACATTTTTCTAGATATGTCTCCTGAGGCAAAGGAAATAAAAGCAAAAACAAACTATTGGGATTACATAAAAATAAAAAGTTTCTGCACATCAAACAATTAACAAAACTAAAAGACAACCTGCTAAGTGGAAGGAGATAATTGCAAATGACATATGCAATAAAGGGCTAGTATCCAAAATATATACACAACTGGTACCTCAACACCCCAAGAACAAATAATCCAGTTAAAAAATGGGCAGAAAACACAAACAGACATTTCTCCAAAGAAGACATTCAGGTGGCCAACATACACATGAAGAAATGTTCAACAGCACTCATCATCAGGGAAATGAAAATCAAAACTCTAATGAGATAGCACCGTACATCTGTCAGAATGGCTAAAATCAAAAACATAAGACACAACTGTTGGTGATGATGTGGAGAAAAAGGAACCCTCTTACACCGTTGGTGGAAATGCAAACTGGTGCAGCCACTGTGGAAAACAGTATGGAGTTTCCTCCAAGTTAAAAATACAACTATCCTACAATTCAGTAATAGCACTACTGGGTATTAAACCCCAACATGCAAAAACACTAATTCCTGGGTGGCTCAGTGGGTTAAAGCCTCTGCCTTCGGCTCAGGTTATGATCTCAGGGTCCTGGGATCGAGCCCCGTGTCGGGCTCTCTGCTCAGCAGGGAGCTTGCTTCCCCCTCTCCCTCTGGCAAATAAATAAAATAAAATAAAAATAATGCAGCATTTGCATTATAGCAATATTTGCATTATATCACAAATATGCTATTTGCGATAGCTAAACTATAGAAGTAGCCTGAGTGTCCACAGATAGATGGAGTATTACTCTGCCATGAAAACAAATGAAGTCCTGCCATTTGCAATATGGGTAGAGCTAGAGAGTATAAATGCTAAGCAAAATAATTCAGAGAAAGACAAATACTGTATGATGTCACTTAAAGGTGGAATTTAAGAAATAAGCAAAGGATAAGAAAATAAGAAAAAAGAGACAAGTCAAGAAACAGATTCTTGGGGCGCCTGGGTGGCTCAGTCATTAAGCGTCTGCCTTTGGCTCAGGTCATGATCCCAGGGTCCTGGAATCGAGCCCCCCATCGGGCTCCCTGCTCAGTGGGAAGCCTGCTTCTCCCTCTACCATTCCCTCTGCTTGTGTTCCCTCTCTCGCTGTGTTTCTATTTAATAAAAAATCTTTAAAAAAAAAAAAAAGAAACAGATTCTTAATTATATACAAAATGATGGGTTACCTGAGGGAGGTAGGTGTTTGGCAGGGGATGGGGGAAACAGGTGATGGGGATTAAAGAATACAATTATCACAATGAAAAGAAAAATAACAGCAGAAATAAGTTCTGATAGCAGAGTTAAGATGAACATAAACATTTTAAACTTAACTGATGACAGACTCCCACTCCTTCTTTTCCATCTTCACCTACTTCCCCTGAATAGAGACATTAGCATTTGAGGAAGCAAAGGGTATGGAGTAACTGTATGTGCCCGGAGCCCAGGCAGTCTGCTGGTGAGGGTGCCACAGTGAAGCAGCCCAGCAGCAGAGCAAATGAGGTGGTGGGTGGCCAGAATGGTAAGGAAACTGAAAACACTGTGCAAGTAAGTTATTCAGAAAGTAAGACATATACTGAGAATAATGGGAGCCAGATTTCTCACTCTTTTGTAATATGATTTATGAACGTTTAAAGGGAAAAAGCTAGAAAGAACCCCAACCAAGGGGTTGAATTGAAATTGGAAGAAATGTTAAGAACTCACAGGCTAAAAAAATAGGTAGATGGATAGATACAGTTGGATACAGTTATGAGATATGTGTATGATTTGCTTATGGATCGACTGATTCTATACACCAAGAAGACATATGAAACAATTTTACCTCAGTAGATGAGCACCAAGTGCTAAGGCATTAGGATTTCATGACAGATTCCAAGATTAGGGCAGGGAAAGTACAGAATAATCTTGGAACATCTTGTTTTGAGTGAGTAAATGCTGAAAAAATGATGGGGATATATCAGAAGGACATAGGAGCCGACCAGAACTTCCATTGGTTAAATCTAGGACAATCTGAGTATTAAAACAACTGAGAGCATCAGATTACCGCCCAATGAATAAAATAGGAATCCATGAGGCTAGACTGATATAAACAAAAGAGTAAAAGATTAAAAAGATTCTTTGAATTCTATATAAAACATCTAACAACAGAGAGCAAAAATGATGGGAAAACATTATTAGGCAAATGTTAATTATGGGAAAGGTAAGGGATCAATATAGTATCTGATGAGACAAAATTCAAGGCAAAAAAAAAAAAAAAGCTTAGGGATTGCATACTGATAAAAGCAATTAATCAAGAAAATGGATATTAGTATACCTCAGAAACAGCCTGAAAACTGACAAAATTTCAGGCAAGGAAACGGAGGGTGGATAACACTCGGGTTAAAAAAGGAAATGAGAAAACACCTACAAAGAGACTGATGATAAAATCATGTCTGAATCTAGGAACACCACTAAAGAGCTGAAGGGAAAAATAGATCTGAAGTCATTTTTCATTTTCATGAAATCATTTTCAGCAATAAGAATGATTAAGAATGAATGAAGCAATCATTCATCAATTTAAAAAAATGAACCAAAAAACAAAAAAACAAGACAAACAGTAACAAAATCAGAAATAAGGAGAAAAGGCAAGATTGACAAAACAAAATGATGGTTTTTTGAAAAGATTCTCCGATAAGATGAGTCAGAAAAAAGAGAAAATGCAAACAAACAGAATACCAAATACAGAATGGAAGAAGGAAAAATTTATGAACCATATGTTAATAAAGCTGAACATATAGATGAAACTATGTGAAACTTATAGAGAAATATAAAATTATAGAGAAAACATAAATTATAGAAAAATATAAAAATCCAAACTGACATAAAAAATTTGAATAGGCCAGTGAACATTCAATGAATTAAAATGGCAAAGACCTCCCCTTTAGAGGGATAAAAACAATTAACAGAATTGTAAGTTTTATAGTTTGACTATACATTCAAAAACAAGTTTTCTGTAAGTTCCACAAAATGGAAAAGGAATAAAACTTGCCCAACTCTTTTTGAGTCTAGTGATTCCAAAATCAGATGAGAATTCAAGAAAAAAAATTAAGAAATATTTCACTTGTGATTACAGACACAAAAGCAAAACAAAATACTAGCTAGCTAAACCTTATACTATATAGTATTTTTAAATTAATAAGGGTTTGTAAAGAAATGCAAAAACTGTTCAACATACGAAAACTAATGTGCTTCGTAACATTAATAAAGGCAAAAAATAAGGTCTATTAAAGATAAGTTAAAAAAGAGCATCTGTAAGTTCAACACTTTTTTATAACTGAAAGAAAAATGAATGGCAAACTAGGAATAGAAGGGAATGTCCTTGGTAAAGGTTATATATCTAATCCAAAAGTATATGTTAAAAATACATGTAAAATTAGGGTTTCATCAAGGAATGCAAGGATGGTTTGAGATCAGAAAAATCGACCCATGTAATTCACTAAATGAATAATGATACAAATTATATAGATATACAAAATGCACAATTGGTAACAATCTTTTATTTAAAGGGGCAGGGGAGTGTTTTGTTTTGTTTTTTAGTAAAAGCTATCAAAACTTTATCTTGATGTTTAAGATTGCCTTCCAGCCTAGATATACAGTTGACCCTCAAAAAACATGGGTTTGAACTGTAAGGTCCACATATACATGGATTATTTCATAGTACAGTACTGTAAATTTTCTCTTCCTCGTGATTGTAATAACATTTTCTTTTCTCTTCCTCACATTATTGTAATACAGCATATCAGACATATAACACACAACATATGTGTTAATTGACTGTTAAATCAGTGAGGCTTCCAGTCAACAACAGGCTATTAATAGTTAAGTTTCTGGGGAGTCTAAACTAATACTCTGATTTTCAACTGTGTGATTATTGCCCTGACTCCTGCGTTGTTCGAGTCAACTATACAGCTCAATTATTCTTGCAATATATAAGGGTTTTTATATCCTAATACGAACACATTTGGCATTATCCACTTTTCTAATTTGGCCAATCTTAAGGACATGAATTGATAGATTTGAAGAGAAATTCCATGATTACTAAAGGAATCTGGGCATCTCTTTATATACATATTCCCTCTTTGGGTTTCCCTTCTATGAAGTATTCATTATTCTTTGTTCAGTTTTCTTTACAATTCAGCAGTCATGGGTATATTCTAGATATTTATCATTTGGTGGTTTTGCAAGTACAGGTATTCCCGCTTTCTGAAAGTCGGTGTTAGGCCACTTTACTTTTACAAAAACTTACATTAGTACCCATTTTTGCTAACCGAAAGATCAAAAGAGGATTTTCACTTTCACAGAAAAAAGGCACAATGCAAAAATAGCATTCTGAGTTTTACAGCCAGCCCTCACAGAGGCAGCGCACACCCCAAGGA
The DNA here is from genome assembly GCA_028646535.1 of Procyon lotor. Classification (NCBI taxonomy): domain Eukaryota; kingdom Metazoa; phylum Chordata; class Mammalia; order Carnivora; family Procyonidae; genus Procyon; species Procyon lotor. The sequence goes on from CM053606.1 coordinate 22,520,894, forward strand.
GTGAGAGCAGCACCGCCAAGGTCCCTCCCTGGGAACTACCCTCAGTGCCTCAGCGACAACCACCTCAGTCTCCGAAACTCTCTCTGCATGGTGTCTGTGAGTATTTGTGCTTTATCTTGGTTTATTTTCTGCATTTGTTAGCAAGATGTGCCAAGAATCAGAAAAACGTTAGGAGGGGTTATTTTGGGGTCTGAGAATGCTAAAATTTTCCATATAAATTTCCATTCTGCACCGTTTTCATTTACTGAAGTTTTCATAGGAATGCTGTACCTTCAGAGAGTGGGGAAACCTGTTATCTTCTCTGAGCCTGTCATTTGTTTGTCATCTTTTACTCACAAAGCTCCTTTTCTCCCCAAGATCACAATATTCTCCGTATTTCTATTAATTTTATAATTTTACCTTTCACATTTAAGACCTTTAAATCCATTGAGAGCCCACCTTTGGACATGATGCTAGTTAGGTATCCTGTTTTCTCCATGTAAAAAGCCAGTTTTCCAACACCACCTACTAAAACAAACACAGGATTTTTATATATTACTTAATTACTAAATACTTTATAGCTTTCACTGCTACTGTGAATAGTATCTTTTCCTTTTAATCATATTGTCTAATTGGCTGCTAGTAGAAAAGTGCTTGAAATTTTCATGAACTATTTTGTAGCTACCATCCTTAAACTTAGTTTTCATAATTTGTTATTTTCTTAAATACACAGGTGTCCCTTAACATCTGAAAATATGACTTACAAATAATGAGTTTCATAGGCGCCCAGACTGGCTTAGTTGGTGGAGCATACAACTCTTGTCTCAGGGTCATGAGTTGGAGCCTCACACTGGGTATAGAGATTACTTAAAAAATAAATAAATAAGAATATTGAGTTTTATTTCTCTTTCTAATACCAAGTCTCTTTCTTTTTTTCTTTTCTTATGCTCTGGATTAGAATTTCTAGTTCTATGTTAAGCAGTAGCATGACACTGGCATAGTAAATCTGTTAGTTAGGAAACTTGTTCGGCTACTTTAATAGAGACCAAACAAAAATGGCTGAAATAAGACAGAAGGTTTTTCTTTGTTTCTCATGTGAAGGTCCAAGCTAGCAGGCAGTTCAGTACAGAAGTAGCCCTGCCTTATGAGGTTAACCTGCTTTTGATATGCTGCCTTTTCCCACATAGACAGAACTGGGTTGCCATGAGCAGAGTGACATTCTGGCCCATTGAAAGAGGGGGGGATTACAAGAGGAGGGCAAGCCCTTTCCTTTTAAGGATGTGGCCTGCTAGTTATAAACTACTGTTTCCATCCCATTGGTCAAAAGTCAGTCCAATGTTCATACTTAGCTGCAAAGTAGCCTGGAAAATATAATCGTTTACCAAAGAAACTACTGCCTAGCTAGAACATGGTGGAGGAGTAGGGGGTTCTGTTAATGAAAGAGTAAGTGAGGAGATGTGTATTATTCTTTAGTTGTCTTGCTCCTAAGTCATGGTATATAACCATTACTAAGTAAATGAAATTTCATTAAGAGTTTTCCCAATTAATAAAAAAGGTATACCATGTATTTCCTTTTTTCAATTAGCTTACTTCAGTAAGTTATCAGTAGATTTCTGTGGTGTCGACTACTATTCATATGCATATAAGCACATGAGTAAAGAACTTATGATTATATAAGGTAGTTATTCTAAATATTTGATTCAAATCATATAGGATATCACGATTTGTAGAATCAGAAGCACTGCGGCGCCTGGGTGGCTCAGTTGGTTAAGCAAGCAGCTGCCTTCAGCTCAGGTGATGATTCCAAGGTCCTGGGATTGAGTACTGATTTGGGCTCCCTGCTTAGTGGGGAGCCTGCTTCTCCCTCTCCCCCTGCTTGCTGTTCCCCCTACTTGTGCTTTCTGTGTGTGTGTGTCAAATAAATCAATAAAATCTTAAAAAAAAAAAAATCGGAAGCACTGAACTTAGTGAAAATACAGGCTGCAGGAAGGGGATTAACATTTACTTAAAATCTTGCTATATGCCTAGCATTTTGCATGTTATAATAAAAAAATTCATCACATCCGAAAGCCTAACATGTGCCAAACTCATAAAAGTTATTCTTATTCCCACTTTATAAGAAAACTGAGGCACACAGAAGTTAAGTGATTTACCTACAGCTATACAACCAGTAAGTGGAAAGACTAGGCTCCAAAGCCTCAGATCTTCCCACTCTGTAACAATGTCTCTCAATGATTATTCTATCAACAATGATAATACACAATAGGGGAATTAGTGCCTAATTCTTTCCTCAAATTTCAACTCACTACCATAGGGAACTTTTTTATTTGCATGGAAAATTAAATTCCGAATTTAATAGAAAACTGGGATTCATTCATAGAAATTCATTTAACTTTAGACTTCCTGGAAAACTCCTGTTTTACAAAATTAAGAATGCCAAAAGGCAGTAGACAGAAATAGTCCATGTGGAATTGAAAGTGTGTTTGCGGGGCGCCTTCGTGGCTCAGTCGTTAAGCGTCTGTCTTCGGCCCAGGTCAGATCCCAGGGGCCTGGGATCGAGCCCCCCATCAGGCTCCTTGCTCAGCGGGAAGCCTGCTTCTCCCGCTACCATTCCCCCTGCTTGTGTTCCCTCTCTCACTGTCTCTGTCAAATAAATAAAAATCTTTTAAAAAGAAAAAAAAAGGAAAGTGTGTTTGCACAATACCCAGATAGAGCTAGAGTCGAAGGAAAATGCCATTTAGTCTCACATTTCCATATTATGTATATATTTATCCTTAAGAAATGGATAGATATTCTTTATCCCAGTCGCACAATTTCAGAATTATTCAAGGTGAACTGATGCAAGCTTTGTAAATCTCAATAAAGTTTGCCTCAAATGAAACATGTATCTGATACCTGGTATTTCTAAACTTGCAGGGCTCTCACTATGGTTAATTAACTAAAAATGGGAATGAGTCTTTTGATGGAAAAAAGAAAACAAGTGAAAAGACTTTGCAATGAAACAGTATGTTTACTGCACTAAGTAAAAACCAAATAATTTATTTCCTGAAAACTGCTCTCTCTTAGTAATGTGCCATCTGTTGGCTCATACTCATAAGGTTAAACAGAAAAAAAAAATATTTAAAATTCGTTCAAGACAAAGAAAAGGAATAACTCACCCATCAAATACAAATATACTATTTTATTCTAAGGGAATATTTCTGTAGTTTCTGCAAGGGGAAAACCCAAAAGTGGTTAAAAAACCAAAAAGAACAGAAAGGATAATTTAGATGTTTTGCTTGTTTGTTGTTTTTTTTTTTTCCTCCCCTGAAAATAAAAATGCAATTTTACATAATTTTAATAAAATTTTAAAAAGCAAATAGTCTGATACACATATCAACAGCTACGCTTATGAAGAATGACCAATAATTAATCAAGATTTTCTTTTACGTATTAATTTAGGGTCTGGACAACTCTGTGGACTAACATGCAATTGAAGTCCTGATACAGTCATTGACCTGGGTATTAGCTGTTCTCAGTGAAAAGATACAGATTTCTTTTTTTCTCTCTGGTGTTTTCTAACAAATGTATCTACTATGCCAACAATATTTGTTCTTGATACAACTACAGAAGGGGAAATGTTAGTGTTTATACAAACCATAGCATTTGTATAGTGGGGGCTATTACAACTGATGTTTCTGGATAGTTTATTGGCAGACTTATCAGACAATCCAGTTGTTTTTCCTCCATATCAAACAAGATCTGGATGCAAGAAGTTTTCCAGTCAGAAATGACAAACACAGATGGGATTAATCATACAGAATTGGGGCAGATTTACTTCTTTCACACAGTTCCTGGTAACCAAAATGAAATCTGTTACAGGCAGAGGGACAGAACCATCAAGTACACAATGTCAAAAGGCCTACTTTTAAATTTTTATGGTACTTAAATGACTTTCATTTATTTTAAAAAACCAAAACACCTGCCACCCCCATCTAAAAAATGGGACATACTGAAAGGTCTTTCAAGGTTAAAATTTCTAAGAGGCTTTTTGGACTTCTTGCATTTCTATTACAGGGTCAAATTCACCTCAGCTAAAGAAGTTCTGTGACTGGCCAACATCATAAAAGCTTTGAGTCAAAATTTTCTGGGGGTAGAAGCTGAGAATGGAGATGAGGGAAATGGATTGATATGCCAAACACACCTATGACTTGCAATCCTCAAAGAACTACTAAAACAGCTAGAGTTTGGAATAATGCTATAAGACCTGCTGTGGATATGTAAGACAGTCAATGTCTTTGTACCCTAACCCCAGAATCCATATTGTCAAGTTTCTTAGGGCAATTAAGATCTTCAAATGCTTTATAGGAACATACTAGGACCTTTTCTACCATAATTCTGACAGCTAAGTAATACTGTGTCTTTGTGGAATCACCCACAGGTTTGCCAGAGTAAGGAGAGAGACTATTCTTTTTGAAATGACAAGGGCCTCCAGAAACTGGTGCAAAAGACAAAATAAGAGGATCTGGGAAACAGGAAGATAAAACAATGAGAGAAAAGCTGCCATTTGGGGATAAAATGAAAACAAAAGGAGAACCCCCATTTCTGTGTACCACAGCTCACGCTATGAGACAGCAGCAATAAAGGCTGACACCCAGAGAAGTGGGCATTTTAGTGGGTTTTCTACAAACATTTCAAGACACTTGGGGTCTAATGGGCTCCACAGATTTTCTGTGTGCATAATCAGTTCGTGGAGTTTCAGCCCCTTTGCCTCCATTTACCCACATCTAGACCCATAGCTGAGAAGGCTAGACCCAGAAAGTGAAAGGACACATTACTGTGTGAACAGCAGTGAAGGCCTTTTTCCCTGACGTGAGGGGCCCATGGCAAAAGCACCAGAGGCTTCTATCCTTCACAGAACTGGCTTGGCAGTGAAAATCAAGACCACTTCACTCTCTACCTTTAAAAAAAGAAGTTGAGTATTTTTATTGGGTCTTCAAGTCTGGGTCCCACAGTCCTTATCTGATGTCACTCTTAGCTCTGCACTGATTTCTCCCCTGACATGCACAGAGGGCTTGCCCAAGGAGCCTACTGCAGCCAAGGTTTTATTCCAAAGCTACCTCTCTAAGGTCTAAGGTTACTATGGTAGAGTTTTATACAACAGTTTTCCTTAAAAATATTCCACAATTTGTTATTCCCAAACAAAATAAGATTATGCACCACTCAGAGAAATTGGTTAGTCATTCTGAAGATGTCTAAGAACTATATCACTGCCAAAGAACAACATTCCTCAGTTCATATTCTTTCCTTCAGTTTTCATTTGTACATCCACACTGTGGTTCACGAGTCATCTGTTTTCCATTATCTTATAATCAAGTCAAGAGGACTTGGACTTGTACATCGTTTTCCAAAGCTGGATGCATTCACAGTTTGGTGCATACCCATGTGTATGAAAATAGGAACCCCACTTCCACTTTAATCTGATAATTCAACATCAGAGTCTTCTGATTTGGCTTTGGCAAGTTCTTCGTGTACCTCCCTCACCATGAGAATACGTGTTAACATGGTGTCCAGGGTCCCAGGGTCTATCGGGAATGTGGAGTACCACATGGGGCTATTCGGAACACAGGAGCGCTCGGGTTGCAGGTAAAACACATCATTCCTCTGCTTCACACTTTCAGAACTATCCACAGGAAAAAAAAAGAAAGAAAGAAAGAAACTAAGGAAATTGGGGATCAGAAAGTGTAGGAAATATGTAACTACTCTCTAATATATTAGCTCTCGCCTTTTTCCCTATTGTGACTAATGTTATAGATAAGTGATGCATCCAGGGAGATAATTTTACAGGCACTCTCCCCCTGGTGCAACCTGTAACTGCTGCACATTTTTTACTCCTACACTCACCAGAGGCGAGTATAATGTTAACAGAAGACAAAGTATAAGTCGTTCACACAAACTTTAGTATTTAAAACATTATTAGGAGCAACAAAAAATTCAACTCACATTTGACACTATGGCTGAGAACCACATATCCTCAGTACCCAATATCCTGGAATGATCCCTGAGAGCATTCAATACACACTACCAGGGGGCAAACCCAGTCACTATATATATTTCTTTGAGAAAAAAGTGCTTTAGTGTGGCTCTTATAACTCTAAAGTCTTAAAGTTTCTGTAAGAGAAAGACCATTCAAAAAACAGAAATTCCTTAAAAATAAATTGTTTTTCTATTTATAGGTTTAGGAGTACAACCTCTCCTCTAAAATTTTTCATATGTAAATAGTAAAATCACAACAATTTAGTTATCACATAAAGGCTGAGCAACAACTGTAAAGATCAAACAACAGCTGTGATTCTTGCTTTTGAAGAGATTTTTAGAAAAACAATTATCAAAATAAAGCAATTGGGTTTTGGGTCCAAAATCCAGGCAGATATGAGAAAACAGACAAAAAGGAGATTAAAGGTAAATCCTTGTCTAAAGTTGTTATTTCTGATATTCAGGTATCTGAAATCCAAAACACGTTAACTACTTTTTGAACTGTGCTGAACCTAGTCCAGAGGAAGGCTGCTTACCATTTTGACAGGTAAAACTCATAAAGTCGGACTGGGCATCGCAGTGGGTTGTCAGTATTCTCTGCCATCTCCACACCCACTGGAACTTCATCATCTTCATTTCGTTTCCTTTTGCCAACAGTTAGTTTATCTTGAGATGGAAAATAATAATGAAAAGTTTGTTAGAAAATTCTTTCCTTCCAGTCTCAAGACACGCACTGAGTTTCATTTTCAGTCAGAACTGTCACTCCCTTCTCCTCCTGTTCACTCACTCGTCCCACAAGCATGACAGAGCACCTGTGGAAGTCCCCGGCAGTGTTTTAAGTACTGCTTCATAGGACTGAACAAAGCAAAGCCCCCATTCTGTAAAATTTATGCTCCCCAGCTCACCAAAGTGGGTGCAGCATGGCAAAAAGCATGGTACTGGAGAGTTAGGTCCTAAATCCGAACCTGATCTTGTTATGAAATTTCATCAGGTGCATCTTAAGCCACAGCAACATAAAGAAGAAAAAAAAAAGGGTTCTAAGTGCTCTTCTACAGAAGAGACCAAGAGAGAAGCTGTCACCTTTTTTACCTGAAAATACTTTTACTGTAGGGTATCAGTGTCCACTGGCCATTTGGTCAAGTTTCTTTTCTCTGTCATAGTACTATGAGAAATGGAATCTTGGTTGGGAAAAGAAATTCTGAACACGAAGGGCTGGGGAGGGAGACAAACCATAAGAGACTCCTAGACTCAAGAAATGAACTACGGGTGGCCGGGGGGGTGGTGGGGTAGGGATAGGGTGGCTGGGTTGTGGACAATGGGGAGGGTATGTGCTATTAAGTGCTGTGAAATGTGTAAGCCCGAAGATTCACAGACATGTACCCTGGGGCAAATAATACATTATATGTTAATAA
>CM053606.1:22528799-22555314 GCA_028646535.1 Procyon lotor
GCGGGGAAGCAGACTCCCTGCTGAGCAGAGAGCCCGGGGCTCAATCCCAGGACCCTGAGACCATGACCTGAGCCTGAAGGCAGAGGCTTTAACCCACTGAGCCACCCAGGTGCCCCAGAAATGTGATTGTCTCTCACCTAAGAATACTGTTAAGAAACCTTATGTCAGTCTGATTCTTTCCTCTTTGTAATTGATCTACCAATTCTCTCTGGGAGCTTCAGAAGTTTTGCTTTTCTTAGATGGTCTTAAATGTCTTTCACTATAGTGTTTCTGTTTGTATGTTTTCCCTACCTTTTCATCCATGAATTCTTTCATTGTTAATGGTGATCAGTTTGTCATTTCTTCAGATATTTCCCCTTGCACTTTTCCTGTTTTCTTCTAGGACTCCCAGTTACTCAGATGTTGGCCCTACTACTCTGCCCCTGTACTGCCGTCTGTCTCTTTCCTTTCCTGCTTCCTAATGGGACAGACCAGACCCTTAGGATGATGCACCAGCTGACTGCTTAGTTTTGACCTGTACCTGTTCCTCTATCCAATTCATTGTATTTTTCATACTGAGTACTTCCACTGTGGTTTTTTTTTTTTAAAGATTTTATTTATTTGACAGAAACACAGCGAGAGAGAACACAAGCAGAGGGAATGGTAGCAGGAGAAGCAGGCTTCCTGCCGAGCAGAGAGCCTGATGCGGGGCTCGATCCCAGGACCCTGGGATCATGACCTGAGCCAAAGGCAGACACCTAACAACTGAGCCACCCAGGCGTCCCCCACTGTGGTTCTTGTTCCTGTTTCATATGGCTAATATTTCCTGTACGTCTATTTTGCTTTATTTTTAGTTCCTTGCTAGTGTGTATGTTTAGTTTACTATCTTTGGGGGCTGAGGTTTGTACTCCTCAGGCAGCATCTGGTTACTTTGGCCTATGAGCTCATCATGTTCCTTCAGAGCACCAGCTCCTGTCTAGTGACCTTTACTGATGAAAGGCCAGGGCCAGGCTCTATCCTGTCCCAGTGAGCTTAAGAAGGGGAAAGTAATGACCTTCAGATACCTCACGGTCACCAGTTACCACTCCCACCAGTAGGTGTTCAAAAGATTAACCTTCAGATCCTCAGGAAGAAGCAGCAACTTCCTAGTTGTTATCTACCAGCCCTGGGGCTTTGGGGAGTGTTTCTTAACCCAAGAGCAGCCTAGCCCATCCCTTTTCCTTTCTTTTCAAGATTTTATTTGTCAGAGATAAAGAGGAGGGAGCACAAGCTGCGGGAGCAGCAGGCTCCATGCTGCACCAGGGACTGGTGGGACTGGATCCCAGGACCCTGGGATCCTGACCCCAGCTGAAGGCAGATGCTTAACCAACTGAGCCTCCCAGGTATCACAAGCCCATCTCTTTTCATCCCAGCATTTGGGCCGCCCTGATAGTGTCCCACTGACACCAGTGATGTCACTGATGATCCCATGTACAGCAAAGGTAGTCATCTCACTGATGCCCTAACTCCCAGTTTATGATGACTTTCAGTCTCTTAGAGGTTCTTACAGGATTTGGGAGGGATTTTTTGTAGGATTTGGGGAAGGGAGCCAGAGCCTATGCCACTTCATTGTCTTAATAGGAACCAAAGCTCATAGTATAGCTTTACTGTCTTTTTTTGCCCCCTAATCTTTCAATGTTATATTTTAGGTGTCTCTCTTATAAATATAGTTTTACAAATATATCCAATCTACTAACTTCTGTTTGGAAGTGGTAGTGGTGGTTTTAATATCCAGTCTGACAACTTTTGCCAATTAAGTGGTCATATTTTTAATGCTGTTTTTTCCCCCTTTTCTTTTCTGTATTTAGTTTCATTGATGTAGGGTTTTTTTCTCTCCTTGTCTGGTGTAGATGTTACATATTCTAGTTCCCAGTGGCTTTCTCAATACTTACAACATGAATACATGACTTAAACTCTAAAGCTAATCATTTTTTACTGTCCTCCTATGGAAGGATCTTAGCTTGCTTTAATTTCAGTCATTACTTGATTCCCCGCCCCCCTATTTTCTGTTATTGTTCATATTTTAATTTCTTCTCTTTATTCTACTCCCTAAGTCATAGTACTGGGAACTTGGTGGGCCATGTCCCCCTGCGGTGTCAGCCCAGCTCAGCAGTGATGAGATCTGCCATCTCTTCCCTTGTTCAGCTGCTGTTTTCCTTTGCGGAGCCACATGTCCCACACCCCTGTGTTAGCCTGTGCTCTCACAAGCACACTGTGAAGTGTGGACCACTGTGCTGGGGACTAGCGACAGGACAGTGAGTAAGAGGACACCGCTGCTTTTGTAATGCTGAAGGGGTATTTCGCTGCTCCTCAGCTGGAGTCAAATGGAGGAAAGCAGCATGGTTCCTGGATTTTGCCCTTTTTTTGGTGGGAGGAGTAAGGGATAAAAAATTACTTACTCATCTCCTCGGTGAGCTGTGGCTGAGGTTGGTTAGATGTAGAAGGGAGCTCCCCTCCTCTGCCAAAACAGGAAAAATCTACAAAGCCAGTAAGTGATCAATTCTGGTAGCTCCTTCCTGAATTTTTTAAAGCTTTCCTGTCACACTCCGCTCCCCAGGTCCTGGTCGCCTGTCCCTCTCCCTCCTCCGGTGTAGCCTGACCTGCACAACGGAGGAGGAAGCCCGTACACCCAGCCTGGAGCAATTTAAGTTTTGGCTTCTCCGAGGACCTCCGACCACCTTCAGGATGGGGCAGCTGCTGCCGCTGTTGATGCCGCACTAAATATTGTGTCTCTAGACTAGTGGTTCTCCCGTGTGCTCCCTGGACCAGCAGCAGAGCGCCCCCTGGGAATTCATTCTCCTGTTCCGCCCCAGACCTTGTCAGTCACAAGTTCTGCAGTTGGGGCCCCACAGTCTGTCAAGCCTCCCAGGGGATTCTGATTGAGACCAAACAGACTCTGCAGGGCCTGAGTTCTAATTCTGTCATTTACTGTATGTGGACTGAGTTACTTCTTTGCTGTGCCTCAGTTTCCAAATCTGGAAGAACAGAGCCAATAGTGCCCACCCTAGTGGGGTTTTGTACACAGTACAAATATCACTGTCCCCTCCCCTCCCTTTCCTGGGAGTCCCAAGACGGTGCACCGGCCCTCCTCCACTGCAGTGTTCTGGGGCGCGAGGCTGCCCCTCCTGCCTTGGGAACCCTAAAGGGAAGCATGGGGGGCTGGCAGCCTCAAGCACACACCCTGAGCATCGGGACACTCTGAATGCCCTGCTCGTCCAAGGGGGTGGGGAGTGAATCATTTTTGTGTTAACAGAAGGTGCAGAGAAGAGGACAGAAAACCTGCCTCCCTGGGAGCCCAAGGGGAGCAGCTGGCGGCGGGGGGCTGGGAGCGGCTGAGGCAGAACTCCAGCACCGTGGGCCACACGGGTGGACCAGGCGGGGCCCGCAGCCTGCCTGCTGGAGGCCGCCACATCATCACCAGGATGCACAGGCGACTGGACCCATGGCACAGGTCAGCGATGCGCAGGATGCAGCCCACCTGGCAGGCACATGTACAATTAAATAGCAAGTTTAATCATCTGACAACAGACAGTAGTGCAGTAGTGTAAACTGAGTTTCTTTCCAAAAAGTCACTCCCCTGAAGCTCCTGTTCCTCAACACTCAGAGAACATGGCTGAGGAACCGGTGACAGGGCCACAGGGATTCAGGAAGTCTCTGTTCCAAGGAGCTAAAAGTCTGTCCAGGTCAAGGTTGCCTTGCAAGTAGCTGAGAGCCCTATGAGGAGTTGATGCGCGCACATTCTGACACACATGCAGGGGACACACGGAGAAGACATAGGTGGACACAGAGGACCCGCCGCGCTCATGCCTTCACCTTCCAGTCAGCATGTGACTGTCTCCTGCCGGCGCAGGGTGTGGGGGCCTGAGCCCTGCAGCGCCAGTCGGAGGAGGAAGGAACAGGTCTGTGGCCCGCCCCGCCGTCTGACACGACAGTGCAGTGGCCAGAGAGGCCCCTCCCCAGTCCTGAAACAGCCAGTCCTCCGGGAACCTCGGCCGGACACCCGCAGCAGTGGTGAGGACGGAGGTGCCGCTTCCTCCGGACCTGGTGAAAGGGTGCGTTCTGTCCCAGAGAAGGGAACCAAGAACATGTCCGCAGGCAGGCGCTCAGAGCTGGAGGCTGGGAGTGCTTGGTTCTGCAGCCAGGTGTTGGGGGCACAGCCCGGCCTTGCTGTGCCGGTGCCCGGGGAGCCACGACGCTGCCGACAGGGATCCGGAGGGGAGGCCGGGAGCCGCCTGGATGGCCCCTGGAGCCGGGGAGGGGTTTGCGAAAAAGGAGGCCCTGAGGTGAGGACGTGGGGGGCGAGGGGGACTATCAGAAGGGTTTAAAGAGGAAACCTCTTCGTTCACAGCTTCATTCAGGGTTCCTGGAGAATGTCTCTGGATTCAAGTCCCAGCAGCTCTGGTGGAGGGATTAGGGTGGAGTGACCAGCAGACGCTGGAAGAACAGCTGCCCGCACACGGAGGTCTGAGAACCAGCCTGGCAATGCCCTGGACCCTGGCACTGCCCACCCCTACCCTGAGGAAGCAGACCAGGTGGCTACAAGATTTCCTCCCGTGGGCTCCTGGCCTTGAGTGGGGTCTGCCCATTGGGCACGGAGCCATTCTGACCATGCAGGAGTTTGCCCTTCTCTCGGTCTGGCCACGTGAAGATGGCATCGTCGCTGTCCAGCTCCGACTCGGAGCGCATCAGGCTGCTGCTCAGCATCGGGCCTTTCTGTTTGCTGCCTGCAAGAGACAGAACCCAGGGTCAGGAGCACACACCTTCCTCGGCTTGAGCCAGGCCCTGCACCCTTCTCCCAGCCTGAAGGGAAGCAGAGGGACAGGGAACGTCCCCGCCCCCTCTCCGGGCTGCGAGGGGCTCTCTGAGGCCTAGTCCCGGTCCTGGTTAGCTGGAACGGTTCCTTCAGGGAAGGCACACCGTGAGCAGACAGGACCAGCAGGCTGGGCGCAGTGTGGATTCCTGATCTCCAGCATCTGTTAGCTCCGCTTAGTGCCGCCCAACAACTTCTCCTCTGGTTGAAATGCGGAAAATTTTGTCACCTCCCCTCATGAACAGGATGGAATTCCCACAGGAGGCAGGAAAGCACAACAAAGAGGTCAGCTCTAGAGAAGGAACTTTTCACCATGTCCTGGCTCGGCGTGGATGGCAAAGGGCCTGCCCGAGTTCCCCGCAGAGGCCGCACTGTGGCCTCACACTGCAGAGGATTGCCCTGGCCCCACGGCTCCGAGGCCACTCCTACGGAGAGCGCCTGACCGGAGCCCCAGGGACTCCCAGGCACAGTCCGGGCCATCAGCTCACCAGAACACACAAACAGGGACCCGTACGGAGCACCAGAAAAGTCAGAAAAGATGCTTGAGATTTTGCAAGCCATTGTAGTCCCCTTCACGCTGTGTCATCCCTGAGGCTGCACCAGAAGAAGCCAAAGGCAGGCAGAGCCAGCAGCACGAGCAGCGGGACGTGCCCACGGCAAGGACCCAGCGTGGCAGTGATCCAACCCCCGCACTGTCCACCCTGGAGCTAACCTACCTCCTTCCTTAAAAAGGTGACCAGACAGGTGAGGTGTGTTTGAACCCCCATATGCAACAATCGCTCTCCCTTCCCCCTGAGCCCACCCAGACCCCCCCGAAACTCCGAAGGAGTATTTCTCAGAAGATTCTCAGCCATTCTGCCCCTTCCTGGCCAGTACCCTGAGCTTCTCCAATGTGGTGGAGGACAGTGGCCAACATAAGAGCCAAGCCCAGGGGAGGCTCAAGGTCCCCCAAACCCTGGCTCTGCCCCTATAGCTGAGATCCCCTTTCCTTCTGTCCTGCGGGGGCAGGCCCCTCCGAGGGCCCACCCGAGGCTTCCCTCTCTCAGAGCCGGGGCCGAGCCCTTCTCCCTCCACGGCTGCTGAGGACAGGACCCGGAGGGGGAGACACGCGCCCGGCTCCACAGTAGTCAGCACTCACCCGGGGCCTTCCCTCACAAAGCCCTGCCCCGCCCGGAGAACTGAGCCATCTCACCACGAAACAGTTCGAGCCGGGCACGGACGGGAGCCTTTGCAGCAGCACACCTCCTAACTGCCCAAAACGGAAAGCATTCAATGGCCCGCCAAAGACATTCATGCAGCGGAAACCACACAGCAGGGAAAGAACAGACTCGTGCCCTACCCAAAAGCACGTGTGAACGTCACACACAGGGACTCCAATTATATAAACTACTCCAAGACGGTAGCAAGAAGTCGGCGGGGGGAAGGCAGTGACCGGAAAGGGAGCGGACCGTATGGACATGTTCACTTGTCGAAAACCCAGCAAGCTGCCCTTATGATCTTCTATACACATTAGACTGAACCACAAAAAACCCCACCATTTTTAAAGGTCAGAGAATCAAATACCTGTGATCTTTTTTTTGGTTCAATCTAATACGCTTTAATAGAAAGCTTTGAAAAATCAATAGATTGGCAAAACCCCAAAACCACAGCTGCTGAATGTAAACCAGGTCTCCCGAGGGCAGGCGTCCCTCTGGCCCCGCCTGGCGGCCCTGGGCGTTCAGCTCCCCAGACAGCCCTCGTCCAAGCTCAGCCTGGCTCCCAGGGGACAGGGTCCATGCCCGCTCACCTCCACACACCAACACGGCCCGTGAAAGCCACGCTTCAGGCCGCACTTCTCCGTCGCAAGCCTTAGGCCAACAGGCCCGAATCCCATTCTCCCCGTCCCGCTAGTGGCCGTGCACCCACACACGGGCTGAATCCAGAGCAAGAGCGGGGGCTCCAGCCTGGTCAGGCACACGAGACCAAACACCAAGGGACTCGAGGCTCCCTCAGCACCACACAGCCTGCACAGAAGGGCCTTCTGGCTGTCCTCCGGTCTCACCTCGGTGACCCAGATACAGCTGGCCACCTGGGGCTCTCCCCTTGCCACAATCCCCCCTCTCGCTGGAAAGTTGAAGGCTTTTATCATTTTGCCTCTTCAGTCTAGCACCTTCTCGTGCCCTCCCCCAGCCTTTCCCTCCACTCTGCCACTGCCGAAGTAACTCCCTGTATCTTCCACCCTCTTTCTCCCCCACCCACTTTCCTCCTCGGGAGCCTCACCTCTGTCTTCTGCATTTCTGCCCGAAGCCTTGCCCTCCAGCCCCGCCTGCTTCTCCACAACTCGCTGCTCCACTTGTAAAGGACCCACCGTGGAAACGGTTACTGCCTGAACAATCGACACTTTCCCTTTTGCCGCCCGTCCCCATCCTACTCCAGCTCTTTTGGGGACCAGAAACTTCTCCAGTATTCTCATCGAGGAAATCTTCTGTTTTCCGAAGCAGCAGACACTGCCGACTATTCCCTAACGGTGACCCCCGCCCTCACTGATGGTCCTTCTTGGGCTCTTCAGCTCTGGACTCTTCTTTTGTCCCTGTCATCCTCCCCAGAAGGGATGCGGCCCACTTTTGTGCTGACCCTCATCAGCCTCTAGAAGATTCCTACGTTGATGCTTGGCAGTTCAACCATTCTGCTGAGTTCAACTCAATTCATCTTTTCCTACCCAAGTTGTCACTGCTCTGATGCCTTAACTCTGTCTACGGAATCGTTCTCTGTCCCTCACGTCGGAAGTCAGCCCTGACCCTTCTTGTCCCTCCATCCTGTTGACGCCATGCTGGATGAGCCATCGTCACCTCCCCCTTTGACCAGTGCAAAAATCTCCTTGCTGGCCTCCACTAGACTGATTTTCTTAGCTAAGCCAGCACTTTCAAGATGAGACTTTTCGTCACCATCAGAATTTCAGAACTTTCCCACTTTGGTCCTTGTCTGTCTTCCAGCCTCATTCCTCAGCCCCATTCACAAGGGTCCTAACGAAACACTGCTCTTCTCTCTAGCACTTCCTCTCTGGTACCACCCAGTCCACACACACTCAAAGCAGCAGCTCGGGGACCAGCCTGCACGTCTCCTTGTCTCCCGGCCCCCCTTGGGCAGCACGCTCTGAACTGCATCAAGTCTTCCCTGCAAAGGTACCTGGAATCCCTGCCCCTCCTTATCCCGTTACCTCCGCACCGTTAGGACGGTCCATTGAATCCTCTTTCACCCATTCTTGCCTCTCCAGGTCCCTCACGTAGCAGGCAGGGTTTTTTAAGATGTAAGTCAAACAGATCATTTACCTCCTTAAAAAGTTGCCCGTGGCTCCCCACTGCTCTCAGAAGGGGTCCACAGCCAGGTCCCTGTGCTCACCATGTCCGGTAGGTCGCCTTCTGCTTCCTCAGATGGCCTCCGCTCCCTCCAGCAGCTGGGCCTTTACCGACTGCTCCTTCGCCTGGACAGCTCTTTCTCGGAGCCCTTCTGTGGCTAGTGCCTACTCGTCCCTTGAGTCTCTCAGTTCAGCTGTTCTTTATAGTCTTCATGAAGACCTTTCATTATCACATTCTGTATACTTGTGAGTTCGTGTGTCTTGTGCCTGCCTGGTAGAAGCTGCACAGGAGCCCAGTCTGGCTCCCCGTAATGTAACAGTGTCCGGCAGGGGGCCTGGCACACAGTGGTCTCGACCCATGTGCACTGAGGAGCAAGACACAGTCCCTGCCCTTGGCAATTTCACTGACTGGTAAGGGGACACACACATAACTAGTACGATACAGGGAGAGACGTGGCAAATGAGCACAACGTGAACAGGTTACGGGAGGGATGAGAAAGAGCTTTCTGGACAGAAATAGAACCAGCAGAATTCGCTGAGGAAGAGAGAGGTCAACAAGGAGGAAGATCTCAGAGAAGCAAACAGATGAAAACTCACCCAAGGCCACGCCGGCCAGACCCAAAGTCAGCAGCTGAAAGATTTCAAGGGGTGGGAAACCTCTGGGAGTCATGTGAGAACAACCTTGGCTGCTCCGTGAGGGTGAACTGCGCACTGTGCATGCTTTCACCCCCAGGCCCCTTTCCCAGTCTGTCCACATGGCTGCCCCTCTCCTGTTTGACGAGCCCCACACCTCCTCCACATGCCACCCCCAGACTTCCCAAATCCAGCTGCCCGGCTGCAGGGCCCAGACCGCCTCAGAGCATTTGCTTTCTTCTGCTGTGCCTTGCTGCCCCTGGAGCCTGGAATGCCCAGGGCAGAGCCTGTGTCTCGGAACACTCCGTACTCCCCTCCCACCTCTCCTAATACAAAGCTTTAACTGTGAGTGGTTTCGTACTCTGCGAACAGTTCTGCTTGCCAAGTGTTTGGGAATAGCTCTACCTAGAGGCCCATAAACAGCTGATGCCTGCTGACGCCGCTGACGCCGGGCCAAGGAAGGACGCCCCTGCCCACACCAGCACCAAAGCCACACTGAGCTGGCGCAGTTGGCGATTCTTGGGTGGGAGGCACCAGACATGGGCCCCTGCGCACCGGAGCCGGCAGGCAAGTGGCCCTCCCACCTGCTCCGGGGCAGCGGCAGGGCTTGTGGGTCTGACAAATACTGGCTAGAGGAAGACGCGAGAGGAAGGCCCGCGGAGGAGGTGGGCAGCTGGCCGACACTGGCTTCGAGCTCCTTGCTGTTTCACCTTGTCTACCCAGAAAGGACAGACTGGACAGGCCTAAGAGACCCAGATCCCTGAGCTAGACTACGGGGGGCAGCCTGAAAAGCTGAAAGCCAGGAGGGAACCCTGAGGCAAATGAGCAGGCCAGCGAGAGCAAGAGGCTGAGACCCTCTGCAAAGTAAAGCAATACTGAGAAGCGGGCCCCGGCTCAGCTCGTCCAGCACACAGCTTCTGCGAGGGTGTAGCAAGGTCAGCTCTCCACCTTCTTCAAAATGCTTTTCCAGAACGAACAGCTGTTAGCGACACATTTGGGGGGGACTAGTGACAGCAGCTCTTCACAGGGAGAGTGCACGAATCTAGAGGCCTCACCCCCAACCCCAAGGGCCACTACCTGCTCGGGAGGTTGGCTTCAGTTCCAGACTCTCTTGATCTGTGGCATCCAGGATCTTGTACTTGCTTTTCCTCTTGGGTTTTCCTTTCTGCCTGAAAAACACAATCCCCACCGCTGCTCAAGAAGTGCACATGGGTCTTACCTGTGAGACTCAGGTAGCTCCGCACAGGGTGATGGCCAGACTGCAGAGAGCGCCCCATCCCCTGAGAGCTGCCCACCAGAAAGACTGTTCTCCTCGTGCTTCCCAGCCGAGGGGCGGTGGCAGCGGTGACTGATTCTTCAAATACTCCTCACCAGTTCCGGTAATCCGGGAAGGGAACTATGGCTACCTGACCACGGAGTCACCGCTCCACAGTGGCAAGGAAGCAGATATAGGTTAACAACAGACATGACGGAGCGCAAGCTCACCCCGCACATGACAGTCGAGGGGAAAGATGCTTGGGGCAAGAAAAGCAACTTGACTCAGAAAGCCAGCAAAACGAGGAGATGGTGGACTCCTGTCCCATAGAACCATCTTCCCCAGTGTGAGATTTGAGCTTTTACCCAAGGAGGGGGGACGTGGGGGAGGCTGGAGTCAAAAAGTGACTGATAATCTGCAGACCTCCAAGAAGGCTGTGTAACTAACTTCTTTGTCCTTGGTCAGTTGATCTTTGTAGGAATCTGGTCATGTCGTTCCGTGAATCTTAAAACACAGCACAGGCATTTCTATATGTACTTCCTTATCTCCTTGAGGTAGGCAGGTTTCAGGTAAAAAAGCAGTTTTGTGTAAATCTCAGCTGCAAGCAAAGTTCCGTCAGTGACCGGCATGCCTATGTGCAGGGCTCAGCAGAAGTCTCGAAGCCGTAGGTCACAGCAGCAAGGGAAGGGAAGCAGCATGAAGTCAGACACGCTCTGTTTCTCCCTATTACCTCAAGAGAACAAGAAACTGACGCTTGAGGGCTCGAGGGCAGAGGGAAGCTATTAATGTTGGTAATTTTTTAAATTGTTTTCACTTTCTATGTTTTATGTGCGGTTAAATTGCAGGTCAGATCTCAGCTCTGCTACTTATTAATTGTGTGTCCATGGACAGGTGAGGCCATTTTCCTGAGCCTACATATCCTTAGCTGTGAGATGAGGAAAGGTGGTTATATGCATTTAAAAAAAAATTTACCTACAAAATATCATCCTGGTGTTTGGCACACAGTAACGTAGAAATCATACTTATCATTAATAATGAAAAATATATAATAAACATTCCCATTAAACATCGTAAGACTAGATAAGAAGACTCCAGAAACACCCAAACGCTTAATCATGACTAACTGGAGTCTACAAATACGTGGAAACATGTAGACATGTGAATCCCAAAGAATTGAGAGCTCCTATGTCGAGGCAGGTGTAGAGTAGAAACACACCCCTAGAGAGGTGCGCCAGGCCCACAGCCCAGGCCCTCCTGCTCCCGCCACGGCCACGGCCAGGGCCACATTTCCCAGGCTGTGAATCAGTGTAGTGACAGCCGCTTGGCTGAGGGAGTGCGCCCTCGCCCTCAGGAGTGGGAGGGGGTGACCAAAGCCTTTCTGCACCTGCCTCGGGCCCTGACGGGAAGCAGGGAACCCCAAGACTCAGCGCCTTCCATGTGGAAGATGCCAGCTACCTCCCTAATGAATAATACACGACCAGAAGCTCTAATGAATTTCCGAAGAGAATCCGTCTTACCTCTTACAACAACAGATCACCGTCCACGACAGGATTCCCAGGGCGACAACGATGACAAAGGAAGCAATGATAACATACAACACGCTCCACTCTGCCGAGAGAAACAAAATGGAGAGAGCTGTGAAGGCAGAGGCCAGGAGGGCGAGCCGGCTCGGTGTGCCCCGGCCTTGGCAGCTGGCTGGGCTCTGCGGACCAAGGCGGCCCAGGGCAGAGGAGACCTCACAGCTGTAGGCAGCTGAAGCTTTCAACCTCCTGCTGTCCCTGCTGAGCCCGCGGGGCAGAGGGGCAGGCTGTAAGGAGCCTTCCCAGAGGGCCAGGGCGTCCGGAAACCTGAGGGCTCCCACTGGGCTGCCACACTCAGAGTGGCACTCCAAACAGCCAGGAGGCCTTGCAGCTGGTCTGACTTGGGCTGCAGTTTGCACTCAGCTGGACCTAAGCCTGGTTCTTTGTACAAGCCCGCTGCAGAACTCTGCTCTAACCCGCAGCAGCGTGGAGGAAGGAAGTAAAAGTCCTCTGCAAACACAACATACACAGAGTTCTCCTCCTCGCTTGCTCATCTGCCTCGGAAACCCCACCACCCACCTGCTCAACTCAGAACTCTGTTCAGCGCCAAAGCCGCCAGCACAGTGCCGAGCAGAAGACTCACCACAGTTGCTGTCTCCATCCCTCAGCTGCACCTTGATGAAGTTCTCCATCCAGAAAGGGTCGCAGATACAGCGTTTGGTGAATGAATCACAGTGGCCATGGTCAGAACAGTTCAACTGGCACGCTGAAAGCAGTGGGAAAGGGGACAGGGACAGGAGTCAGGGCCGGCCCGGTGGCTGCCGGCACGCGTGAGGACGGAAGGCTCCCCTGCGCTGTGGCCTGCGGTGCCGCTGCCCCGGGGCCTCTGCCGGCACGCTCGCCACCTGCCCGCGCTGATGATCGCGGGCAGATCAGCGGCTGCAGTGAGCAAGGCCACTGGTGCAGTCCGGCTGTCCTGCTTTGCTACTGCTCCCTGTGGGCAGTTCTTATCTCTCAGCCCACAGATCCCTTCTGTGCATCACGTAAATGCCAAAATAAAATACACAGTATTATAAAGGAAAGCAATGATACTGCCCATGTTTTTAAAATATTTAAGAATATATAGTTTTAAGCTAGTAATGCATGTGTGTCTTTATGAAAACATTAAGTAACCAGATCTTGCAACGGGTCTAACAACTGCCATAATTTTGAAGTAGTGATGAGTAAAAATGACATTTCGTAACGCAGTGTGTTATGAAATCACCTGTGATTTCTACTGCCTTAAAGTCACAGGTTCAACTAATTCCCCTGGGGTTTTTGCCTACCTTCATAATGGAGGGAAGCAATGAATTTCAGTTAGAGGTGGGTGAAAATAAAGATGTCATTTTCTTCCCATTCAAACTCCTAGCCCCTCTGACTGCTATCTTGCAGGCCCACAGACCCCAGGTGAAGAACCCCCGCACCGAGTCGGGATGCTTTCAGGACACTGGTAGTGGAGCCAAGTGATTATCTCCGTGCTCCTCGAAAACAGGAGGTGAAGCCTGAGGACAGCAGGGCTGTGGGGAGCTGTGGGCACTGGGTAGGCTCTTCTTCCCAGCTGCCCAGGATTACTCACTGACGGTATTGATTTCCAGGGCTCTGAATATCAGAAAGTCTGCTTTTTGCTTCCGCAGCTCACTCTTGAGCATCGCTGCCACCTCATGGCCTTTGAAGATCTGGTGGGGAGGCTCGTTTTGAACAAAAAATACCATCTTGGTGCTGCAGAGAAACGCGACAGTGTGAGTGAGCAGAAGCTGTGAACAGCAGCGGCAGCTACGTTCGCTACAGAGCACCGGGCGCTGGGCCAGATGCTGGGCCAAGTCCTAGATACCTTCTTTCCCCGCAAGTCAGTGAGAAAGCTGTTCTCCGTGTCCTCTCCCATTTTACAGAGGACAGCATGGTCTCGGAAGGGTTAAGTAACTTGCCGAGGGTCACGCAGTTAATCATGGCAGAGCCGATCCCAACACTGAGATGTCTGACTGTGACAGAAGTGACCTAAGCTGTCCCAGCTCACAAGGGGACCTATTCCAAACCAGTAACTGGAGGCCAGTAAAACGGGGATTTGTTTGGTTGCACTACGTCTCTGCTGTCGGCCTTTAAACAGCTGAGACTGTAGTGTGGTGCTGTTGGGTCTGTGTCTAGGTTGCCTGTGAGACCAACCACAATGCTCTGGAAAATGTCTGTTGTCGGCATCAAAGCATTATCTATGGGGACGCCTGGGTGGCTCAGTCAGTTTAGCGTCTGCCTTGGGCTCAGGTCGTGATCCCGGGGTCTTGAGATCAAGTCCCACATCAGGCTCCCTGCTCAGCAGGGAGTCTGCTTCCCCCTCTCCCTCTGCTCCTCCCCCTGCTTGTGCTCTCTCTCAAATAAATAAATAAAATATTAAAGAAAAGAAGCGCATAATCCATGGATCAAAACAGCCAAATGATCATTACTACAACAGCAACAAGAAAGACCCTACACAGTGGTGTGGCTGGTGCAAGACTATGCCACCCCATGTCCAGAATCTGTTTGCTTTTCTGTCAGTTTCTGTCCAAGGCAGACCATGTTTGACCTCACGTTTATGTGGGCACGAAGTCTGTTCTCTGTGCCTCGGTCTTCATTGCAGGGAGCCCACCTGACTCCACATTACTCTCACAGCCAAACCTTTGCAATCAGTGGGTCACACTGGGTTGTAAGTGCATCTGAGATAGTGATCCCCTTGGCACACGGGGTGGCTACCGCGACCCGGAGGCTCTTGATCAGCTCCTTCCAGTAAAGCAGCCTCATCAGTTTATTCCAAAGTGTCCTACACGCAGCATCGCCTCCTGCGTGTGTCATGGCATAAAAGGTTGGGAAGCACCGTCATAAAAAGACTTTCTGTAAGTTTGCTGCATAAGTTTGCTGCATGGTGAGACTAACAGTGGGATATTATGAATTCCAGAATCAAGAAACAAACCTTTGCCATAAAAAATCTGTGGTCCATTTCTCATTATTTTCTCCCAGTTACCTAATCCATGCTGATAGTTTCAATTTCTCTATACCAGTAACACTCAAATCTTCACCTCTTCTCCCCTTGTCTCTCCTGAATGACCACAACTACCTCTACAGAAGCTTTGCCAGAGTACCCACCCCATCGTTCTCCCAGGCACCTCCAATCCAAGTTCTCAAACTTAAAATCACCACCAACGCAGCACTCTCTATGTGGTAGGGACTGTATACACATCCTCTTATTTAATTCTCAGTAACAATCCTCTAAAAGGGGACTAGCATTTTTACAAGTGCACGCCAGGTTCAGAGAGGCAAAGAACTTGTTCATCGTCCCAGAGCTGACACTAGTGGGTCTGTCTGGTCTCAGCCCTGTGCTCTTTCCCACTGTCGCATGTTCCCTCCACGCCCGTCCTCCTCCCGAATTCCTCAACTAGGCCAACCAGTCCAAGCCAGAAACCCAGAACCACTGTGACCCTGCACCCTCTTCCAGATGCAGTGAGAGCAAGTGTGCCAGCAGACCCCTCCGGGACACCTTCGGCAGCACTCCTGCCAACGAATTAGTATTGTGTCTGCCTCGACCCCCACTGGCGCGGGTCAATCCAAGCAGCCACTCGCCCTGTTCCTACTCACAGGCAGCCAGCAGAGCTTAAAACAAAGTCCTGATCATCATGCTCTGACCCGGTGAGCCCTGAC
Organism: Procyon lotor; assembly: GCA_028646535.1. Classification (NCBI taxonomy): domain Eukaryota; kingdom Metazoa; phylum Chordata; class Mammalia; order Carnivora; family Procyonidae; genus Procyon; species Procyon lotor. The sequence continues at coordinate 22,544,072 of CM053606.1, forward strand.
TGTGTGTTGGAATCACCTAGAGAGCTTTTGAGATTTCAGGTACCCAGACCTCACTCCAGACCAACTGAATCCTAGTCTCGGGGGTTGAGGCGTAGCTAACGGCTTACTCAGTAAAAACTCCAGGTGGTTCTGTCGTGTAGCTAGAGTTGGGAACCAACACTCTAATCTCATGTCTCTAACCTTGGCTGAGACCTCAATACTGCTCTAAGTCAACACCCTTTTCTGGAGCTCCTGTTCCCAACCTTTACCATTTTCCTCAGGCTACCCACCTCCTTCTCACCTCCTCCAAGCAGATGGCCTTGCCTCCAGTTTCTGAGACAAAACCCAGCACACTGGTACCAACACTCTCAAATGCCATCCTGTCTACCTCTAAAACCCATCCATCATAGCACATCTGCCTGCCCTTCCTCCCATCTCCAGAGAAAGTGCTGCTGCTGCTCCAACCACAGCTGGTCCTCCAGACCTGCCCCCATTTGGAACCCACCTTCCCCGGTCTCCACCTTCTACTTTTCCTCTGCACCTTCCCTCAGTCTATAAAAGTGCTCAAGTATTTCCAGTCTTTAAAAGGTGTTCTTTCGAGGCACCTGGGTGGCTCAGTGGGTTAAAGCATCTGCCTTCGGCTCAGGTCATGATCTCAGGGTCCTGGGATCGAGCCCCGCATCGGGCTCTCTGCTCAGCAGGGAGCCTGCTTCCCACTCTGCCTGCCTCTCTGCCTACTTGTGATCTCTCTCTGTCAAATAAATAAATCTTAAAAAATAAAATAAAAGATGTTCTTTTAATCTCCCATCTTATTTTCAGCACCAACCTCTTGTTATATTCACCATCTCTGTACCCTCCAACCATGACATGAGTTTGCCCTCTGTCCCCAACATCGAAGTAAAACGCTCTCACTGTAGTTCTAATGATCTCCCAATCAAAAAGCCAAAGGCCTGGGGCGCCTGGGTGGCTCAGTTGGTTAAGCAACTGCCTTTGGCCCAGGTCATGGTCCCAAGGTCCACATTGGGCTCTCTGCTCAGGGGGGAGCCTGCTTCTCCCTCTCCCTCTCCCTCTGCCTGCTACTCTGCCTGCTTGTGCTCTGTCAAATAAATAAATAAAATATTAAAAAAAAAAAAAAAAAGGCCAAAAGCCTGTTTTTTGTTTTTTGTTTTTTTAAAGATTTATTTTTATTTTATTTATTTGAAGCAGAGAGAGAGAGAGAACATGAGAGGGGAGAGGTCAGAGAAGAAGCAGGCTACCCACAGAGCAAGGAGCCCGATGTGGGACTCGATCCTGGGACTCCAGGACCATGACCTGAGCCGAAGGCAGTTGCTTAACCAACTGAGCCACCCAGGGACCCCCAAAAGCCTGTTTTACGTCCTCACCATACTCTTCCTCTGTGGCCTCTGAATCTTTTGGCAGCCCCCACCTGCCAGCAGACCGCTCCCACCTGCTTCCCACCTCCACCCCCCATCTCTTCTATTGGTTCCTAGTTGCCTCTGCCGGCTCTTCTTTCCCGGCTGCCTCCTTAAATACTGGGGTTCTCTGGCATGCCAGACACATCCCCAGTGTGACTCATCTGTCCTCATGGCTTTGATTCCTGCCTGTGTGCAGTGACTCCCTATCTTTGGCTTTTTTTCCCACCCCAAGTTCCAGCCCATACTTGCCACTGTCTGATGAAATCTCTCTCCATGTCACCCATGAGACATCCAAAATTCAACAGTCAAAATTGAACTCATTATCTTTTCTTTGAAACTGGTTTCTTCCGAATCCCTAACTTCAGTTAATGGCACCCACCATCTATCCAGGCATGCAAACCTGAAGCCTTGTGTTTGATGCTTCATTCACCTTCATTCCCAAAGGATCCCCAAGTCCTCCTGATTTACCTCTGTTTTCATTTCTTCTCCTCTTCTGTTATTCCATTGCTACCACCTAAACTTGGGTTTTATTGCCTTTTTACTAGACTAGTTCTAGGCTCCCCAACCTTGCATCTCTCCCTACTTTGGTTTAGCCTCCACAGTACTGGTCTTCCTAAAACAAAACAAAAACCAAATTTCCTTGCTTCAAAAACAAAATAAAAACTTCACACATGTAAAACGTGAGTCCTCCCCTTCCCAAACTTTAATAAAAACGAAATTCCTTGGCTTGCTTGTGACTGTTCTCCATTTGTACAGCCGGTCTCATCTCCCACCTTGTCTTGGGGCCTAGAAAGTGCTCTGAACCAAAGGACTTCTTCCAGAGGAAACTCTGTACCTTCATACCACAGGACCATGGCTCCTGCTATTCCCCTATTATGAATTTTCTCTGAGTCTTTCTATGCTTGCTCAGTGGAAAATCTTTGGACCACATCCTGCCCCTGCTCCTCTGGAAGCATTAATTGGCCTTGCCCGTGTCTCCGTGATAGCACAGTCTGTCAAATTCACCCCGTGTTGATGTTATATGCTTATCCTGATTGTCTTCTCTACTAGACTATGGCCTTCAAACATAATGGACCTCATCTGACCTGGTTCGCGGTACCCTGCTACAGTATCTAGTACTGAGTACGTGACCTGTGCTAGAAGAGACAAGTTCATTCAAGAAACGGAAACCACGAGCAGTTCTTGGTCAGAGAGCCCACCCTTCTCTATCTACCCACCCTACTTCTCAATCGGGAAGCCCAGGGAGCCCCAGTCTTGCCTTTTAGCCCCCCGTTCATTGCCCAGCTACCTCTGCTCCGTGTACGGCTGAATCTTTTGCACAATGATGTCGGAATCCAGCACCCCCAGGAGGACCCCAATCTGGCGGATGAACATCCCCTTCAGCCTCTCAGTCAGCTGACTGACGTTGACATCCAAGATGATCTCCACCAGGTGGTTCTTCCTGGGATCTGGAAAGCACGTGGATCAGTCGTGGCTTTGGAAGGAGCAGAGTGAACACAGACCTGCTGCTATGCATCCATTCTGGCACAGCAGCGAAAGCAGTGCGAGCACCCGGGAATGGAAAGGACCTCCTGCAAGTGGGCAGAGACTGGACGGAACTGCTACAAATGTGATCTGGGGCCGGCACGGAGAGCTCTCTGCCAGCCTGACAACTATGCTGCATCAGGCCACAGCAGGGAGACCAGAGGTTTGGTGAAAGGAGTGGGGAAGGAGAACACTTTGAGGTCTGGTCTAAAAGCTTCTGCCCTGGGGCGCCTGGGGTGGCTCAGCTGGTTAAGCATCTGACTCTTGTTTCGGCTCAGGGCACGCTCTCAAGGTCATGCAAGCATCAGGCTCCCCACTCATCGGGGAATCTGCACAACGGTTCTTGCCCTCTATCCCTCCCCCCACACTCTCTCTCAAATAAATAAATAAAATCTTTAGTAATAGTAAAAAGAGCTTTTTCCCAGTTGGCTTTGCTGAGCTCTCCAGGCTGAGCAGGGGCTATCTATAATCTCTCCTGATCCACATCTGATTTTCAATGACTTGCTGTGCTTTGTCTACAACAATGGGAGGAAAAATGTCCATCTGAACAATCTTGTTGATAACAGAAATGCATCAGCCCTACAGGTTTGAAGACAGTGAACACACAAAACAATCCAGGTGGTCAAGAAACAAGGACTTCCCTAGAGCGGTATCAGAGCTGCAAGATGTTTTTCTAACCCTAGAACTGGGAGACCACTGTCCTTCATTTCCGACTGTGTCCTAGAGACTGTTCTGCACTTGGAAGTTAAAAGTGATTATTCAGAATACCTTATTCCCATAATTGGATGCACCATTTGCCTGTTCTGATGCATCATTTACATAATTAGTAGACTATCTGTGATCTGATTTTAAACACAGAAGAGACTTTATAGCATCCTGGCTGTTGTCCTTCCTAGAGGCAGGACAAGGACTAGAAGGCCTGCCAATCCCTTCCCCTCTAAGACATCTGTACATGAGCTTGGCCTATATAACAAAGAGTAGATTTAAAGTTAATACCTTCTCATCAGATGCTCAGGAATTTATAAAGCTCCATCCCACCCCACTCACTCCTTCCCTAATACCAAATCAGCCTCAATGCAAAATAAAAACACAGTTCTATATAAGAAAGAAATTTTATGGGGCACCTGGGTGGCTCAGTCATTAAGCGTCTGCCTTCCGCTCAGGTCATGATCCCAGGGTCCTGGGATCAAGCCCCACATTGGGCTCCCCGCTTGGTGAGAAGCCTGCTTCTCCCTCTCCCGCTCCCCCTGCTTGTGTTCCCTCTCTCGCTGTGTCTCTCTCTGTCAAATAAATAAAAATCTTAAATAAAAAAAGAAACTTTATTTCTGCAAATCCGAAAAATGTGAAGGACACCAGTTACTTTACCTTCCCTGGCTTGTCAGATAAAGCCTGAGGCTCAACTCATAAAAATAAATTGTTTTCTGCAGCTGGGTGGTGATGAGACATCATGACTCAAATTATTCCTATGCTCAGATTCCTGAAGCACCCAGAGCCCTCTCTCACCCATCACAGGGAGAAGAGGGAGTGCTGGACCAGGGGCACAAGGGCCTGGCTCTGACACAACTGCTGTGTGACGCTGAGCAAGCCCTGCCCTGAGTCTCAGTTTCTCCACTGGAGATGGGGGGTGGGCTGTCGGTACTCCTACATGGGGAGGAGGGATACTGTTGAAACAGTCTCCAAGGATTTTTCAGCTCGAGGTTTCTAGAGTGTTCAGAAGTTGGCTTTGCCACCTGTCTCCGTCCTCTCTGGAGGGAAGGGGCCGAAGACTGAGGCCCTGCTGGGCTCTCAGCAGGCCAGCACTCCCAGCCAGTCCCAGTGCTAGACGAACTCACCAGACTTCACCTCTACAGTGGTCCGATCCGTGTCACTCTCTCCCTTCGCATCAGTCACGTGCAGGTGGAATGTGTAGGTGCCCTCAACCAGGTTGGAAAGAAAGAGGATCGGGTGGTGGTCAGAGTGATTTAGCACCTCCTGTGGGGTTGGACAACATGGCTACACTGAAGGGCAAAACCACACTCCTTTTATAGGGTCAGGTGCTGCTTCTGTTATAACTAAGCCCCCTCGGGGAACCTCCTGCTTTGTAACAGCCTCGCAGCCCACAGCTGCAAGATTAGGGCACCCTAGCTTGCAGAGCGATGCTAGGCAAGTCATTTGGGTTCCCTGAATTTCAGAGGGCAATTCAGGTCTGACACAAGAGACCCCTCATTGAAACGGATCCTGGAACGTTTGGCTCAGCCGCCTCTCCCCATGTCATCACCTTGACCCTGTGTAGCTCTCTGGTTCCCGACACTTACCCCTGCTGCCGGGCTCCCTTCATCTCGGGTCCAGAGGTAGCTGACTATTCCCTTGTCATCTGAGGACTTGGAGCCGTCCAGCTCTGCTGTGTCCGTGGGCAAGGTGATCACCACATTCCCAGTTATCTTAGCTATAGGTGGTTTGTTTATTTCTAACCAAAGAGATATCAATGAAATAACATTCTGGAAAAGAAAGAAAGCTTCTTCATGATGCTTAGGGGGAAATTAACATCAAAAGTATCTGAAATGGAAGAAAACTATTGTAAGCTCCTACCCATGCCAGTACCTAACAGCAGAGCAGGGGGTTTTTTGACAATGAATTAACTTTCAGTTAGTTGGGGGTTAGGGCCCAGTGAAGACCAGGCTCCAGTTCCCCTCTCTCCATGCTAAATAAAAACCCAGCCCAGGACCAGGGAGCTCGTGACTAACAGTATAGATTTGAAGCCACCAGCGTCCCAGGTCCTGAGGCTCCAGTCCCACCCAGAGAAATGTTCTTCTGACATCATCCAACAGAAAGGCCTGAGTCTTCTCCTGGGTCCTCCTAGCAGCTTCCCTGGAAGGGTTCCACGTCTCTCCTTGGGAAGCTGCTGATGACTGGAGACAGAGACCCCAACTAGGCTAAAAAGTCTTAGACTTCAGGTTTCATGTAGCTGATACCACACATTCTCTTCAAAATATGGCCTAAAAATGTTATTTTTTCAACATCTTCTTTTATTCCTTAATACTCTAACAGAGAGGGGGAAAAAAGACTCTCTTGGGGCCCCTGGGTGGCTCAGTGGGTTGGGGCCTCTGCCTTTGGCTCGGGGTCATGGTCTCGGGGTCCTGGGATCGAGCCCCGCACTGGGCTCTCTGCTCAGCGGGGAGCCTGCTTACCTCTCTGCCTACTTGTGGTATCTCTCTGTCAAATAGATAGATAAAATCCTTAAAAAAAAAAAAAAAACAACTCTCTTCTCTTGGGCCCTACCTGCAGCCTTGTTTACTCAGGTGTGCAATCTCTCTCCACTGAGCATGGGATACCCTAGCAGGAGTCACCTGCGCACCTCCCGTCCGCTTACAGCCCTCCCCCAGGGCCACGGGTGGTCTGGGCCTGCAAACCGCGACAGGCCCACGGACCCCTGCCTCCAGCACAGGAAACTGTAGAGGAGCAGGACAGTCATTCTAAGGCCTGACAGCAGGTGTCACTGCAGCCAGCAGGAGAGCCACAGAAACCCCAGGGCTTAGCAGCAGAGGCAAAATAAAAATGCAAAGGAAAAAAACAAATTCTTTCCCTATTCAACTGAGAAGGAAGGTGGGGGACAAGAAGTTAAAATTCACCTTGCAGTCACTCCCAATTAAAGGTTGTTTTAGAAAAGCCCATAACAGCTCCCCTTCTCCTTAATTACCCCACCACCCCTTATCTCCGATTAATTTCTGCTGCAAAAAAAAAAAAAAGATGCCCAATTCCTCAGGTATCTGACCCAGAGGCTGCACCAACCCAAGGGCAGGGAGGTACCTTCTTTGACAATGACATTCACAGAACTCTGGCTCTGCAGGTTCCTCTCATCTTTGACAGTCAAGGTGAACACATAGGTTCCTACTTGTAGCCCTGTCACAGTGGCGACACTGCTGTTAGCATTCTCAAGCTGCACGCCATCGGGTCCCCTGGACAAAGACAGAAACGAGAGGGTGGAGTTGTACCCGTCTGCTGTGTTCCTGTTCCTGACTCGGTAGGAGCAGACAATCACTGCCTTAGCTGAGACACGAACTATTGTTTCCCAGACCTTGAGGGGGCATGTTTAAAAATATTCCATTTGGACAGAGTGTCATTTGGCCCCAAAATACAGGTTCCCCTGCTGATCAGAAAATTCCATTTACCAGCTTTCAAACATGTCTGGCTTTATCCTTTCTATGAGTTTCTAAAACATTCAAACTCTTTGCTGTTCCAGTGTGTAAAAGGAAGTGCTCTGAGCAGGTCTCTGATCAAAAGAATGACTTCAGAGTGATGTTTCTGAAAAGCATTTCTGGCCCAGTAGTCGGTTCGGCTCTTGCCAGCAAAGGAGCAAGATGCGTTTCTTAATCACATGCCAAACTCCCTCCTACTGAAAAGTCAAGGAAAGGAAATGGGCCAAGGCTGCAGAGGAACTCAGCAAAACCATCCTCTTCTCAGCAGCTCTAAAGCCAAGCTCCCTGCAGCTCCTGGACAGGGGCCACAGAGGACCCCGGAGACCCTGTAGTCTTTCTCCTCCCCGGTGGCCTCACACAGCAGCCTGCAGCCGGGGAGTGAGCTCTGTGCCAACACCCAGTCACAGCTCTGCACATCCCAAGGAGCAGAATGCCCCAGAGTTTTCCTTAAAATTACAGGATGACCAGAGAAATCTGCAGTCTCCCATGTTTTGCTATTTAAATCTATAATCTCTGGCCCTAGTCATCCCTCCTGAAGCAGATTCTCCTCCAAGAAGCTACGATCAGCATTATTTCTGGTGTAGGAACTAGTGAAACTCAGCTGAAGGTTTATCAGCTGTGTCTTCAACAAACAGTCATAATTCAAACACACTGGGCTGAGGAAGACTTGGTTCTCCACAACAGACAAGAGCCGAGGAAAAGAATTTCTAGAATCCAACTCAGCAATCGTAAGTCAAGTCATTTCTACAGTCACATTATAGCCCCTTCCCCCCCATTTCTAATGCCCTCATCGAAAACGAAAACAAAACGAAGAGCTCAGTCTGTCCTGTGGTTGCTACCTTTGGAAACTAAGAATGCTTTTAACTCTTCCTTAGAATTCTTTTGCTTCCCATGGGATCCTGCATACAATCTGAGTTCCATTTGTTATGGTTTAAAGGAGCTGAAAGAAACTGTGAGAACCTGAAATGGTTCAATTGGGTAATTCCAGTTTAATGAGTATTGTTTTGGTTAGTGCCCTGGCCTCGCACTAACGTAATTGGTCAACAGTGTCTTTGAGGAAACGGTAATGGAGCAATGCTTTCACTGTGCAGAGGAATTTTCAATTCTCTGTAATAGCTGTTCTGCCCCATCCCCATTGCCAGCCTTACCCAGTTAATTTTGAGCAACAGTATTTTTCTGCTCCATTACCCCTTCCATCCTGCCTCTCAAGTGTAATTAAACTATGCATTTCAGCAGATGGATTGTACCTGTAAAAGCACCAAGACCACAAAGTACTAACCGGAGACTAGCTGATGGCAAGCATTGTTTTTTTTCTTGCAACAATTATTTTCTATCATTTCCTTAGAGTTGAGGTTTAGGATTGCTAACATTTCTTTCTCAGTCATCCCCCTCGGAGAGGCCAGTGAGAGTAAGTGAGCTCTTAAACGCAAGTGAGACCTTGCTTGCAAAGGCCCGGAGATGTTGCATCAGTAAGGGTTTTGCGTCAGCACTCACTGTGTTTTCTCCCAGAGATAGGAGATGATTTTCTGATCATCGGAGCTTTTGCTGCCATCCAGGGTGGTGCTGTCCACGGGAAGGGTCAGCTCTTTATCTGGGCCCGCATCTGCCTGTGGAGGCTTGTTGTTTTCTAGAAGACAGGAGACACAGGTCAAAAGCAGGCGGTTCAGCTGGGAAAGGAGAGGAACTAACTGGGACATATGTTCTGGAAGACATGAGAACTCCACCTCTGCCCACAGAACTATCAGAGACTATGGGTCAGGGAGCTCACGATGAAGAACGTTAAGACTGAAACCTTTTTCTAGAACACGGCAGAATATAATGAAGTTGTAATGCCACACTAAGTGTGAGATGCGATGCTCTGGGTGTTCAAAAGAAAGGGTCTGAGGAAGTGGGCTTTAAGCTGTCCCTTAAAGGCCACGGGAGGATTTAGGAGAACACTCTATCTGCTCTGTCCCCTTGAAAGTACGATAACCAGCCACGGGCAAGGTCACAGCTGAGGTCTCTACCTCTGAAGCAAGCACTCAGAATGGATAACCACAGTTGCCAGGGGCTTGTGGACTGCCACCTCCCACTCCAGCGTCGCAGAGCTCAGAACCCAAACCCTCTCGTCCCGCACGGTGCGAGGGGCCAGCCAGCAGAAGGGCCTGCACGATAAGACCGGAACTTACCAGGCTGCACGATGACAGTCACCTGGGCGGTAGCCTGCTGTCCTATGGTGTCCGTCACTGTGAGCTGGTAAGTGTAGTCTCCTTCTTGCATGGCAGAGAGCTGCAGGGTTGGGGTTCTAACCCCCTGCGTGCATAAATACAGACAAGTGGGAAAGCAGACTCCCAGAATCACAACGTCACACAAGTCCCACTCTGGTTTAAATGGTGCACCTCGTTTTCTAAGCCTAGAGCGGGCGGCATCAGACACTGTGGGATATCCTATTACAAGTAAAAGGCTCCCCTTTCAAGAAAACAACCTTCCCTGACAGCCACAGTTTCAAATAAAGTCCAAGTTCTCACAAGGGAGGGGAGGACAGGAAAATGTGCAGGTATAACTAAGTTCAGTCTTTAAGACCCAAGCCAGAAAAGAGACTAGCAGTGTAGAATAAAATAACACACTTTTAAAACCACATTCTTCCTGCTGAAGCCACTCGGGGATCCTAACCCGTTGCCTCAGTAGCACATGGCAGCAACAGCAGATGCCGCGCCATCCCCGGTGGGCTGGGCGGGTTCTGCAGCAGCAGAGAAACCGAACAGGGTATCTAAACAAAAGCCAGGTAAAATGTGAGCTTTTAGTCAGGCCTCCAATTTGGAAACACAGAGTGTCAGAAGGAACATTATACACAAGTCAGGGCAAACCTCCAAGGCAGGAACTTCCTCTAGGACAGTGCACAAAACCTGGCAGCCTCTGGGCTCCGTCCAGCTTGCAGACATTCTGTTTGCCCTGCAGTGTCTGAAAAGCTGGAAATTTTCTTTTTCTCTTTTTTTGAAGATTTTATTTTTAAGTTATCACTACATCCAATGTGGGGCTCAAACTCACAATGCCGAGCTCAAGAGTCACATGCTCCTCTGAGCCAGCCGGGTGCCCCAAAAGTTGGAAATTTTCACATACAGGTCTGGATTTCTGTTTTTTCTTGAAAAGCTGGGCTCTCTAGGAATATCGGGACCATATTTCCATGTGGCAACAACTCGCCGAGGTGCTGCTGAGCACTTCAGTCAGGGGTCATGCTGTCTGGTTTGCCACAGGCCCTATTCAGATTTTGTTACTTACGATACCTGCCTGGCAAAGGCTCTAGTCTCCTAAGTACCTCCAGAGAGAACATGCTCACCATCTAGCTGGCTGGGCTACTCCACGTTGTAGTAGAGCTCGTTTTAAGATCTGCAACCTTCTATCAGGATCTCAGGGTCATGAGATCGGCTCCATGCTGAGTGTGAAGCCTGCTTGAGATTCTCTCTCTCCCTCTCCCCCTCCTCCTCGCTCTGCCCACACCCTAATCACATACATGCGCTCTCTCTTTAAAAAAAAAAAAGATCTGCTCCCTTGTGGCTTCTGAGTAGTCTGGCTGTCTGAACTCCTCCTAGAATACATCCTTTAATACTAAACATTAAAGACAAAGGTTTTGGTAATGTGTTCCTTAAAGGCCCCTTAAATTTTCTAGGTGTTTTTTTTTTTAAATTCCAGTGTTCAGTGTTCTGTATCGATCTCACTTTGATCATTAAAATGGGACCAAATGGGGCGCCTGGGTGGCTCAGTGAGTTAAAGCCTCTGCCTTCAGCTCAGGTCATGATCTCAGGGTTCTGGGATGGAGCCTCACATGGGGCTCTCTGCTCAGCAGGGAGCCTGCTTCCCCCTCTTTCTCTGCCTGCCTCTCTGTCTACTTGTGATCTTTCTCTGTCAAATAAATAAATAAAATCTTTTTTAAAAAGTAAATAAAATAAAATAAAATAGGACCAAAAATAAGCCTTTTTTTTTTTTTTTTTTTTTTTTTTTTAAAGATTTTATTTATTTGACAGCGAGAAACACAGCGAGAGAGGGAACACAAGCAGAGGGAATGGTAGCGGGAGAAGCAGGCTCCCTGCCGCGCAGAGAGCCCGATGCGGGGCTCGATCCCAGGACCCTGGGATCTGACCTGGGCCGAAGGCAGACGCTTAACGACTGAGCC
>CM053606.1:22555814-22739193 GCA_028646535.1 Procyon lotor
AAAAAAAAAAAAAAAAAAAAAAAAAAAAAATGGGGATCTGCCAGGTGCAGCTTTGGGAATGGTTAACTGTGTTGAGTCCTGATCTATGCAAGGTCCATTGCCCTAGAAATATCACTGTTGTGACCACAGCCACCAATAGGACTCAGAGAACTAATGGAACCAAAGGCTCCATCACCAACCAAATCTATAATGTCTTTGATATCTGTCGGAGTTACTCCTAGAAGAATGTAAAACCCACAAGGGAAAAACATAGCCTAAGGGAAACTTGAAGGGTCCTAATTTACCTGAAAGTGTAGTTCCCAGGGACGAGCTTACTTAGTTTTAATATGGCCGTGTCTTCAGAAATCTTCTCTTCTCTCAGAGGTCCCTTAAGCTCCTCCCAATGGTATTGGACGATTTTATCATCATCAGTGCTTTCTTGACCATAAAGAAACATCAGTTACAACACGAGAGCGCTGGGTCTCAGCACTTACCCAGCTGACACAAACCAGGGCAACTACCCAGAGATGTGAGGCTAGGAAAACTTCATGAAATGACAGACTATCTCTCCAGAGTGTTTCTTCCCTAGGAATATTGGGTCATTCTGCCTCTCTATGAATATTCCACTGCGTAGTTTTCCAAGGACTCCAACACAGGCAACCTCTGGTTAAAATGCTACTGTATGAAAAAAGGAAAATCAGGGCGCCTGGGTGGCTCAGTTGTTAAGCATCTGCCTTCAGCCCAGGTCAGATCCCAAGGGCCTGGGATCGAGCCCCGCATCGGGCTCTCTGCTCGGCAGGAAGCCTGCTTCTCCCGCTACCATTCCCTCTGCTTGTGTTCCCTATCCCGCTGTGTTTCTCTCTGTCAAATAAATAAAATCTTTAAAAAAAAAAAAAAAAGGAAAATCAAAAATTCTTAAACACATGAAAAGATACTCAACCTCACTTAAAATAAAAGAAACGCAAATTTAAATTACACTTCAGATACTATTTTTTTTAACCTACCTGATTGGTGAGGCCAAAGTTTCAGAACACACTCTACAGGTGAAAGTACAGAGCAAACCCTCTCCTGAGTCACAGTGGAAGCCTATGGTGATGCTCTCTCCATAAAGAGCAATCTAGCAAAATTTGTCTTTGCCCCTGCAACTCCTCTTTGAGGAATTTATCCTACATATACACCTGCACATGTGTTAAATGTCACGCTTACAAGATTATTCATGGCAACATTCTTTGTAGCAGCAAAGGACCAAAAATAATCTAAATGGGCATCAATAGAGATTGACTGAAAACAAGTATACAGCCACACAGGGACATTATACAGCCATCTGATGGAAGGCTATGCAATCCTTTAGTGATAAAAGAAAAAACAACAAAACTATTTCACATACTGATTCAGAAAAATTCTTCAACACAGAGAAACAAGCATCGTACATAAGAGTATGTACTCTGTGTTACTGTAAAGATTACATATGTATTTTCTTACATATGCATAGACTGTCTCTAGAAAGAAACATGAAATAATACCATTGACTGGAAGACAACTGGCTACTCGGGAGACGGGAGTGGCAGTGATTCTCTCCGATGTACACCCCTGCACATTATTGAACTTTGACCTATTCAACAATATACAGTACAATGGGGCTACAGGAACCCTTTCTACCGCTCTCACAAGTGCTTCTTTCTGTTCTCTCTTCTCTCTTGGCCTCATTTTTCTACCTCTCATTTCTACCCTCTCATTCTACCCTCCTCTTCTTGCCAGCACCATCTACGTGAAATGTTAGACCTCGCTGGAGACTCCTCTGCTAGAACAGTACTGCGTTGGCCATAAGACGATTGGTGGCAAGACAATCAGGGTAGCAGGGCCTTACTGGGCCTCCAAGGGGACCAAGCAAATACTGCTGAGATGACAGGCCTGAACCCCCTGCACACATAGCCAGGATCAGTGGCAAAGACCCAAAAGTCTTCCCATGTCACCCATCGGGGGACACTATTTCAAAGGGTGAAATGTTCACAAGCCCAGTCGGGGCATGGAGTGCGTCCTGTGAGTCTCTCTGGGAGAAGGCCGACAAGAACCTGTCAGGCCATGCACGCTGGGGGAGAACTTCCAGCCAAGACCCTCAGTTACTTATCTTGTGACGAGGGGAAGGAGCTTTGTTTCCATAACTGAGAATGATGACTCTAAGCAAATTTGAAAACCAGCAAGTTTCATACAAAATAATGCTAAAGATCTGCAAAATCCCACTTTCTTACCATCTCAAAAGAGCAGAAATATTACTTCAAACAAGCCACATGGGGATTTTAAATAGGGTCTGTCTGGTTTTTACTTCCTAATCAGTTGCTTGAGATGGGTAGTCTTCCCCTAACATGGCCAAGAAGATGGGCCTAACCAGAATACAGACATAGATGGCTCCAAATCTTCTTTTCTTTATTTTTTTTAAAGTAGGCTCCACACCCAGCAGGGAGCCCAACACATGGCCTGAATGCACAACCCTGAGATCAAGACCTGAGCTGAGATCAAGAGCTGGACACTTAACCAACTGAGCCACCCAGGTGCCTCTGGCCCCAAATCTCCTACCAGCGTTTTCTACCACAGTTCACAGTGAATGCTCTTCTAAATCATCACGCCTAGACAAGTACTTACGGCTGCCATCAATGACCGTAGAAGTGGTCGGCAGAGAGATCTCCTGGAACTGTGGTGACACAATGGCAACGGGAGGCCGATTCTTCCGGGGCTCTGCAAGAAAACAACATGGAAGAAATTGGAAGAGGAGCTTTTTTAAATTAAAAAAAATTTTTTTAGCTGTTTTTATTTATCCGATTTTTTAAAAAGATTTTATTTATTTATTTGACAGAGAGAGAGCGCGTGCGCACAAGCAGGGAGAGCGAGAGAGGGAGAACCAGGCTCTCCACTGAACAGGGAGCCCAATGTGGGGCTCAATCCCAGGACCCTGGGATCATGACCTGAGCCAAAGGCAGACGCTTAACCTCACTGAGCCACCCAGATGTCCTGGGAGCTGGGGTTTTGTTTTTGTTTTTAAAGACTTTATTTATTTGTGAGAGAGAGAGAGAAAGAGAGAGTGCACAAGCAGGGGGAGTGGCAGGGAGAAGGAGAAGCAGGCTCCCACTGAGCCGAGAGCCTGACATGGGGCTCGATCCCAGTACCCTGGAATCATAGAAGAGGGGCTTTATGAATTACAGGAGGAGCAGGTCTATGTGGGTGAATTATAAATTAGTTTCCATTACATAACTGAAGGGTGCAGCACCACCGAATGGAAAGTCACAACACCAGGTTACCATTCCAGTATAAGACACGTGGAAGCATCAGAACTCTTCCAAACCTGACCACTCCTAAGACCATGCCTAGTGCGTGCTTTCAATGCTCACCTGCTATCTTGTTTATGAGAAGGACTACAGCGGCACCAGCTGAGTAGAGGTGGACAACAAACAACCTTTGTGCAACAAGGGCCTTGACAAACAAACTATCCCTTGGCACGGACTGTGCTAAAAAGAGAACGGATGATTTCTCAACCATCCCTGAGCTGATCGTTTCTAGGCCTGAGTGATGGCAGGGTCATAAACCAGTCAGTCCACCTGAGTGACTATGAACTACAAACCCAGTGGACTTTTCTTTGAGAAAAAAATCCAACAGTCTTTATGTTAAACACATTTTTAAGACAATGAAAGGATTACCTTGACTACAGAGTTCAAGGAACAAACAGAAAATCTGTTACCAACAAAGACAAAAACAGTATTGAGAATTTGTGCCAATGTATGTCACTCTCCACCTTGCCCCAAATATCCCTAAAGGTGTAGTAAAACAAGATACTTTGTTATTGCACTGTAGTTTACCAATGGTGGATCACTTAAAAAGAATGATGGGATTTGTTTGCTTTCCAAGGTGAAAGAAGATTGGCAGGGTTTAAATGAGGAATTCTGTGCACAAAACCCATATCTGGAGAGCGATCAGAAAGAGCCACCCATTTGGCTGGTTCTCCTTCTACATGCTTCTCTCAGGCTCCTGGCTTTCTGGTGTCTCTTCATCACAACACAGGGTCCTCTCTCAGCGTGGCCTACTTGGAGAAGTAGTTCTCAGCCAGGCTACTGCTCAGGCCATACTGCACTGGGGGCCATTCGACGAATATTTCCCCGCCCAGCCAAATGTTCCAACTAGAATCAAAGTATATCCACTGCCACCCTAACCTTTTACTACATTGAACTAGTAACTGCCCAGTGAATACACGAAAAAAAAGAACAAGAATGGGAATTAAAAACCCTTCAAGTCAAATCTCTCTCTCTTTGGGAATCCTGCAGAGGAAGCAATGAAGACTCAGCCAGGGCTGGGAAATTCATACCTGGTTTTACCGTCACGTTCACATAGCCTTCCCCATGGGCATTTTGACCGTCTACAATCACTTTGAATTCATATAAGCCTGGAGTAAGCTGCAGAAATAAGAGATCTTTTAGATAACCACAAAGAGCAGAAATTCTATGTAAAATAACACACATATCTGAGCTTTCCACACAGATACTGCACTGTCTTGCACAGTTTCCAAAATGGAGAGAGTAAACTAGTCGAAGAGATGAAACAATGAATTATAAACTAAAAAACCATAGCTTTTAATGTGAATCTTATTACTAGCTGACTCTAGAACAACAAAAGGGAATTCAATATCTCTGTACTGCCATTTTCTTTCCTGAAGAACATTAAGGGCCCAACCATCCTATTTCATAGAGTTATGAAATTAAAATAATCATCTCTGCAAAGAAAATCATTTTGTAAAAATACCAAATAGCTCCCAAATATCTGAATATTTTTCCCTTCTGATTTCCACTAACTGTATAAACATAAAAGAAAGAAAATCACCCACAATCCCACTGTCCTAACATACCAGTTAATCCTATTTCTCTTACTTCCTTCCAATCCTTGACCACATACAAAGAATGGTTTTTAAATGGTTCATTCGTTCAGCAAACATTTATTGAGAACCAATTATGCGCTGGACATTATCCTAAGCTTGGGGTTTGGAGAGGAATAAGATCAGATCACTACAAGGAATTGGACTTTCAAGGTCCAGTTAAAATCAAGGTGTGCACCAAGTTTTTGTTGTTGTTGTTAGTTCATGTCTTTTATTAACCCATATTCAAGTACTTGTCTTCTGGTTTGTTGAAGCAATAGTTCAGACAACATTTCCCACAAGAATGCCTGTCAGAGCGGCCAGCCATAAAAACTCCAGCACTGTGTTCATCTGAAGGGCACTCTCGATGAAGGCTGCCATTCTCATCCACCTTCAGGCATTTCAGGACAGCCAGCTTAACCTTCTTTCTCTTATGCTTATTCTCTTTGGGAGTGCTGCAAGACTCCTTCCTTCTTTTTAGCCCCACCACAAAGTCTCAACACAAGATGAAGAATGGCCTCCTTTTGAATGCTGTAGTCACACAAAGTTCGTCCATCTTCCAGTTGCTTGCCAGTGAAGACCAGTCTCTGCTGATCAAGAGGAATTCCTTCCTTATCTTGGATCTTGGCCTTTACGTTTTCTACTCTAAGGATTCAACCTCAACCTCAAGAATGATGGTCTTCTCCGTAAGAGTTTTCACAAAAATCTGCATCTTGGCAGCAGTCCACTGCAAATCGCAGATTGGAAAGAAAAATCTGCATTAAGCTTTTTAATTATTCTTTCTTCGGTTCATTTAACATAAGCACCTTCCCCCATTATAAAAGTCTCTTTAATGGTCACTTTCATAGCTGCAGAATAGTGCACAAGTAAATGTGTCATATCACATAAGTGTTCCACATTGTTGGTATGTGGGTTGTTCCCAGGCTTTTTCTATTATAACCAATACTGTGATGAACATCTTTCAGACGAATGAGGTTCCTCCTTTCTTCCGAATGATCTTCTTTGAGCAATACTGACTAGAGTTTTTGATGTTTTTCTTCTTGGAAAGCTCTCGTTCCTTGGCTTTCACTTCTCTCATTTCCTTCAGTTTCTTCTTTCTTGCACACCTTTAAGGACAGTGTTCCCCAGGATTCCAACTGCACTCTACACACTCTGTCTGGATGATCTCATATATTACCATGACTTCAAACATCATCTCTTTGAGGTTGGTGTGCAAATTTCTCTCTCCAGCACAGACCTGTGTCCTGATCTCTAGGCCCTGAGGCCCAGCTACTTCCTGGAGACCTCCACTCAAATGTTTCACACGTACTTCAAACTCACTCTGTCCAAAAATGATTTAATCATACACAAACCTCATCCAAACTTGCTCCTCTTTCTGTATTCTTCATTTCAGTGAACATCACCACTGTTGTACCAACATCTACCCAGGTGCCTGAGCCAAAAGTCTAGAATGATCCCAGACTTCCCTTCCCCAACACCGACACCCCATCACTTGATCACCAGGCCTTATCAAGTCAACCTCCATTACATTCCTCACACCCACTCACTTCTGTCCATTCCCAAAGCCATCATCTTAGATTTCAACCATCATAGCACAGTTGTTAAAAGCAAGAGCTTCGGGGATAGAAGGTTCCAGTTCAAATCTACCATTTAACAGCTTTGTGAACTTTGGCTAAACTACTTTATTTTTCTAATTTTTAGTTTTGTCATTTATAAAACAGATACAGATATTAGTATCTACATCTTGGAGTCATTACAAAGATAAAATGAAGTTAGTGTGTAAAACAATTAGCACTGTGTCTGGCACATATTATGAGCTCAACAGTGGTCTCTAAAGTTTTATTGGCTTTTTAACCCAGGCTATCACCATCTCACACCTACATCTTTCAACAGATTCTCATCTGGCTTCCCTAGTTTGAATCTTACTTCCTCCAATCTGCAGTCAGGGTGAGCTTTCTAAACCAAAAACCTGAAGTAGTCTTTCTGCTGTCTAAAACCTTTCAAAGGTTCCATATTCCCTAGGGATAAGATTCGCAGTGTTCACTCTGGCCCGTGCATCTCTCCAGCTTTGTGCCACTGCTCTTCTCATGCCAGAGGGTCCAGTCACACTGGACCACACAGAATTCCCTTTTTGCCACACCTTCTGTTTGGCCCAGTGGACACTGCTTCCCCTGCATCAGCACTCCGCCCTTTACTAAGAAAGTGAGTCACATGTCATGACCCCCCTGTGTAAACTCTAAGAAATCAAACTCCCCAGGGCTTCACTACTCCCTGCACTGACCGAGTACATCCACTGTTGTAACTGTCTGCTTCTGGCCAGTATCACTGGTGAGACTCTACTGTCCTTGAATGTGAAGATTTTGATCAATTCACTGTTAAATCCCCACCACCTGACATATAACTAGTGCGCGATGAACAGTTGTTGAAGAAAAAAAGAAAGAATGAACGAATGAATGAGACTGCCTGGCCAAAGAATATGAACATTTTTATGGTTCTTAATAACTACACTGAATCCCAAAAAAGACTGAGCCAATTTACACAGTCTTGTGGCCACAAAAAACTTAGCTTATCTCCCAAATTCTAAAATCCTTATGTTACCCTTAAAAGCTGTGTAGTGTGTATTTTCAGCTATCACCACCATGCTTATACAGTCTTCTCACCATAAATGAACATTTGAGAATCATACACTAACAAATACTGGATGTCAGCCAGACTTTTGGAGGATTCACATCTGAAAGATTGTTCCTGATTTAAGTGTGAACAGAAAATTTTACATTCTACATTTTAGAAAATGGTCAGCACCTCTACCCCAGCCCTGCAAGCGAGAGGAAGCAAATTCACCTTGGACAGTTTGAGGATCTGAGAATGTTTCCCTTCCATCTCTCCACTGTAGTCTTTAGGATGAGTAATCAGCTGCCAGTCGTAGGTGTAGGTTTCTCCTATAGAAGGGCAGTTACAAAAATCATGAAAACACACTCCTACACACAAAGAGGACAGCCACACAGCCTGCCAATAACAAATCTCTTCTACATCTTGACAAGGCCTTAGTTTTTAAGATTCTGCCCCAGAGCCTATAGGGAAAACCAAACGTTTTGTTGAAAGAAATGGAGGATTCTGCTGACTCAGCTACAGTCAGGCCTTCCTTCACCCTCTCCCAGCAGTGCTCTCTCCTGCCCCACACCCAGCCTCCCTCTGAGAGTGGCCAAGCCTCCCTCCAAAGACCAGGTTGCTCATGGTGTGGCATCACAGTGAAAATACATGCCCTACCAACCACTATAGACGAACTCACTGGGAACAAAGGCCATTTTCTTGCAAAACTTCTTTTGCAACAAAGAACAGCAATGACTTCTAAATAACATGGTTCAAAAATAGCTTTTTTACAGAGTGCTAACAATGCTTGTCTCACTGAGGTCATCACACCCTGGTGAGTTAAAAGAGCTACTTCATTCCTGCTGAGCTAAATAACACACTGCAGAAGATGGTAGGGGATGGCCCATTTAAAACAGGCCCCACTGAAATTATTTAAGATCAAATAAAGCAGTAAATGGTCCTCATTTGTAGTTCAGACTGTATGACTGGGTAGGACAAGAATCAAAATGGAATCCTGCCCCTGTGAAAGTGGTCTTAAATTCTGAGGGGAACGAAATTCACATCTGATAAGGGATGGATGGGACTGGATAAGAAGGTTTAGTTTATGTTACTACTCTGAAGAAAAGAAAAAGAAAAGAGAAGAAACCTCAAAAGCATTAACAGAGAATGGTCATCTCTTTCTTAGTTCATGAGTTCAAAAGTAAATTAGCACACAAAATCGAATTCCAAGATTCTGAAGACCAGATTTTATTTTATAAGCCTGAGATGCAAAATCTATCACTCTTCCTTCCTCCCCAAAATACTAGCTTTGTGTTGGACAGTCATCATGCCTGGACAGCTCTCACAAATGTATTCTGTGGAAGTCAGGTCAGGTGAGAAGCAGGAAAGCAGCAGCAGCCATGGGACTGGTGCTAAGAGATGATTTTTCTTCCAACTAGAATTAGAAATTTTTTTTTTCCACAGAGAAAACAGACTCACACTAGTTTGGGAACTGACAATTTTATAATATCTCGGGCTGGCAATGCAATTTCAAGAAAGGGCAATATTCCTAGGACAGAAAAGTTTGGGGGATGAATTATACCTCACAGCCAAAAATTTGCCCAAGGGTAGGAACAACTGAGGATAGGTCTGCTAGACAGAATGCTGGGTTAAATGATTTAGAGCAGTGGTTTTTAAACCATGCCTCCAAGAGTGATCCTGAGAGGTTTTCAGGGGCTGCCGCAGGAGATGATGAGGGGGAGGAAGAGTAGGCAGAGCCGGTCCTGTTCCCTTGTCCCCAATCTTTGAAGGTTTGAAACCATCCATCCATCTCGTGTATCTGATAAAGGCTGAACAACCCGTGGAGAGGAGAGTTGAAAAGAGTCGGTTTCTCAACCCATGTGTTTTAGACTTCATCAATGTCTCCACTGTATGGAGTGCTTGGGTGGCTTACTTGTTGAGAGTCTGCCTTCAGCTCAGGTCATGATCCCAGGTTCCTGGGACTGAGCCCTGCATTGGGCTCTCTGCTCAGCGGGAACCTCGCTTCTCCCTCTCCCACTCTCCCTGCTTGTGTTCCCTCTCTTGTTGTGCCTCTCTGTGTCAAATAAATTAATAAAATCTTTTAAAAAAAAGGAGTCTCCACTGTATTTTAACTACAGTCTGTCCCTAAGCCCTCTTTAAATAGAACCCATGCGCTGATCTACAAGACAGCAACTCACAGACATGTATGAGCAAATAGGGGTTAGATAAGAAAATAAAGCAGAACACAGTGCTTTTCACAAAACAGTGGAGGCAACTGCAGCTCAAAGCAGTTCTCACCTCCACCTTCAAAGGCTAACAAGTTCATTCACCTCAACTTACCACCAGAGGGGGTAAGGATAAAGCTTCTCCGGAGGAAAATGGAATGAACTGATAAGGAAACCTCAATTTGAGGGCAGAAATATAGAATGGTGAGGGCATTTAGGTTCTGGAAAAGTACTTTTGCATAAATATACTAGTTGGTTTGGCCTATTGAAAGGAGGACTACTGTATAGTAAAGCTGTGTACATAAAATGAAAAGATCCCATCCTGAATCCTAGAGTATGGCATTCTATTCTATAAACCTAATGCAATCATTTTCCATCACAGTATGCTTCACTATTGTCATAGAAGGTCTTAAGAAGTACATACGTGTTTCTAAGCCAAATTTCGGTATATTAATATATATTTCAAAGGTGAAAGGGATGCTCATATTATAAAAGTTTTCTTAAATAGTGAATGCATCATCCCCTAATTTATGTATTTCATAGATCTGAATTTTAGGTATCACATTGGGCCTGTCTTTTTTTTTTTTTTTTTTAATGATTTAATTAATTAATTAGAGAGAGCGAGAGAGAGAGAGAGCGCGAGAGAGAGAGAGAGCACAATAGCAGAAGCAGAGGGAGGGAGAGGGACAAGCGGGGCTCAATCTCACTACCCTAAGATCATAACCTGAACTGAAATCAAGAGTCAGATGTTTTGTTTTGTTTTTTTTTTAAGATTTTATTTATTTATTTGACAGAGAGAGAGACAGCAAGAGAGGGAATACAAGCAAGGAGAGTGGGAGAGGGAGAAGGAAGGTTTCCGCTGAGCAGGAAGCCTGAGGTGGGGCCCAATCCCAGGACCCTGGGATCACCCTGGGATCATGACCTGAGCTGAAGGCAGACGCCAATGGCTGAGCCAACCAGGCGCCCCAAGAGTCAGATGCTTAACCAACAGAGTCACCCAGGAACCCTATCTTCTTTTTTTTTTTAAATGTCAAATCTGTATCAGCCATGATCTTAAATAACTCCTCTACAAGTTCTATATCTGCTATTTACTGGTTGTTTGGACAAAATAAATAGGTTAACCTCAGTCTCAGTTTCTTTCTCTTTTAAAGGGGTGTAATACAACCTCCACTTAATGAGCATCAGCTATATGCTAGGCACTGAGGTAGGTCCCTCACATACTGTTTTATTTTGCCCTTAAAGTAACCTTAGGAAGTAGAAATTATTATCTTTATTTTACTGAGAAAGAAACAGAAGCATAAAGATAATTTGCTTCAAATCATTCAGCTAATGTCTGGCTGAGCTGGGATTTGAACCTAGGCTTGACATCAAAGCCCATGATTTTAAACATTACATTATACTGCCTCTCACAACAGATAAACATTTGTGCATGTGCATACTACAGCCTGTTCGCTGCAATGAGTAACTGAGTTAAGGTATATATATATCATAATTTAAACATTATCCAAATGTAACTAGGGGATGTTTTACCTTCAAGTGGTTCTTGGAGAACGTATGCATTTAACTGAACTTCATTCTTAGGCAGGGTAATCTGGACACTCTTCCCAGCAGATACCACCAGTTCCTTTATAACTGGAAACAAAGAAAATAATCAAGAGATAAGATATTAGATGCAGACTACCTCATTCCTCCCCATGCTTTTGGGGTCATATTTCTTTTACAAACAATATTCAGCTACTGCTTTTATTTCCTCATTATTTACCTACTCTCTAATCCCCTGAAATTTTATTCTGCCCCCATTTTTCCACCGAAAAAGATCTTTTGAGGTCATCCACAAACTACTCCTTAGCAAATCCAGTAACTGTTTCTCAACCTGCATCCTTTACTTCAATGGCATCTAATACTGTGGACTGCCTCGTTATTAAAAGTCTCAGGTTATCATGACACCATATTATTCTACTTTTATTCCTTTGTCTCTGAGTTTTTCTCCACTGTAGTTTAACTACAGTCTGTCCATAAGGCCTCTTTATATAGTAATTTTCATGGAGTTCAATTATCAGAGTTCAACAGTGTTTCAAGGATCATCTTTATGCTGATAAACAATTTTCTAATAAAATACATCTATAAAATTCCAAGAAGAAAAGCCAAATGTTGATCATAAAGCCTGTCTTAATTTTGTTCTATTCTAATTGCTACAACCATAGACTTAGGTTATTCCAAAATCTTAACTGGTCTTGCCTCTGCCAGCACTCCCCATTCTAATCCATGTCTTCCTAAAACACCCACCATCATTAGTTTTTCTAAAATACTTCCCCCACCATGTTACTCTCCTACTTAAGAATCCCTGCTTCCATAGCACGTTCAAGGCCAACTGCTAACCTGGCGTTGGAAAACCATCACCATGATCATACTACCTCACCCTTCTTACCCAATTCTGCCTCTAATTATATTCATTTTCTTTCCTGGGCTCCATGGAAGACATGGTCTACACTCCGGGACTTGACTAATGCTATTTCCTTCAAGTGAGGTGTATGCTTTCTTTATTCTCCATCAGTACTTTGTTTCTAGCTTAAAACCAGTCTTCTCTCCAAGAAATCTCCCCAGACCATTTCAGTTCAAACCTATCTACTTTCTGAATGAAGTACCTCAGCATTTTTTGGAATACCCATGTCAGCTAATAGCTATTTACGGTCTTCACACTATTTCAATAGCTACTTCATACACATCTGGGTTTCTCAACCTTGGCACTACTGACATTTAGGACCAGATAATTCCTTGTTGTGGGGGTGGGGGAAATTGTCCTGTGCACTGTAAGACAGCTGGCAGAATCCCAGGCCTCCACCCACTAGGTGTCAGTAGCACGCCCAAAAGGTTGTTGAGAACCACTACTATATAAATCTTATTTCTCTGACAATAATGGTTATTTGGTATGAGACCTAGGAACTAGAGAGCTTAAAGCAATTAAATGGCTGATCCATTCATATTTCAAGACCAAGGGGTAAGAAGGACTTCCCTGACAAACATGAAATTTGAGATGTATCTGTCTGCTTAGGAACACTGCACTGAAGAAGAAATGAAATCTGCCTTATGGAAACTTCAACATTTAGATACCCTA
Source organism: Procyon lotor (assembly GCA_028646535.1). NCBI lineage: Eukaryota > Metazoa > Chordata > Mammalia > Carnivora > Procyonidae > Procyon > Procyon lotor. Next base: position 22,568,617 of record CM053606.1, read on the forward strand.
AGAGGCTGAATAAGAATTCTCTGAAGTAAAAAAAAAAAAGTAAAAAAAAAAAAGTTAAAAAAAAAAAAAATTCTCTGAAGTAAAGACCAGTTAAGGGCTAGTTGGCTTTGGGGAGAATTGTGACTGCTTTAGCCTGCAAATCTCTTGTTTTAGAATATGAACAACAAGGGAGCAGGTGGACAGCTTTAAAAATACATTCCAAACCAATTTGGTTTGCTTATTAGGCCTTCTTGTTGTTAATATCAGGCATCTTTAATTTTGACTATGGGATCATCGTGTACTGTCTCAAGTTATAGAATGCGAAAATACAGTTTAAATCCTTGCTGCCCCCTTTTAATCTTAACATGAGTCTTGTGTTGTCAGGGAGTTTGGCATGTAGGTTGAGCTGAACTCACCTATTATTGTGTTGACCTCATGTTAACGTCAGTATGTTGACTCATATTGAATGTAGCATCTACTAAAACTCTCAAGCTTTTATTTCATGTACTGCTGTTATGATTCTTTTTCATCATTCTCGTTTGATTCATTTAGGAGCTCAGATTAGTACTTTAATTTTATCGTTTTAATTCATCTAAATTTAACTAAAATGTTTTAGTTCTTTGTAAAAAAAAAAAATTCTCTGAAGTGACTTTCAAAAAAAAAAAAGAGAAAGCACTATACTCAGAAAGAGTATAATGGACAAAAATACAGTGTTACTCAACAATGAATCTTGGAACACTGAAAAAATAAAATTAAATTAAAAAAAAATACAGTGTTACTCAAACTCTTCACACTTACACCAAAAATTACAGGCATTCTGCCCAAACACAAAAATTACTTTAGTGCCTTAAGATTGAAACCCCCAAAATTTCATGTTATACTGCCATGAAAGAAGAGCCTAGGAAATCAAAAATCAGCAAAAATTCATTTTCACTGGCTTTGCTTCACCCTGTTGCCTTTTTCAGGGGATAGAGATCAAGTTAGTTTCCTTGATTAACCATTTCCTCCTAATACCTTAGGCCAGCACTCACGAAGCACAGACTGGTTGTTAGGGCAATACTCCTTATAAATCTCCTTCCTATGGATGGAGATTCTTTATTTAAAAATAAAGATGTTGCCAAAACCAAAAAGACAAATATCTGACCTACAATCAGCCATTCAGAAGGCAAATAGGTACAAAGATCCAACTTTCTTCCCCGTGGCTTCTATTTGTTTGGTTCCTTAAACATTACTTAATTGAATCTTGTGTCTTTAAATTCCAGGCACAGTGCAATCTGGCTCTGGGAAAATGAGCCTCATTAATTCCCATAGGCTGGGGCCTGTTGAGAAAAGGATGGAGAGCCCCAAGTCCTATGATTACAGGAACAAAGACAGGATTATTTTTTCTCTAACCTAACAGTACTCAAAAGTCATGCCTCCCTCCTTTCCTTCAACTACACAGAACACTGTGATCAAATGCTCTACTTTCCCATCCTATCTCCAAGGACAGCAAAGGGCCTCACCTGGGTATGGTGCTGAGGTGCTCTGGAAAGAGGCCTGGGGGCTAGGGGTAGCATAAGTGTAGGAAGGAGCCACTGGCAGAGGGGTAGAAATCTGGATTTTCCCAAAGCTTTTTACTTGCTGAGTGCTAGGTGTGGTACCGGGATCCTCTGATGTCTCAGGTTGGACTGACACATTCTTTGACCAACCAGGAATCTCCGCAGTCAGGACGGGGGTTAAGGGACTGGAAATTATGATGGCCTTGCGGACCTAAAGAAATGCAAAAATTCATTTGAATAGGCAAAAGTTACAGCACCAGTTTTTTAGGTTATGTCTCATAAAATAATTGCATGCTAAATGTTTTTATGAAAAATGTAAAACCGTCAAAAGTATTAAAGGAACTAATCTCACCACCCAAACTGGTGTTAAAATGTTGTTATAAATCTGCCCAATCTTTTTCTCTACACAAAGAGGTTTGCTTAAAACAAAATAGTAATAATCATTCTATGTATACTTTTATCTTCTTTTCTCAACATTTATATTCAATCTTTCTACAAATACTTATTAAACACTTACTATGGAACAGGCCTTGTGGACCCGAAACATAAATAAAATATAATTGCTATGCTCAACATGTGCACAATCCAGTGAGAGAGAGACAAAAACATAAGTCAAAAGGATGAATACATCTACAAAAGTGACGATGAACCGAAAAACTACAGTCTGAAGAGTATTTAATTCCTCTCTTGGAGAGGAGTGTGTGAAGGATGGTTTAAATAAATAAAGGCATTTTCTAGAGGAGAGTCCTAAGCTGAGTTTTAAAAGGTGAACCACTGTTTACCAGACAAAAGGCTGAGGGGAGAGCTGAGTATTGGTACAGGAAATAAGATTAGCACGGCTTGTGCTGGGAACTGAGAGTCAGAAGCAAAGTGAGAGGCAGGAAGTAATGGAGGATGAGCTGGATAGATAGTCAAGGGCCAGATGAAAGAAGCCATGCTACTCTGAGGTGCCAGGTAATGGTGAGCAATTATTGGGTTGTACACAGGGAAGTGACAAAGTCAGATTTCTGTTTCAGGTGGATCATTCAGGTTGCTGCATCATGTAAGGGTTTGAGGAACTAAGACAACAGCAGGAATACCACTTCGGAGGGTACTGCATTCATCCAAATGAGAAATGATGAGCGGCTGAACAAAGCTGGTGGTATGAATTGTTTTTAAATCAACCTAACTGAAGTGTCATTTACATCAAATAAACTGCACACATTTAAAATGTATGGGTCTATGAGTTTTGACAAGGGTCTAAACCCACGTAACCACAATCAAGACAAAAACCATTTCGATCGGCCCCAGAAGTTGGCTCATTCTCCCCACCTCCCCCCTCAGGCTCATGCAATCACTGGTATGTTTTCTGTCCCCACTAGTTAGTTTGGGCTTTCTTGTATTTCATATAAAATTAATCATATACATACTATTTTCGTTTCTGGCTGTTTTCACTCAACATAATGTTTTAAGGATTCATCCATGGTATTGTGTATGACAGTAGTTCATTCCTTTTTATTACCAAGTAGTATACTATTCTAGAGATATACCAAAATGTATTTATCCATTCATCTACTGATATTTGTTTTCAGTTCTCAACTCTTACAAATAAATCTGATATAAATGTTTGAAATCCAAAGTTTTTATAAACAAGTGTTTTAATTTATTTTGGGTAAATACTCAGAAGTATTTATTGCTGTTTACATATAAGTGTACGTTGAGCTTTATAAGAAACTGTGAACTGTTATCTAAAGCGGCTCTACCATTTTGCATTTCCATCAGCAATGCATGAGAGCTCCAGCTGCTCCACACTTCACCAATACTTGATATTCTTGGTCTTTTTATTTTTTTGTCATTCTAGTGCTATCTCACTGTGATACCTGCAGGTGTTCTTGTTTAATCTGATGATTAGCCAAGAATTTTGCAATAGGTTACACTCAGAATTGGGCCTGCTCTCTGTACTCTTTACTTCATGAGATTACTCCCTTATTTTTCAGCCTTCAACTCTGTACTCTGACTCCCCAAGTCAGTCAGAGCTCAGATTTCTGCCACCTATGCTACACATGGTTGAGGAATTCACAGCGCTCACCTGGCATTAGGTTCCATCTTTCAAAGACAGAACTCTGCCTCTATGATCTCTGCCTGCCTTTTTATCATGCCCTCTGGAATCTTCCTATTTGGGTGTAGTTTAGAGGGTTAGCCAGGGATTTTAGTAGAGTTTCTAGTCAAGTTATGGGTTTCACCATCTTCCATGTTGTTGTTGCTTACTTTCCCTTAAGTTTTCAGGTAATTTTTCTTTTTTTCTTTTTCTTTTTTTTAAATCAACATATAATGTATTATTTGCCCCAGGGGTACAGGTCTGTGAATCATCAGGCTTACACAATTCACAGCACTCACCATAGCACATACTCTTCCCAATGTCCATAACCCAGTCACCCTATCCGTATCCCCCCTTACCCCCCAGCAACCCTCAGTTTGTTTCCTGAGATTAAGAGTCTCTTATGGTTTGTCTCCCTCCCGATCCCATCTTGTTTCATTTTTTCCCTCCCTACTCCCCCCACAACCGCCCGCTCAGGTAATTTTTCTATCCTGAACTCTGTTCTTTGCCACTATAAGAAAATAAGACTGAGGTCTTATTTGCCACTTTCCTCTGCTGTGGGAGTTAGTGAATGCCCTCAGGCAAAAATTTTAAAAAGCTGCAAACTCACAATTATTATCACTTCCAGTTGCTGTTTTTCAAGAGTAAGCTCTCCTCTAGCTTCTGTCTGCTTTTGGATCCTTTCCAGTTTCCTTAAATACATTTTTTTTTTTACATATTTTATAATTATTAGCTGTGGGAGGATTCAGGGGACCACTTCACTCTGCCACCATTACTGGAAATTTCTCCAGTGGGATGGATTTTAAAATATTAAGGATCTAATATTTGTGAAGCCGAAATACATCTGGGGCTTGGGGAAAAGAATCCAAGATGACTCCCATGTTTCTAGCCTGAACTGAGGAACTAACTATAGTGGTGTCAAAAACTAAGACAGACTACAAAGGAGCAACTTTAGGAAAATAACAGGCAAGTTATGTTTCAGACATACTGAACCTGAAGTACAGCTGAGAAATTCAAATAGAGACCCAGGGTTGGAATCAAGTTCCCAAGATAGCAGCTGAAGCCATGGGAATGAATAAGCTTGCCCAAGATGAGCAAGTAAGGAAAGTAAACGAGGCTTAAAAACAAGAATTCCCAAGAATACTTAGGAATAACAATGTTCCCATAATGAGGAAAAATATTAATTAAAAGTGACCCAGAAATAACAGCACTAAAAGAACTAGTAGACAAAGTTATTAAATTACTATGATTATATTCTATATATTCAAGAAGCTATAGGAAAGATTGCATGACTGCATATATTAAGTAGAGACACAGAAGATATATATATATATTTTTTTAGAAGATATTTTTTTTAAGAAGATCCAAATCAGAGGCCCCTGGCCTGGCTCAGTTAAATGTGCAACTCCTGGTTTTGGCTCAGGTCATGATTTTGAGGTCATGAGTTCAAGCCCCAAGTCGGGTTCTGTGCTCACTGAGGAGTCTATTTGAGATTCTTTACCCCTTCTTCTCCCTCCTCCACTGCTTTCCCCCACCCCATTTGCTTTCTAAAATAAATAAATAAAATCTTAAAAAAAAAAAACAAAAAAAAACCCAAATCAAGCTTCTAGAGATGAATATTATAATGTCTAAGATGAAAAATACACCGTAGAAAAAAAATTTTTTGAACCACTGCTGTGATGAAGGTACGTTTATCTTGCTTATGTATAGACACACACATAAAAATATACTGTAAAGATTTAATGGCAGGGTAGACAATGCAGAAGAAAAGATCAGTAAAGTTAAAGACGTATCAACAGAATGATTCAAAATGAAACACACAGAAAAAAGAATGAAAAGAAATTAACAAAGCAACAGGTTTTAGGACAGAATCCTCTTTCTTGCTTTTCCCATTTTCTGGAGACCCACCCACTTTCTTTGGCTCATAGTCCCCTTCCTTCATCTTTAAAGCAAGTAATGTTACATCTTTCTGTATCTGTCTTCACAGTTATATTGTCCTCTTCCACTTTTAAGGACCTTGTGTTTAAATTGGGCCCACCAGGAAATGGAGGATAATCTCCCTATTTTAAAGTCAGCTGTTTAACAACCTTAATTCCATCTGCAACCCTAATTCCTCTTTGCTATGTAACATAACATATTCACAGGTTCCTGAGAGTAGGACATTGACCTCCTTAGGGGGACCATTATTCTGCCTATCACCATGAATAAATCAACAAAAAGAGATAAAATGGAATAAAAAAATACTCAGTTAAATTCAAGGAAGAACATAAAAATAGGGTAAAACGAAAGAAGAATGCATGGGACAAATAGAAATAAATATTAAGTAGATTTGAATCCAATCACACCAGTAGTCACATTAGTCTATACACCCCAATTAATCAGCAGACATTGTCAGATTGGATAAAAGCAACATCCAACTATATGCAGCCTATAAGAAATCCACTTTAAATACAAAAACACAAAGAGGTTAAAGGTAAAAACATGAAAAAAGATACATTACACTAATACTAACCAAAAGAAAGCCTGATCAGCTATATTAATATCAGATAAAACAGATTTCAGAATAAAGAATATTAACAGAGATAAGGAAGATAATTTTATGATGATAAAAGGGTCAATTCACCAAGAGGACAGAACAATCCTAAACATTTACACAGCTAATAAAACTTTCAAAGTACATGAAGCAGAAACTGATCTAACAGTTAGGAGAAACAGATAAATCCTCAAATACAGTGTGATATTTCATCCTCTCAACTGATAGAAACTAACAGAAAATAAGAATATAGAAGATCTAAACAAAAGTAACCAATTTGACCTAGTTGACATTTATAGAACAATCACCCAACAATAGGAGGATACATTTTCTTTTCAAACACACAAGGAACACTTAACAGGATAGACCATTTTCTGAGCCATAAAACTGATCTCAGAGCATTTAAAAGAATTCCTGAACTCTAGGAAACAAACTAAGGGTTGCTAGAAGGGAGGCAGATGGCAGAAAAGGGTAATTGGGTGATGGGCATTAAGGAGGGCGCTTGATGTAATGAGTACTGGGTGTTATACGCAACAGATGAATCACTAAATTCTACCTCTGAAACTAATATAAAAATTGTTAAAAAAAAAAAAAAGATTCAAGTCATATAATGTTCACTGACTATAATGCACTAAGTTACTGATCAATAATACCACAATATCTGGGACCTCCTCCAAATATTTGGAAATTACATAACATACATCTAAATAACCCAAGGATCAACGAAGTAGTCAAAAAGGAAACTTAGAAGCATTCTGAATTGAATGAAACTGTAAACACAAAATATCAAAATTTGTAGGTTGCAGCTAAAGCAATACTTAGGAGAAAATTTATAGCACTAAAATGCCTATGTTAGAAAAGAAGTCTCAGGGAGCCTGGATGGCTCAGCGGGTTAAGCCTCTGCCTTCGGCTCAGGTCATGATCTCAGGGTCCTGGGATCGAGCCCCGCATCTCTCTCTCTCTCTCTCTCTGTCAAATAAACAAATAAATAAAAATCTTAAAAAAAAAAAGAGTGGGTTGTTTTCTGTTTTTTTTTAAGATTTTATTTATTTGACAAAAAGAAAGACAGTGAGAGAGGGAACACAAGCAGGGGGAGTGGGAGAGACAGGGAGAAGCAGACTTCTCGATGAGCAAGGAGCCCAATGCAGGGCTCTATCCCAGGACCCTGAGAAAATGACTTGAGCTGAAGGCAGACGCTTAAGGACTGAGCTACCCAGGCACCCCAAAAAGAGTGAGTTTTATGGTATAGAAATCATACCTCAATAGAGTTGTTAAAAAGAAGAGTATGTAATGTATGATTCCATTTATTTAAAAATTCTAGAAAATCTATAATAAGCTAAAGCAGATTAGTGATTGCCTAGGGATAAGGGAGGGAGCAGGAAGGACAGATTACAAAAGGACAGGAGGAAACTTTGGGGGTAATGGATATACTCATTAGCTTTTTCGTGGCAATGGTTTTATGGGTACATATACATTAAAACACATTGAATTGTACACTTTAAACATGTACATACAGTTTATGATATGTCAATTACACTTCAGTAAAGTTGTTTTTTAGAAGTATGGTCTCCATAGAAGAGCAACCATTCAGTGTGGCTGGACTGTAAAGCACAGGGAGTAACAAAAGAGCTGTTCATATAACCAAAAATATACATACATATTTTAGAGATTTTATTTATTTGACAGAGAGAGAGAGAGAGAGAGATCACAAGCAGGCAGAGAGGCAGGCAGAGAGACAGGGTGAAGCAGGCTCCCTGCCGAGCAGAGAGCCCGAAGCAGGGCTCAATCCCAGGACCCTGAGATCATGATCTGAGCCAAAGGCAAAGGCTTTAACCCACTGAGTCACTCAGGTGCCCCTAACCAAAAATATATTTTTAATGGCTTCACAATTTCTACTTTCCCCTTATTAGACAAATTGCTTCCATTTTTTAATTAAATAAATAGCACCTCATCATTGTATGTGAAGCTTGCTCTTTATTTAGGAATCGCTGCTTTAGAATAGATTTCCCAGAAATAGAAGAAGAGTATAAATATTTTTAAGCTAGGCAGGCAGATTTTTATTTTTAAAGAAAGAATTTATTATTTGTTATTATTAATTTTTAAAAAAGTAGAGAGAAGAGATATGAAACAAATGATTTTACTTCAGAAACTACAAAGTAATAATGAAAATTTGTAGTGGGGCGCCTGGGTGGCTCAGTCGTTAAGCGTCTGCCTTCGGCCCAGGTCAGATCCCAGGGTCCTGGGATCGAGCCCCACATCGGGCTCCTTGCTCGGCGGGAAGCCTGCTTCTCCCGCTGCCATTCCCTCTGCTTGTGTTCCCTCTCTCGCTGTGTTTCTCTCTGTCAAATAAATAAAATCTTTAAAAAAAAAAAAAAAAAAAGAAAATTTGTAGAGATTGATATAGGGTTGAAACGTGGGTAAAATTTCCTTGGGCCATTTTTTTCTGACACATGACAGAAATCATAAAAACCAACCTAATTCTGAACTCACCATAAGTCATGTAATCATGCCCCAGGTGTCCACACCTGTTTCATCTTCAAAGAAGCTTTATTCAGAATGATGCAAGGCTCTTTTACACACTCTCTTTCTCCATCTTGCCATTTCTCCCTCCCTCCTTTTCCTGCTTCTTCCTTCTCCCTTCCTCCCAGACCCACTTGGGGCTGCCCTCTCCTAATCAAGCAAGCCAACCCAGTGATTAATACCATAATTCAAGATGACCCGAAAAACCTCCATCACGAGCTACTGTTCTGAGCATCAGGAGCCTGCAGGGCCCACGAGGGATGTTCACACTTGTCAGGGTCACATTATCACAGTCCAGGTAGGGGGCCCTCCTTGGTAATACACATGCTACCCAGGGGACTACTTAATACTAAAGAACACTCACAAAAATTGGCCTTTTGACACATTTTGTACACATTTGTACATCTGAGACACAACTGTATTAAAATAATACAAAAACTATCATTGTCATTAACAAAAATCCCGCTACAGTAAAGACAGTATCTTCTTGCAACAGCAAAGCCAGTGGTGTTTAAAGACACATCCCAGCCAGTTCTCAGCAACTGAAGCTGAGGCTGGAGAACAGGGCAGGGTTTATCTTTGGGGCTGTTAGTTACAAAGTCGAGTCTCTTCACAGTCTCCTTGGAGAAACTGAGGCTGCCATGAAGTGAGAAAGGGGGAGGGATGATAGGAGTGTTAGCTAAGAGATAGCCGGCTTTGAGACTTTCCTCCCATGGCTCAAGTTGCCAGCTAGCGAGACTCTGTTAGCCAATCCACACCACAACCTGCACCGCCTCTTGCCTCCTAAGTTAACAAAGTAGCCAACAAACACATTTTCAAATTCACTTCCCACAGTAAAAGCCAGATAAACAGATAAAAGAATTGGAATACTGAGGAGATTAGAGCAGAAAGTGAGCAGTTAATGGGGGGAAAGTAAGGAGAAGGTATTACGGTTTGGGCACTAATAATTGTGAGAAAGGCATAATACAATTGCAGGGAGTTCTGCACACCCACACACAACAGGGACGCACGCAGGCTGCCCAGTTTTTCTCTGGATGCAACAAGCCAGTCATGTAAGGTTAGAATGGGGGAGTGGAGGGTTGGGATGGCAGGGGCACTTAGTGTATATACATGTGCACCGACAGTACCAGAAGGTCACCGAGGGCTAAGAAAGCCACACAAATTATCCAGGCCAGAGGGCTGGAAGGGGGCGTGAAAGTTATTAGCCTGTCTGCTGCTCAGATAACTGAGAAAGAGGATCTGGGGAGAACTAGGCCCAGAGGAATTCCAAATATGTCAGGAAATAATAGAAGAATAAATGAACCTTCGGCAAAAATCTCACAAGCCTAAAAGATTACAGGAATGATTTTTAAAAAACAAAAACAGAGTGATCAAGCAAAAAACCCTGAAAACCACATCAAAAACTTGGATGATGGGAAACAGAAACTGGGTTTCTGTCCCAGGTTATGCAAGGCTCTTCTCTGTCACTGCCTACACCCCACACCTCTATCTGCTGGTAAGATGTAAGCTCCAGTTTTAGGTAGAGTCAGCACAAGAATGTAAAAAAAGGCAGCAGAGAAATGCCCAAAGGCTCAACTCCTTTATCCCCTCAGTCACCTGTCCCACAGAAAGGTGCTGGCTTACAGGGGTGGGAAGCTGTGGTTGTCTGGAAGCAGGGAGATGGTGGTGGCAGAGAAAGGAGCACCTCGGTCACCCTAAAGCCAAACCTTACATGTGGGGACACCTAACTGCACCTTCATTTCCTGAGCTCAGAGAAAAGTCCTCCTCCTTTCACAAAGCCGGGCTGGCAGCCTTAATTGCCAGTGGCCGAACTGCAGTAAGCCTTCATGGTCGTCCTTGCCAATGATGCAGAGATCCGCAGCACAGAAAGGATACAGCACTTAAACCAAGCAGTACAAGCCTCTCCTTTCAGCTGATAAAGGAGAATAAATTGGGGACATTCCTTTCATTTTTGGAATAAAGGTCTATAATACCTGCTCTTAGATACAATATATGTATGTTTCCAAAGGAATGGAGAATGTTACTGAGGACCCAATGCCTTTGCAGGATTCCAGGCATCTCAGGCAAGACAAGAGCAATTTAGGATACGATTTCTTACCACTTTGGATGCAGAGTAGCTTGACCTACCTTAGAGAAAACGGTACAAACTAGAAACTAGTACTGCTGGCCAGCCATCCCTAATTAGAAAGAGAAGATCTGCAGTGTATACACTTCTTTCCCTTTCCCTAGTGCATTAAGAAGTTTGAACTGCAAGTCCTCTCCTAAAAGGACTCTACCAATTCATTATTCTGAATGCGCAATGTGGTTCTACGACCCTTACAGAGTTATCCATGGCCTTCAAGATAAGAATCAAGCTCCTAAGAGTGGCATATAAGGTCAAACGTAATCTATCTGGAACTGAAGACTTCACTTTGCCCTATTTTTTAAGAGTGCTTGCAGTTCTCAGTAAGTGATGCCAATCTACATAATGCCTCCGTGCAACACTGCACAAACGCCCTCTCCCATTCTTGGGGTTCATAATTCAAGTTCAGTGTTCCTCCCCCCATGTCCACCCACTCTCAGTGTTAGACCATAAAACTCCAGATCCTATTCACTAGCAGCAATTTATTGCCACTGCCCACTGCAGGGGAACAAGGAAAAGAACTCCCCAGGATCCTCCTTCCGGGGTACACCTGAACTCACTAAGGCCCAAATTTGAGTTTTCACCATCTTCCAGAATATTGTAAGGCCTACATAAACCATAGTTCTCATTTTACAGGTCTATTTCTCATTCTACTGATCATGATTATCTGGAAGTATGCTGGGGCTGGCTCACCTGAGCTGGCTGTGCCCATATCTCCCAACTCTCTATTCAGTGATTCATGTTGGCAGCTCCAAAGTGGTCACCAGTGGTTATATTTACACCATGGAAATTGGCAAAGTATACAACTCAGTGCTTGTTTCTGTTTTTGTTGGGGAGGGAGGAATACCCAACTGTTAAACATTTACTACACCACAATGTTTTCCCTAAATGATTTATCCTTCCTATCCTGTGAGACCTAACTTCCTTTTCTTTCTCACCCAAAATTCCAATCACCTAGAATTATTCTTCCATGATCAAAAATCACGTAGTTGCTCAGTCATTTCATGTTTTGTTCCCTATACCTCCTGCAGGACAGGCTACAGAATTTGCAAGATACAATGCAAAATGAAAATGTGGGGTTCCTTGTTCAAAAAGTATTAAGGGAGTACCTGGGTGGCTCAGTCAGTTAAATGTCTGCCTTTGGCTCAGGTCATGATCCCCTGGGTCCTGGGAGCCTCACATCGGGCTTTTCCCTCTGTGGGAGACTGCTTTTCCCTCTGCCTCTGCCTGCTGCTCTGCCTGCTTGTGCTATTTCTTTCTCTCTGAGTGTCAAAATAAATAAATAAATAAAATTTTTTAAAAAAGTACTAAGAATTTCAAGACAACGGGGATGCCTGGGTGGCTCAGTCAGTTAAGTGTCTGCCTTCAGCTCAGGTCATGTTCCCAGGGCCATAGGATTGAGCCCTGCATCAGGTTCCCTGCTCAGCAGAGAACCTGCTTCACCTTCTGCCACTCACCCAGTTCATGCTCACTCTCTCTCTCTAATAAAAATAAATTTCAAAAATCTTCAAAAATTTCAAGACAATGACAGCAGAGCATTAAACCGAGAATAGGGCCCAAGTGTCCACACTTGTACAAATGCATGGGTCCCATGCCCATATAGTGATCCCTGACCACCTATCCTTAACAGTGAGTGTGCCCTTCCCTGAGCATACTATTTCCCATGTATGAGTCCTCCTTACTCTCTCACACTTCAGGATTGAAGGTAGGTTAGTATTTTATTTGCTCCCCTCCCCAATGCCCTTTGCATACATTCCTCTTCTAGCTTTCCTGTAAAACCTCTCTGCTCTGTCAACTTGCTGCATTTCAACTCTCACCACAGCTGTCCTCTTCCAACTGCCTCACTCCTCCTCCTATTTTGCTGAGGTCTTTGATATCGGCTCTTGAAACTCTTTACACAGGTCCCTGCCTAGAGTAACAGAGTTAAGAGGACAGACTGGATAGAATCAGACTGCCTGGGTTCAAGTCCCGGTACTACCATATACTAGTTATTGTTGCCTTGGCCATGCTCCTTAACCTCTCTTTTCCTGAGTTTCCTTGTTTCTAAAATAGAGATGACTAATAGTACTTCACTGGATTTCTTGTATAGATTAAGAGTTTAAACATGTCAAGGGTTCAGAACGGTACCTGGCACATAGTGAGTGCTCACTCAGTAAACATTAGCTATTGCTATCATCATCATCAAGTCTAAAGTCTACCTCCGTGTCTACATTGATAACTCATGTAACATGTATTTTGAGCTTCCTGAGTTGTTTGAGCTCCTTGTCTCAAATCAGTTCCTACTCTACTCTGCCTCAGAAACCCCCTTCCTTAGCTATACCTAGATCCTATAATCACCAGAACTTCTCCACTTCCAAAATCTTAAATTCAAATATCCCATCTCCTGATGACTACTTCCGGTCTTCCAGAACACACATTTACTTGTGCCCTCTATATCTGCCTCCCATGATGAAAACCTCTGAGTGCCAAACTCCTCTATCATATCTCTGTCAGCCCTTCCTACATCTGCCTCTTCTTATAGTCTCTCCTTAATCCACTCTCTTGACAATAACCTCAATTTCCACACCCCAATTTCCTCCTGCACAAGACTGGCAAAGTTCCAATCTTGGGTAAATCAAACTATCAGCCTCTTCTGGACAGGGTTGCTGAGAACTACTGTGGAGACTCATGTGACTGCAGAGATAGGTATCACTGTGATAAATTCGTAATCTCCCTCATCAGTGCTACCACCAATCTATTTCCTTACTTGCTTGGCCGTCTCCTACCCTTCACAATGGATGTTTCTCTCCAAACCTCTAATTTTCCTGCTCATTACCTACTGGTGCCCACTCCACCTATCTCTGTTTCTATTCTTAGGAAATGATCTACCCTACTTCAAAAGAACACGCATGTGACTAGAACGACCACAATTTCCTACTAAACCTATAAATCCACCTTAGCTACACCTATATTCGCCCATTTCTTCCTTCTTATCATGATGATGTCTCTCCTCCTGCTTAAGGCTAATCTTGGTCCTCTGTGAGCTGGATTCTAACCTGCTTGCCCTGGAAGGTAGTGGTTCTCAATGTGTGCTTCTCAGATCAGCAGCACTGGCACTTTTCAGGAACTTGCTGCAAATGCAAATCCTCAGGCTCCACTCTAGACCTACTAACTCAGAAACTCTGGAATTGGGGCCCGGCAATCTGTCTGTAGCAAGGCCTCCAGGTTATTCTGATGGATGCTAAAGCTTGAGAACCACTACTCTAAGGAATTATTTGTTGTTAATCCCCTTTCCTGTATCTTCAACTTCTTTCTTTAAGGCAATGGTTCCCCTGCCTGAAGAGCCTCCTATCTGATTCCTCCACATACATTCTTGCCCCTTTCCAATCTATTCACCACACAGCAACATATCTGATCAAGTTATCCCCTGCTTAAAATTCTTTAATGAATTCTCACTGATCTGAAGATAAAGACCAATATCTTAAGAAGGCCTCAATGTTCTCCACAGCTCCCAAGCCTCCTTCTGGGTCACTTTGTCGAGTAAGACCAGCCTCTCTCAACTTTCTGATCGTGCCATGCTCTAGGGCACCCAACAAACTTTGAAATTGTTCTCTCTCTGCCTAAAATACTCTGCCTGACTCTTTTCTAAACTCTTTCTACATCAAGTCTTAACGTACACTTTCTTTACTTAGTGTACCTAACTTTACCCCTTAGTATCAATTAGGTCCCTGTTAGATGCTTTGATATAACTGCATTTGCCTTCTCAAATCCACATCAAACTTACAATTATTTAATTATTATAAACATATTGTCATTTTCCTTGGCACAGCATAAGCTCAGCTGGTGCAGAAATCATGTCTATCTTGTTTACTATAATATTCCTAGTGTCCAGCTTAGTATAATACCTTGCACAGAGTGTGCAGTAAATATCTGCCAACTGACTGCGCCTTTGCATACCCTGTGCCTCTGTCCAGAACGTTTTTTAGTATCTTTAATCTCCCAGTGAAATCTGACATATCCTTCAAGAAATAAATTAAAGATGGTTGCAAGAGGGGAGGTGGGTGGTGGGAGGGATGGGGGAAATGGGTGAAGGGGATTAAGAGTACCCTTAACCTTGATGAGCATTGAGTAATATATGAAACTGTGAGTTACTATATTGTACACCTAAAGCTACACTATCACTGTATGTTATCTACACTGGCCTTAAAATTTTTAAAAAGAAGATTATAATCTAGTGTAGATTAAAAAGACACTTAAAAAGAAAAAAGAGGGGTGCCTGGGTGGCTCAGTGGGTTAAAGTCTCTGCCTTTGGCTCAGGTCATGATCTCAGGGACCTGAGATTGAGCCCCTATTGGGCTCTCTGCTGAGCGGGGAGCCTGCCTCTCCCTCTCTCTCTGCCTGCCTCACTGCCTACGTGTGTCAAATAAATAAATAAAATGTTTTTAAAAAAAAAGAAAAAAGAAATAAATTAAAGTCTTCCCTGCACATACATACCACCTGCCTGATCAAATGAATCACTTCCTCTTTTCTGTTCTACTAAATTGTGTATGTAACTCTACTAATGCAATAATTACACACTATTGTAAATACCTATCTTTGTGTCTGAGTCTCCACTCGACTGTCAACTCCCTGAGGGTATGGACCACATCTTGTTCACCTTTGCATCTCTAGTGCTTAGAAAAGGACTTCACATCGACAATAGACGCCTAAGTGTTTATGGGCATATTAAACCTAAGACTGTATCTCTAATATTACACTAATATTAAACACTAAACACTGAAAGGTTTTTTCTAATATTAAATCTGGGTTCCAATTCTAGGTTTGTTATTCATTAGCTGCACAATCAAACTGTTTAACCTCTTTGGACCTTGGTTTCCTCACTAGGGAAATGGGGCTAATAATACCAACCTGGAAATACTGCTATGGAAATTAAACAAATTGACACTGTACAACAATTAGCACACACAGTGCTTGGCATGTAGTAGCCTCCCCACTCTGGCTTCAACTTGATAGAGACAACTAGGACAAAACAAATACAAAAATAAGTCACGGCAATCAAGGAGGCTGAGCACAGAGTGAGTCACTCCTTTTAATCATTTGCCTAGGAAGATCAACAATGAAGAAACATAATAAGCAGAATAAACTCTACTGGTGGTATCCCCCTTGGCATATAAAGCTTGGTAAGAACTCACCCCAGAGACCTCTTGGCTAATAGCCACATCTGGCTCCCTAGCCCGGTAGGCCAGGACTTAGTCTGTGGTACCAGGAAAGGCTGCCTCGACTGGAACAGAAACTACCCCATAAGGAAAGTGTTTGCACGTGGGAGATGGGGAAGAGGGAGGAGAGCTTGAATGCAACCACATCTATCAAGTGTTTTGATCTGGCAGAAAATACTACAGAATCCTTGAAGACAGACACCACACAACTGCACCTTCCTGTAGCCAAGAACCACCTGAGACTAGATAATGAGCAGATTTCTGTTTTTACCAAAACAATGGTCAGACATGCATGCAGCGATCCTCTCTGAGGTCCAATTATGCCTGTACATCTGGGCAGCATTCACAAAGATGACACCAGGCAGCTTTATACGTACACACCTCGGCACAGAGTGCTACCCACAAGCACCAGCCTCACTGCTCATGTGTGCCAAATGTAACAGCAGATCTAACAGTTTCTCCGCTCCTTATTCATAATGTGCTTACCTCTGTAGAACCACTGGTATTCAGATAACCTACTTCCTTGGAGTCATTCACTTCAGAATGCTGTGTCACTATATGTGTAGTTACTTCTTCACTGGGACTATCTCTCTTCCAAAGCTTCCTGGTTAAGCTCTGATGGTCACTGGAAGATACAGTGGGTCTGAGTGGAGATCTGGACGGACTCTGTCTTCTCCAAGATGTCCTGCTCCAACCTAGCCCTAGAATATGTGGTACATCATCTTCAGGTGGAAAGCCCAAATCATCTGCAGGATGGAATTTTTTAAAAAACACCAGCATGGAGTTGGAAGAGTCTGTCCTGAAAGTGTGGCAGCTCTGGGGCCTGCTGCAGTCCGCTTGAATGCACATCCCTTCTAACCACCAAAAGGCATGGCAGGCAGGGTCCTGGCAGCAGGCAGCCCAACACAGTTGGAGAGAGGGGGTTCCTTCAAGAAGCCGGAGGTGATTTTCTCCCCCAGATCTCAGGCCAACTCCAAATTCTGTCTTCGCCTGCTGGCACCTGCTCTCACTGGCATCTAAAAACAAGGAATGAAAACATTTTAAGATGTAATAAAAACAGACTACTGCTCTGTAAAGAGCCCTGAACACCAACATTTAAGGCTATTTTGAAGACTGGCTTTTAAGAGGGTGGGAAAGCTGTCTAGTAAGTGGAACAGAAGAAGCAAAATAGAGTGTTTTTTGGCTCAGGATACTTTAGCTTATAGAAGTACTGTTCCACATTCATCACTGGTTCCCCTTCTCAATGAGTCTGCTCCACACAGACCTTTTATACAGAACTCCAGTTCATGAAACAGAAAAAAAACAAAACAGCTATTCTGGCAGAAGTGTATAGAAGGGTGGGGGTGGGGGGAGTCCCACCACTTGACCTTCCACTCATGTCCTGGCATTTCTCAGAGACAGTGTGACCACTACAGGACCAGAAGAACAGGTAGTGAAACTGGATGGAATAACCACCCCCTCCCCCCGAACCAGCAGCAAAACAGACTGAGTACTCGTAACCTCTCACAGGTTATAGGTTCATCCGTTTTCTAACCACTTGTTTGCCAGAGTCAGGCAGTTCTGCATATCACGTTATCGGCCAGAGCAGTAGTCAGATTACCAAGAAGTTTAATCATGAGCCAGATTCTGCTAGAACGGACTTCCTACTGACAAGCCATGTCATGACAAGAAATAAAGGAATAGAAGTACAACAGTGACCTACTGTGGTTAATGTAAATAACATGGTCTAAAATTCTAGCTAATGTTGCTTCTGGATAAACTCTGGGCGATTGGATTACTCCAGGTGTGGCGTTAATTTTCCTGAGGTATTACCTCACTTCTGTTTTCTCAGATGCAGAAAAGTCAAAGCATATTCTAAATGAAAATTGTTATACAGAGTTCATTTTAAGGCCTTAGTTATATAGATACCTGCATCCAAATATGGTCAGGGTTATACAGAGGCAGAACCAGGGTGAGGCAAGATAGGTGCCTCAGGCACAAAATTTAAGGAGGTGCACACTCTCAGAGTCATGTAAGCATGGAGTTGGCTTACCTGATCCTGAGAGTGAGTGCCTCCTTAAATTTTGTGCCCTACATATCTCTTTCTTCACCCTAGCAGAAAATATGCAGTAGAATCAAATCACCAAAGATGTGAATAATCCTGTCTGCATGTACACAGAACTGAAAGGGGGCTCTGACTAACCAAAGCAACGATGCAGTAATCAGCCAAAGCCAACGTGAGTCCCAGGAAATACTTACAAAATGTCCAGCAGACTAAATGTGGACACCAGTCAAATGAGAGAGAAAAGGAAAATAAAGACAGGCTTCTGGATTACTGGGGAGGCACTATGGAAGCCAATCTGCCATTGTTCATTAAAAGAAAAGAGAGAGACTGGCACGGAACTAACATCAGACAAGGCAATTTAGAAACCTAGAAAAAATAGAACTTCCTTAAGAAAAATGAAGAAATAGCAACTATGAAAAAAAAAAATGAAGCTACCAAGAGCTACAGAAATACCCCTCATATCCTCATCCACCTTCCCACACAATAACCAATGGCATGAATCTTGGGAACAGCTATCTGAGTATATAGACTGTGTCAAAATCAAAAAATGGTTACATCAGTAACACTGTCAGTCACCTTTATTAACTTTCCATCATTCTTCTCAGAATAATTCTCTCACATTTAACATAGTGAGGAGGTCCACATAGGTGAAAATAATCTGCACTTTTCTATAATTTTATTTAATTTATTTTATTTAATTTTTATTTTTTAATTTGTAAAATGTACCATGACATCCACTTTTGCCCCTGCAGAAGAAAATGCCACAGGACTTGCCCTCACATCATGAGCAACTAGAAAACTAGACCATATGAAACAATTGTTTTTAGACAATGAACAACAGGTGGTCCAGGGCTGTGATCCCAAAGAGGAAGGAAACAAATAGGTAAGCCCTATGACCATCCTGGTTTTCTGTATGGAAGCATGCTCCAGACAGCAGCACAGGGAAGGAGAGCCCAAGCAGACCAGGGCAGACATGCTGAGTTGAGGAAACAGAGTTTCAGGTGACTGTGATAGCTAGAATTTTGGAATGAACAAACAGAAAGAAGGAAGCAACACATAGAAAAAGCTCCCAATACCTGAATAATGGTCCCTTTCAATCTTTGGCTGAATATTAATTTACCCCAAGTATAGGTTGAGATGACATGAGAGAAATTAGAAAATATTTTTAACTGAATGAAAATGAAAACATAACATATTCATGGGATGTAGTTAAAGCAATGTTTAGATAGGCAGTTATAGTTTTTTTTTTATTTCTTTTAAGATTTTATTTATTTGACAGAGAGAAACACAGCGAGAGAGGGAACACAAGCAGAGGGAATGGTAGTGGGAGAAGCAGGCTTCCCGAGGAGCAGGGAGCCCGATGCGGGGCTCGATCCCAGGACTCTGGGATCATGACCCGAGCCCAAGGCAGACGCTTAACGACTGAGCCACCCAGGCGCCCCGGCAGTTATAGTTTTAAATGCTTATTTTAGAAAATAAGAAAAGTCTAAAATCGATGATCTAGAGAGACACACAGGGAGAAGGCCATGTGATGACAGAAGCAGAGACTGGAAAGATACAGCTATAAGCCAAGGAATGCCAATGATTGACAGTGACCATCAGACACTAAGAAGAGTCAAGGAAGGGTTCTACCCAGAGTCTCAGAAGGCACCAACCCTTTATTTTGGACTTCTAGATTCCGAAACCATTGGCTTATCAGGATTTTCTGCCCTTATCTAAGAGAACAGTTAAGAAGACAGAGGTCTCCAAGACTACCACGAGTACACATCCAGAGATCACTGACATTTAAGTATGTGGCTGTGACCTTTACCCAGACTGAATGGAGACACCCAGATTCATTCATTGGCATGCACGGGGATGTGATGCCGGAAAACCATGGGAATCTGAGGGGCCTTTTTTTAAACCAAAATTAATTGCCCAACTGGAGCAAGGGGTAGAGCCCTGGATGGAGGTGTGAAAAGTTCTGCCAGGTGCCTGTATAGTCTAGGAGTACTGGTTTGAAACAAAGGAATCAGTCCTAAAGCAAAATACTACTGAAGGTTCAGTTCCAGAAGAGTGAACATAAGGTGTCATCACTCGTACAGGCCTGGAATGGAAGGACAGAAGTTCCACAGAGAAGCAGCACTGTAATGTGGGAAAATCTTTAAATATAATTCTTCCTTTATCAGCCATCAGAAAAATCTTACAGGTGAGATAACTCATTTATGTAAAGAATGTGGGATAGCCTTTATGAACAGCTCATTTCCTTTAAATCATCATAAAATTCATATAAGCAAATAACTTTATAGATGTACTCAATGTGGTAATTTCTCAAGAAGGACTCAACAATTATTAATTACCAGAGAATTCATTGTAGAGAGAAACCCCATCAATGCAATATATGTGGAAAAGCTTTCAAAAAGAACTCTATCCTTTTTTTTAAGATTTTATTTATTTGAGAGATTTATTTGAGACAGAGACAGTGAGAGAGAGAATGCAAGCAGGGGGTGTGGGGGAGGGAGAAGCAGACTCCCCACTAAGCAGGGAGCCAGATGCAAGACTCGATCCTAGGACCCTGAGATTATGACCTGAGCCGAAGCCAGATGCTTAACGATTGAGCCACCCAAGCGCCCAAACTATCCTTCTAAGTCATCAGAATTCATACCAGTCAGAAACCCTATATATGTAAATACTGGGAAAAGTCTTTACCCAGAGTGAAGACCCTTTCAAATGTAATGAATGTGAGAAAGCTTTTAGGGATAATTCATGGTGGAACATCAAAAAATCCATTCTGGTGAGAAACCACATTGGTGTAACAAACGTAAAAAGGCCTTTAGGAAGAGCTCAACCCTTATTAGTCATCAAAGAATACATACAGGAGGGATGCCTACATGGCTCAGTCGGTTAAGCGACCAACTCTTGATTTCAGCTCAGATCTTGATCTCAGGGTTGTGAGATGGAGCCCCATATCAGGCTCCACAGTGGAGCCTGCTTAAGAGTCTCTCTCTTCCTCTGCCCCTCCCCTGCCTCTAAAGAAGAAAAAGAAGAAGAAGAAGAAGAAGAAGAAGAAGAAGAAGAAGAAGAAGAAGAGGAGGAGGAGGAGGAGGAGGAGGAAGAGGGAGGAGGAGGAGGAGGAAGAAAATGGAAAAAAAAAATACATAAATACATATAGGAGAGAAACTGTGTCACTGAAATAAATTTGGAAAAATCTTTCAGGTAGGGGTGCCTGCGTGGCTCAGTTGTTAAGCATCTACCTTCAGCTCAGGACATGATCCCAGGGTCCTGGGATCAAGCCCCAAATCAGGCTCCCTGCTCAGTGGGAGGCCTGCTTCTCCCTCTCCCTCTCCCCTGGCTTGTGCTTCCTCTCTTACTGTCGTGTTCTCTCTCTCTCTGTCAAATAAATAAACAAAATCTTTTTTTTTTTTTTTTAAGATTTTATTTATCCATTTGAGAGAGAGAGTGAATGAGAAAAAGCATAAGAGGGAAGAAGGTCAGAGGGAGAAGCAGGCTCCCCGTGGAGCTGGGAGCCTGATGTAGGACTCGATCCTGGGACTCCAGGATCATGACCTGAGCCGAAGGCAGTTGCTTAACCAACTGCGCCACTCAGGCGCCCCTAAACAAAATCTTTAAAAAAAAAAATCTTTCAGGTATATATCGCTTACTAGACATCAGAAAACTCACAATGAAAATAAACCCTATTGGTGTAAATGACTGTGGGAAAGCCTTTGTGAAGAGCTTATTGGATATGAAAAAAATTCATACTGGACAAAAATCCTATCACTGCAAGAAATACAGGAAAGTCTTCAGGCACAGCCCCAGCCTTGCTGAACATCAGAGAATCCATATAGAGGAAAACCTCAGAAATATAATAAATTTGGGAAGACTTTCCCAAAGCTCAACCCTTTAACAACATAAGAAAATTCATAACAGAGTCACCAAATATAGTTAGTGTGGTAAATCACAAAGAATTTATTCCTTCGAGTATCAGAGGAGACATTCAATAAATTATACATTTAACAAAAATATTCTGTGCACCTCCATGCCAAAGAACGTCTCACTTGTCAAGATTTCATTATAGTATGGTTTGTAATATGGTGAATATTTGAAAAACTTAAATGTCTATCAATATGAAAATAGTATCAAATACTACACAGCAACTGAAAACAATGAGGTAGAATTGTATATACAAGAGAAATAGCCCCATGAGGGGTGCTGGGGTGGCTCAGTCGGTTAAGCAGCCGGCTTTTGATTTCAGCTCAGGTCACGATCTCAGGGTCCTGGGATCAAGCCCCATATCAGGTTCCACACTCATTAGGGAGTCTGCTTGAAGATTCTTTCTCTCTCCTCGATCCCTTTGCCCTTCCCCTGGCTCACGTGTGTGCTCTCTCTCAAATTAAATAAGTAAATCTTTAAAAAAGAAAAGAAACATTCCCATGATACCTTAAATTAAAAAAGCCAGTTGTAGGGAGCGCCTGGGTGTCTCAATCAGTTAAGCATCTGACTTCGGCTGAGGTCATGGGATCAAGCCCTGCTTCAGGCTCCTCACTCAGTGGGGACTCTGCTTGTCCCTCTCCTTCTGCCCCATCCCCCCTCATGCTTGCTTGTTCTCTCTCAAATAAATAAAGTCTTTAAAAAATTTTTTTAAATTTAAAAGGCAAGTTTGTTGGGGCGCCTGGGTGGCTCAGTCGTTAAGCGTCTGCCTTCGGCCCAGGTCAGATCCCAGGGGTCTGGGATCGAGCCCCGCATCGGGCTCCCTGCTCCGCGGGAAGCCTGCTTCTCCCGCTACCATTCCCTCTGCTTGTGTTCC
Organism: Procyon lotor; assembly: GCA_028646535.1. Taxonomy (NCBI): domain Eukaryota; kingdom Metazoa; phylum Chordata; class Mammalia; order Carnivora; family Procyonidae; genus Procyon; species Procyon lotor. The sequence continues at coordinate 22,591,411 of CM053606.1, forward strand.
CTCTCTCGCTGTGTTTCTCTCTGTCAAATAAATAAAATCTTTAAAAAAAAAAATAAAAATAAAAAAATAAAAGGCAAGTTTGCAAAAATATATATATGATGCTCTTATTTATATTTTTTAAAACAAATCTTTTTTTGTTTCTACATATATATTACATACATTCCAAAGGACTGGAAAAATGAAGGCCAAACATTAACAGCCAAAAAAAATTTTTTTTCATCAATGATCTACACTTTCATCATAAAAGCCAGAAAAAAGAGTTAATTATACCCAAAATAAGTTGAGAAAGGAAAAGATAAAGATAAGAGTAACCAATGAAACAGAAAACAAGAAGTAGAGAAAATCAATGAGACCAAAATCTGGTTGTTCGAAAGATGAACAAAACTGATAAAGCTCTAGTCAGACTGATGACAGAAAAAAAGACAACAGTCACAAATTAACAATATCAGGAATGAAAGAAGGGATATCACTACTGATTCAATAAACCATGGGCAGCAAACTATGGCTCAAAAGCCAACTCCAGCTACTATTATTATAAATACTACTATTATTATAAATAAAGTTTTATTGGAATATAGTCACACTCACTTATTTAAATATTGTCTACAGTTTTGCTCCACAATGGCCAATTTTTTTTTAAAAGATTTTACTTATTCATTTGAGAGACAGCGTGAGTGAGAGAGCACACAAGCAGGGGGAGAGGAAGAGGGAGAAGCAGGCTCCCCTGCTGAGCAGGGAGCCCAATAGGGGACTTGATCCCAGGACCTCAGGTCACAGCCCATGCTAAAGGCAGACACCCAACCAAATGAGCCACCCAGGCACCCCCACAATGGCAGAGTTAAGTAGCTGCAACAGACTTTTATCTTAAGACTCACAAAGCCTAAAATGTTTACTATCTGGCCCTTTAAGAAAGTTTACCAACCCCTGGTCTAAGAGAATGTACTTTTGTTTGACTTACTATTAATTAATGAGTACAGCCTAAATTTGGATGTTAACTTATAGAAGACTGAAGAATTACAAATGATTTCGATTTTTAGAGAGATGCAAATTATTTCTCATAAAAGATAACCTCAAAAGTTTAATTAATAAGGCGCCTTTTCTTCCCATCTAGCTATTATCTTTATTTCTTTATTCATTCATCCATTCAGCAAATATTACGGTACATCTGTTTCACACCAGGTATTGCTTTGATGGAGCTTAGAATTTAGATGGGGAGACAGAGATTATACAGACACAATATGAATGTAGGATTGCAGACTAATATAAGTGCTCTGAAGAAAAGAAATTTAGTCTTTACAGAATAAAGGTAGCTAAATTTGGAATTTACTGAACAGATACATTATCATATATGTGTCATGCTACAAAAGACATTCACTGTAGGGGTGCCTGGGTGGCTCAGTCAGTTAAGCGTCCAACTCTTGATTTTGGCTCAGGTCATGATCTCAGGGTCATGATGTCAGGGTTGTGAGATTAAGCCCTGTGTTGGGCTCCACACTCAGCGTGGAGTCTGCTTGAGATTTTCTCTCCTCTTCCTCTGCTCCTCCCCCTACTCATGCTCACTTGTTCTCTAGCTCTTTTTCTCAAATAGTAAATAAATAAAATCTTTTTTAAAAAAAGATATTCACTACATGTTGCTTGAAATGAAAAAATACTATAACTAACTTTTAAACTTCTCAATAGAGACCAATTAAATAAATAAGATACATGCAGTTATGGAGATGAATAAGGCTACTCTATATAGTACTAGTATGCAATGATATCCAGAATACACTATGTAGAAAAAGAAAAGTTCAGAGCAGTGTGTCTAGTATGCTACAATTTGTGTGTGGGGGGGGAAGAATATAATGTTTATGCATATATATGCATAGACTATTTTTGGAAGAATATTCAAGAAGTTGGCATGGTTGCCTTTAGCGGGGAAAGGAGGTAGCTCAAGAGACTGAAGTGAGAGACTTGTTTGTTCACGAAATACCCTTTTTTACCTTTTGATTTTGTACAATGTACATGTATTATCTTTTGAAAGATAAATTTTAAAAATTTAAATAAACACAAATGTCAATGGCTTCCAAGGGCTCTTACAGTGATAACCAAAATCCTTAACATAACCTAAGAAGATCCTGTGTGATCTAGACCATGTCTGCCTTTCTGCCCCCACCTTGTAGCAGTCTCTCCCTCAATCATTATGTTCCAACCCACCACCTTTCTTTCATTCCTCAAATGGACTATGCTCCCTCTCCTAGCTGGGCTCTGCGCACGCTGCCCACTCTGTTGGAAACTCTCTTATCTCCCTTCTTTGTCCAGTTTGCTCCACTCATGAGATCTCAGTTCAACCGTCAATGCCTCAGAGAAGCCTCCATGCCATTTATATATTCTTTGGGCCCTGCTGCCCTTTCCTTTAAAGCAATTATTACACTTACTACAAAATTACATTTCTTTGTGTGATCGATCATCTGCTCAATGTTTTCCCCACCACCACACTGGAGGCTCAAGGATGACAGGGCCATGTCTATTTTGTTTTTTCTCTCTCACTACTGTACCCCCAATTCTGGCATGGCACTTGGCACATTACACTGCAAGTGCCCCAAAATATCTTTCTGAATGAATGCACAAATAAAGGCATGTATGCATATGGAGGAAACCAGATGGCCTGGTATCAGATGGGTCATACTGAAGACATCCAGGCCGATGACAAGACTTCAAAAAGAGATGAGGCCCATATGCCACAATAAATGAGGGGGGATGAATGATGGTTGGTAGATGAGTAATGACTAGGGGTAGAAGTGGTATAAACCTCAACGAGGAGCACTTTTTCCATAACACTGGAGGAGTATTGTTCCAGAAGTGACAGTGAGAAGTAATGAGGACATCAGTCCCACCTCCAAACTCAGAGATACATGGGAGATGGAAGAATAAGCAACCATAGCCTGCAGGCTAGAAGGAAAACCACGTCTTTCTCCAAGAGAAACCGAGGTCTCAGAACATTCTCCCTATCTAATCTCTTAACTCATAAGTTTGAGTCTAGAGAGGGTAATAACTCAATGGATTCTTGTCACAGTTAAAAAGTTGAGAAGGAGGGGCGTCTGGGTGGCTCAGTGGGTTAAAGCCTCTGCCTTCGGCTCAGTTCATGATCTCAGGGTCCTGGGATAGAGCCCCGCATCGGGCTCTCTGCTCGGCGGGGGGCCTGCTTCTCCCTCTCTCTGCCTGCTTCTCTGCCTACTTGTGATCTCTCTCTGTCAAATAAATGGATAAAAAAAAAAAAAAAAAAAAAGTTGAGAAGGGAGGGATGGTAAATGTGAGTTGAAAAGCACAAAGTCATACAGGAATGTCAAGTCAGACTCACGCAAATCACAGCAGTTAAGGCACTTTCTAGCAAGAAAAAAGGAGAAGATAGAAAGTTATGATGATGAACTGATGACAGGGTTGCTGCCTATTCAGCCTCGGTATAAATGGTGAAAGCTCTGACACAAATCACAGATGATTTTTGTGGAATTTGGGGGAACAGATTTAGATTCAGGGGAAATGGTCAAGGAAATTTATGGGAATTACAAGATTGAAGGGACATGGGCAAAAAAAATTCTAATTTCCTAGTTGTTGCTAGCAGCACTGGTCAAATCCAGATCTCTCAAAGAACAGAAAATAAAAGTGGGGGTGGGAGGATTAGCTATAAGACTGGTTTGCCCTGCAAGGGTCTTTTGCTTCCGTGGCTCCCTGAAGAATGTCACATAAGCTACACAACTATCCAGTAGTATGAAAGAGAAATATATTTTTTTAATTTATTTATAAGTTTATAAGTTTATTTATTTATAAGTTTATTTATTTATAAGTTTATTTATTTGTTTGTTTATTTGACAGAGATAGACACAGCAAGAGAGGGAACACAAGCAGGAGGAATGGGAGACGGAGAAGCAGGCTTCTCACTGAGCAGGGAGCCCGATGTGGGACTCAATCCCAGGACCCTGGAATCATGACCTGAGCTGAAGACAGACGCTTAATGACTGAGCCACCCAGGTGCCCCAAGAGAAACATTTTAGAACCCAAACACTCCCCCTGCTTTGTGAGGTGACCTGGAAGCCTGTATCCCAGTTAGAGATCTTATCCATTACTCTGGAAGAGAGAGCATGTTCAACCACAGAAGGAACAACCTGGGCTATCACACAAAATGTTTCAGACTCTCCCTACTTCACTTGGACCTCTTGATTGCTGTATTCTTGAAATTATTATTAAAGCTTAGGGATAGATAAGGTCTCTGATTCGTGTGACTCTTACCTGACAATTTGATCCTCTGTCTTAGCTTAAGGAAACAGAGCCTGGGAGAAGACAAATGGTCAGAAGCACTTGCGTCTTTGAGAGTGACCAGATGTAAAAGAAATGTGAAGTATCGGGCAGGTTAACTGGCTATGGCATGAATCCCAATAGGTCCCAATAAGGAGAGGAGGTACTCTGATCTCTCACTTCACATATTTACTTAGTGGGATTTTGACTGAGTTTGTATTTTGTTGTTGTTGTTGTTAACCGTTACTTTAAAAAAATATTGCTCCATTATGTGTTCAATAATAAACATATGGGGGGAAAACAGTTCTTTCCCAACCATTCAGTGGATCATAATTCCTCCTCTTAGATGGCTAAAAGACACAGGTTCCAGATTCAGCTCTAGGTCCATCATTTACTATAATTTAACCTTTAAAAAGTAACTTAACCTCTCTAAGATCCAATTTTCATTGTTGTTACTCTTGAGAAAAAGAGTTCATCGGAGGAGGAAGCAAGGGAGCATTGGTAGAGTCAATATTGGATTCTAGAAGTAACTTGGATAAAAGGTAAGATGAAAATAAGCTCCAATTTTAGATCAGTTCCTCTCCTGCCCACGCCGCCATACCCTGGCTCTGCTCCCAGGGTCTAAGCAAAAGCAATATTAAATCTTTACAAAAGAGGGCTTACACAGAACCTTAGACTGAAAACCCTTTGGGAAAGTCTGGATCTCACTGCTGGTAGGAGCAGGTAGAAAGCTTACCCAGGTGGAGTACAGGAGGGCAGAGCCAGTCCCTTTCCTTCTAAAGCCATGACAAAGCAGAGAACACAGAGCTCCCATATGTACTACCTGAAGGATCCCCAACACTGGAAGCTCTGGAGCTAGCAATGCTTACTTATCATTACCACCTCTCAAAACACAGAATTCTAATAAATCTAGCACAAAATCTAGACCTGGTTTCATAATTCCAAGTAGCAGAGTGGAAAAGTCTACAGAATATATAAATTACTGCCAGAGGAAATTCATCAAATGCTTTAGGAAGCCGTGAACAACTCCTGAAACACTGAGAGGCAGTGCTGTTGCCTCTGGCCTCTGTAAATCTCAGGTAACAAGCCTGACTTTCCCAGATAATTTGGAAACTGCCCTGGCTGCCAACCAAGAAGGAAGCAGAGACAGAATGCCCACAACCATAGGAACCATACTGTTAAGGTCACTGGGAATTCATACTTACACCAAATTCATCGAATTGTGTCCCAGTGGAAGAGCTGACATAGTAGGAATGAGAGCAGAGAGAATGCCCTGCCAGTATTATTTCAAACAAAAACAAAACAAAACAAAACAAAAAAAGCCAGTTGGTACATTCTTCTGCTGGGAAAAGGGGAGCCAAGTTTCTGTGGACAATAATGTGCGGTGAGAACATTATATAGGCAAAATTTGCACTTACTTTTAACATTCATTGAAACCAGAATTCTTTTCTGGAAATCTCACAATTTTGTAACACAGTCAAGAAACCATTCAAAGCTTTCCTTTGATGATTATACCTGTAATGAACTAGTATCAAGCAATAAAGCAGCAACCTTAAATTTGGTGAGGTCAGTGACTGAACTCTAGCTCCACATCAGCTGTCTTCCTGCAGCTATAACCAAAAGTATGCATTCTCTCAGAAGCAATGGGTCTCGGCCAAGATGGCTGCCATATGAAAATGAGACAAGCAGGCATATTATCAACCCCCAAAACAACTCACAGGAACTGTTCAAATACAAACCACCTCAGGGGGCACACTCTGCCTTCCTTTTGACTGTCAGCATGTCTGTCACCTGTACACCCACTAACAAACAAATACAAAAATGATTCCAGTGACTCCCCACACCAGTTCTCTCCCACAGGGGTTAGCACATTCAGAAAGCAAAGCAGAGGAGGTAACTAAATCCTCTGAAGGGCACAGTCAGGTATTATAAAGTTTGGAAAAAGCCAGGGTAATAACCGGTGCCCTCTCTCTTCAAAAGGGCCAACACTTTTTTCCTCAACTGCACAGAGGTTAGATTGAAAGGTGGCAGCAACCTCACAAAGCAGCCCTTTGAAAAGAAAATAATTACCATTTGTTGCCTTTGCTGTGTGCCTAGCTTTGTTAAGAGCACAGTTTGTTAAATGTTGTGGTGTAGGTGATTTGCTGAAACTAAACTAACTGCTAAATAAGAATCAATAGGCTTTGCGTCCACATTCTGACTCCTTTCCCTTGACTGTATGTAACATTTCCATTTTTCCCAAAGCCCATTCTGATCAAAGACAAACTCCCCATGGAACCAGCTGCCCAACAGATACCTCATAGCCACTATTCCCGCTAACTCTGTTAGATGGAAAACAAGCTTCCAGCAACGTGATCACAAAACTTGAGCCTTGTAGCACTTCTCTGATTAAGAGTATTCTGAAGAGAGGCGCCTGGGTGGCTCAGTCAGTTATGCATCTGCCTATGGCTCAGGTCATGATCCCAGAGTCTGAGGATGGAGTCTCACATCCGGCTCCCTGCTCAGTGGGGAGCCTGCTTCTCCCTCTGCCTCCCACTCTCTCTGCTTGTGCTCTCTCTGACAAATAAATAAATAAAATCTAAAAAAAAAAAAGAAAGAAAGAAAAAGTACTCCAAAGAGTAAGTCCCCCCTATAAACACCATCACTAAAGAAGCCATAAGGTACTTGGATTATGGCAAATTGCTGAAGAGAAAAACCCTAACATCTCTGTAGAAGATGGCAATATTTAGGGGCAAAAGAGGAGGAAAATGTTCTTTTAATCTACCTCCCTAAGGCATAATACTGACACTTTACAGGTTAAAGGAACTATGAAAACCACCCTCATTTAATCTTGATTTAATGAAAAAAAAAATATATCCAGTCTCCAAGGTGAGGATCATACAGAATCTTCTGGAAATATGAATTTAAAAAACAAAAAAACAGGGACACCTGGGCGGCTCAGTGGGTTAAAGCCTCTGCCTTGGGCTCAAGTCATGATCTCAGGTCCTGGGATCGAGGCCCTGCATCGGGCTCTCTGCTCAGCAGGGAGCCTGCCTCCCCCTCTCTCTCTGCCTGCCTTTCTGCCTACTTGTGATCTCTCTCTCTCTCTGTCAAATAAATAAAATATTAAAAACAAAAACAAAACATTGTTTCCAAAAGAAAATCTCACATCAAGATCAATACCTTTATTTTATCTCACCCACCTTCTGTCCCCCACCCCACTGGTTGAGGCTGTGGCCACTAAATAAGACCGCCTGGGTTTGAATCTATGTAGCTATGTAGCTATGTAATCTTAGCTCATTTTTCTTGGTTTCTTCATGAATAGAAATAGAAATGATGGTAACAGTACCTAAACTCACAGGGTTGTTGTAGACACAGAAGAAGGTAAGCTATGCAAAGTACTTAACACAATACCTGGCATGTAGTTAAAGCTCAGCCAGGATATATTAGATGCCATTACTTCTGCTGTTACTACACTTCATTTTAGCATAGGCACCACTTCTTCCAGAAAGTCTTCCTTGAAGAAACCTTTACCGCAAGATTCCTCTCTGCATATCTTTTTTTTTTTTTTAAAGATTTTATTTATTTGACAGAGGGAGAGACAACAGGAGAGGAACACAAGCAGGGGGAGTGGGAGAGGGAGAAGCACACCCCCCCCCCCCCCCCCCCCCCGCCGAGCAGGGAGCCTGCAGAGGGGCTCAATCCCAGGACCTTGCAATCACCCACCCTAGCCATAGGTAAATACTTAACGACTGAGCCACTCGGGTGCCCCTCTGCATATCTTCTATCATAGAATTTTCTTTCACTGGATTATATTTGTTTGTCTACCTGTTTAAGTGCTGGGGTTGTTTCTCATATCTCTGTATTTGTAAGCCCAGTAAAATGCTTGGCATATAGAAGGCATTCAAAGAATTAAACATTTATCCAATATTTAAATAAATTTATGCAATTTTTTAAACTAACAAAATCTAGCAAAAGATGTCAGCTCCACTACAGAATTACTTGAGTTGTCACCATTTGAATCAGCTCCTTAATGTTAATTAATTTCCTTAACTAAAATGTGGAAGGGACAGGAAAGAAAAGCAAAGTTCTCAGTTCACTAAGAAATGAGAAACAGCTTTCCGAATTAAATTGAAGAGAGCACTGAATGGGAGGTATGAGATGTGCAAAAGAGAAATGGAAGAAAAGCCAAATGGATTAAGAAGAGATTGTTGAATCTAACATAACCAGCTAGAAAAGAGCCTTTCCTGCCTAAACTGAAAAATCCTTTCAAATCACAAAGCAATCTTTTTTTTTTTTTTTAAAGATTTTATTTATTTATTTGACAGAGAGAGAGATCACAAGTAGGCAGAGAGGCAGGCAGAGGGAGAGGGGGAAGCAGGCTCCCTGCCGAGTAGAGAGCCCGATGCGGGGCTCGATCCCAGGACCCTGAGATCATGACCTGAGCTGAAGACAGAGGCTTTAACCCACTGAGCCACCCAGGTGCCCCAGCAATCTTTACTCATGAAAGGACCAACCAAATTTCCGTTCCCTTAGCTATTTCAGGTCACTCCACCTCACTCAAAGGAAAGACAGGCTTTCACCACAGAACTTTCTGAACAAAGTGACAGTGGAGAATGGTTTCCAGTTCCCCTAGACAAACGGCCATCCATCACGGATGACATCTAGATCTATTCAATTTTCCTTCTTCTGAGCAGAAGGAAAAGAAAAAACTCCTCAAAGTTTTGGTCACCTAGGTGGAAAAGATGGAAACCAGTCTATCACAATTCTAATACCTCTAGGTTCTATCTGATACTTTAAAAAAAAAAATCAAAAGTTTGCATTAACTGGATACGGTTGCTATTAAGTTTCAAAGACCTATCTGTTAAGGTTTAGTCCACAGCCATTTTCACAACCAAGCAGCAAGTGTTTTAATCAAAAACACTGGTATGGCTGAAAGTAGCTCTCCTGCCACCAAGTCACCAAAAATGACCCAGTCATCAAGGACCTTATAATATTTAAAGGCAGATTGGAGGCAAATTATTAAACCATTAAATGATTAAACTTTATAATATTTAAAGGCAGATTGGAGGCAAATGATTAAAAAAAAAAAAAAACACCAAAAAACCTGCAACTAGGGGGTTATATGGCTGCATATAATATACTCAGACTCTCCTGCTTCGCTTTTTCTCCCACCACCTTATGACTAAAAGACTGGAGAATGCTGTCAGCAAGAAAAGCACGCCTCCAAGCCACAGCGTGAAGGAACCCACACCTCTTGAAGTAACATGGGCTTTGTACCTCAAAAAGCACAGGTAGCAAATGATAACAGATAAACTTCAGCCTATACATAAAAGTGGCTCTAAAAACAAACCTTTTCTATAGAGAAAGCCCCCAGGTATGATGTAATGAACCTAGCAATTCCCAATATGGACCACTTGCAGATGTTATTGTTAAAAACCTGAAGTTGACTGCTGTCTCTGACTACAGGGCTGATAAATTATTTGCATTCATCACAATCATACCAACCTCCGGAAACCCACACAGTGAACCCTGAATCAGAGCACTGCTTTGTTTTTTGGGAAGGTTTTTAAAATTTTTTTGCTGGCTGATTTGGTTTTCTAAAGAGAAGGTCATTTAGAGGACTGTGGCAGAGATATGCAAATTAAATAAAATAGCAGTGAGCTTGAGAGGAAATAAGGAAATAATAGAGCAAAAACCATGAAGTGCTATTTCAGCAGAGATGGCCAACAGAGGAAAAGTTTATGTCAATTTATCCATTAAAAAAAAATCTCTCTTTTTGGAGAATTATGTAAGTGTCATAAAAAAAAAAAAAAAGAAAACCACCCTGCAGTGGGCTGAACTGGGACATGTGAGGACTCAATACAACCAAGCTTTGAATACTTAAATATCTTAAACCACTTTTTGCTTATAGCAAATAAAATGCAGAGCTACAGATGCTTTCTCATCTGTGTGTAAATGAAAGCAAAACTGTGTGAGTAGTTAGTATTCTTAGAATTTTTGAGAGCCAGTTTATTTAAATTAAATCCAAGCCAATCTGTATCTGTACAGAAATAATTTTCTCAGGGTTCTTATTCTCTAGACTTTACAGAGCTGTACATACTCCTCTCTCTACTTCTCCCTATGAGATGAAGTGAAAAGAGCTCTGCAGGTTAAAAACCACTTCAAATGACTCTGGGAGAAGGAAGTTCAAAGGGATTAGAATATCACTTGTCTCACTAGCCTGTTATAGAACAGGGTTCAGCTCTTCCCTGCCCGATTCTTTGTGCTCCCATGGCACATCTTGGAATTTATCATGCTTCTTTATGTTTCTATATCTATCTCTGCCCCCATAGTGTGAACTCTCTGGTGGCAGGAACTGGGTTTTATTTAGCTTGGGACAGTGTCTATTGACCTGAATTGTATGTATCTACAGTATGTACATAATACCTAGATATTAATTACCATTAAGTGATTTGAATTAAGCAGTCTAGAGAAGGTATTAAAAATGCAATAACCACATCTTAAGGCACTGAATATAAGACAACACATATAAAGAACTAGGGATCACAAAAATTAGGGAAGTAAAATTAGTTAAAGTCATCAACATAATGCAGCACCAACATTCAGACAATTTGTACTGTTTGGTTTATTTACTGCAGTCCTGTGGCTCTTAATAGACTTCATTTTAAAGACATGTACTTACACGTATCTTTCTTTTAAACCTCCACTTTCAAATTCACTGTAATACACATTCTACTGACAGAAATAAAAATTGGGGCGAGATGGTCAACACTTCTCACTACCAAATTATCCAGTATGGACTTCCTGTAGCCACAGAGAGACTGACCTTTCCTTAGCATCATCAGTAAAACAGCAATATTACTCTGCTGCTTCAAAAGTGACATTAGTTCTGGGCAGGACAGTAAGGATATCCAAATGTGTGTCTACATACACACACACACACACACACACGCACGCACTCTCTCTCTCTCTCCCCACAGACACATAGGTAAACCCTTGAAAATATCATACACAGGGCCTTGGCTCTTTACCTCTTCCTCCCCACTGACAGAGGCAGCCATGCTGCCAAGGCAGCAACCCCCACGTGAAATATGAAAGAGTGGAGGCGAAACAGCTCAATCAAAACAGCGTGGAAAGGAAAGGAGGGTATGCTTGTCAGTGAAAGTCCCCGTCGAAAGGCTAGACAACTTTTGCTTCTGCCTCAATCATCCCGGGCAAATAACCTTGCTCAAGGTCTGCTTACCTGAGCTTAGAGGCCAAGCCCTCCCTTTAATCTTTCACAGAAGAGGTAACGGGAAAATTCACCCAGTTAGTTGAAAAGTGCATTGTGAGAAATGTCAGGGTGCGGCTTATAAGCATCCTCTGGAGAGCACAGCTAAGAGCGATTTTGAAAAGAAGCAGTTAAGAGACTGAGGAAATAGAATGCACAGGTAGAGAGAGCTCTGCACTGCTTCTGCACGTGAGGCTGTTTTGCTTCGAGCTAAAAGCCACAAACTGACCCAGCAGGATGCAGATTACTCAGTTTGCTGAAATGGAATCAGGCTCTTCAGCTTCTCTCTCCATTTATTCTGATTAAGACTCACTCACTTTACCTGGTCACTTCCGTAAGCCTCCAGCTGACTCAGGTTGCCCCCAGTTAAGGACAATAAACATGGAGCTATATTCTCTCTCTCTCTCTCTCTCTCTCTCTCACTCTCTCACTCTCACACGGGCACACACACACACACACACACGCACGCACGCACGCACGCGCGCACGCACAGGCAAACAGAAGAGCCATTTCTTTTAAAAGCCAGTCCTTTCAAAAATTCAACCCTGAATCTGAAATTACAGTAGAGAAGGAAAACCAGATCAATATAAACTCCCCATCTCCCAGGTCTGATTATACCAGTTATTCCTATTACCTAAAAGTGAGAGAATCCGTGAGCACACATTTATTTCAAACGCAAATGTGCTGCTGGATTAGAATCAAAGCATAATGTTAAGCCAGTTGGAAGAGAGACAGCATTCCTAAAAACCCTGTCATTCATGGAAGGGTTTGGAAAAGAGAAGGGGTGGGGGGAAGCTACACTGGGCACTCACCGAAGGGTCAGTCTGCAGTTGGTGGGGTTTTGGACAGGGCTTGGCCAGCATTCCTCTATGCTTTTGTTTCTCCTAGAACAGTGTCTGCCATGGTTAATGCACCGTTCGAGGACATTCTTAACTCCTGCTTATCTTAGGGTACTTTACAGTTTCTTTTTGTGATTAACCAGAGTAGTTCAGAATTTGTAGAATTCGGTGCTTGCCTGATGCTAAGCACTGGAACCGTTCACCAGAGGGCCTGAGTAACCAACCTGATGCCAAGAAGACAGGAGCACACTGATGCAGAAAAGAGTTTCAAGAGCTGACTTGCTGGATATATCTAATACTTATGAGGAAGTCATCAGAGGACAACACTTCCAAGTTAGGGACAAAGGCTGCAGCTGTCACAGTTTCTGAAATCTCCAGATAACCACCCTCACCACTTATCTGGGGACACTGGTAGAGTAAGCTAGATTGAAAGGAAAGCTGGAAACATACTATATCGTAGACAGGGGCTTCACCTACATAATTCTTAGCAGAAGGTTACTCTGTTGAGGTCAGATATCAAATTGCCTAGCCTCCTACATTTCTAGGATTTTGCAAAGACTGGGTCTCTACTGTCATTGAATTACCCTGGGACCCCAGGGTGGCATCAGCCTCTTTCAAGGGAATCTTGATACCAGTAACATCATCCCTTCCAAAGAGATTTTTCTGTTCCCTAGGAATGGCAAAAAAATCAACACACTGCACACTCCAGGAGCACAGAGACCATGTCTGTCTTTCTCACCACTGCATTTCTAATGCCTAGGATTGTAGGTACACAATAAATGGGTTTCAAAGGAAGGGACTAACTCTGGCAAGCTACTTCTGACACAAAACCCAAAAGGGCTATTGGATCAGCCTCAGTCAAAGCAACGACCAGGCCTAGCACAAGACCTTGCCAAGCACAGGCACATCATCAGTTTGGGGGACAGTGAATCGGGGCTGAGGGCCAGGCAGTGTCATGATAGCAGAACATAGTCCTCCTCCAGAGAAAAAGTATTCCTGGCTAAACAAGGAAATAAGTAGTCAGTCATGCTCCTTGGTGGCATGTTGTAAGTACGGAAAACATACATTATAGCTCATCCTGTCAGCCAACTGCAGGCCTATAAAGCGATATGAATGGAGGTGTCCTTTTCCTGACAATGCAGAAAGGCCAGGTGCCTACCTGCATTCTACTTCTAAAAATGTAGGAACTGAGATCCATTGGGCAGAGGTTCAAGAAGCTAGCAGAGACTTCAAACCTGCTGCCCAGAGTCATCTTGGGGTTAGACAAGAGTTGAACCGAACAGGATTTTACATTATCATTTTATAATGACTATTGTTAACATTTGCTGAATTATTATTTATGCACCTGGGTGTAGGTGAAGTATTTGAGTGAACATTTTATTTAATCATCACAACAATCCTCTGAGAGGTACTGTCATTCTCATTTTGTAGATGAGAAACCGATGAAAGGTAGGTTTCAGTAACACCACCCAGTATGGAAGAGAACCAAGACTCAGCTGATCAATAAGTAGGTAGCAAGACCCGTTCTTGCAACTTCTCTCTAAAATTTATCCATTACTGTCTGAAATCAAAAGTGGTTTAAGGATCTTAACCACATAGACTGACTTTTTTTTTTTTAAAGGTTTCATTTATTTGACAGAGAGAGAGAGAGAGATCACAAGTTGGCAGAGAAGCAGGCAGAGTGAGAAGGGGAAGCAGACTCCCTGCTGAGCAGAGAGCCCGATTCGGGGCTCGATCCCAGGACCCTGAGATCATGACCTGAGCAGAAGGCAGAGGCTTTAACCCATTGAGCCACCCAGTCACCCCAGGCTGACTTTTCTTAACAAAGCTCTTGGATGAAGGATCAGATAGAAAGCTGCAAAGGCAAGCCCTCAAACCAAAAGCTATGCATTTTGACCCAAACTTTTCAAAGCTACTCATCTGAGATGTCCAAACACTAGCCAACACACACAATTCTTGATCATGTTCCTACCAATTCCACACAGCACCATTAAGGGGAAGCTGTTCCAATTAGTAAGATTTTTATGCAGTCCCCAAAATAAGCCAAAAGGCTTGCTTTGGCCCTGCAATTGTTATTTTGTTTTTATAAATTCCTCCACTTTTATTATTCCCTCCCTTGAGGAATTCCTGAGGCAAGTCCATTTCAGACAGCTTTTAAATCACATTGGATTTATTGCCCAATTATGCCATTTTCTTATCCCTCTTCACTTCACTCAAGTTAGGAAATACATTTGTGTTTGCATTATGTTTCTGAAGGGCAAAAAGTACTCACCAAAACTACTCCAAGATACAGAGCAAGACTTAAGATGATTATCTTTTACTGAAGAGTGTTTAAACAAGACACAATTACTTCATTTCATTGGGAGAGAGGTTAATTTTAGAGGATTTTTACTGGTCTTAAGTCAATTAAATTGTGATATAACAAGATCCCAAACACTTGCTTAATGCTAGCTGAATTTCAGAATCAAAAAGCTTGCACGGTTTGTGTTAACAACCAGAAAACTCTACCTTCCCCCAGCTGCCATGTACTCAAGTCATTATCCTACAATCTGAGGAGACAGATTTAGGATTAATAATTTATCACCTCCCTGTACTGCAATATAGTTAAGAATATAGGACAGGTTGGCAGGAGAAAGTTCCTGCTGAAGGCTCATCGCCATGAGATATATTCCATTAGTCATTCACCTTAAATTAGGTGCCCAGCAAGAAAAGCAGAAATATAATGCCCCCTAAAAAGTCTCCCAAAAATGCTATTCTCCTAAAGATAAAACCAATGCATGGTCAAAATATATTAGTCTCTTAAAACAAAAAGATACCACTTGGTCTGTCTGATATTATAGCCCTCAAAGTACAAGCAAAGGCTAGGGACAAAGAAGGAAAGTGAGTTCACATGCCTTCTGTCTGCGAGGGGCAAACGCAGGCAGTTATGAGAACAAAAAGAGATGACAACTAGTGGGGAAAAGACTTCTTGCTAAGCTTGGAGCTGTCTTTGTCCCATCCCACCCAGATCTGGTTTAGGACTAAATAAAAAATAAAATATAGCAGGGGTGCCTGGCTGCCTCAGTCAATACAGCATGCGACTCTTAATCTCGGGATTGTGAGTGCAAGCCCCATGCTGGGTGTAGAGATTACTTAAAAAATAAAAGATTAAGGGGCGCCTGGGTGGCTCAGTCGTTAAGCGTCTGCCTTCGGCCCAGGTCAGATCCCAGGGTCCTGGGATCGAGCCCCACCTCGGGCTCTCTGCTCGGCAGAGGGCCTGCTTCTCCCGCTACCATTCCCTCTGCTTGTGTTCCCTCTCTCGCTGTGTTTCTCTCTGTCAAAATTTAAAAAAAAAAAAAAAAATTTTTAAATAAGTAAATAAATAAAAGATTAAAAAAACATGGCTGAGGTAAATGGAGATCAAAATATCTTTACAGGGGTGTCCGGGTGGCCCAGTCAGTTAAGCATCTGACTCATATTTTGGCTCAGGTTATGATCACAGGATTGTGAGACCCTAAGCCCAGTACTGGGTTCCACCCTCAGCACAGGTACTGCTTAAGATGCCTCTTCAGGCATTTTAAGATGCTTAAGAAGATCACTGCTTCTCCCTCTGCCCACTCCCCAACACACACTCTTGCTCGCCTGTGTGTTCTCTAATATATATATATGTGTGTGTATATATATATATATATATATATATATATATAATCTTTATAATAAGCGATAAGGTGACTGGAGAACATAGCTTAGATGTACAGTCACGAATGGGCTTTCCAATATTTAATTAAGCTTGGCCAATTGGACACATGCAGGTGGTTCGGGCATGGGCAGACCAGTTAGAGCATGGCAGGGAAAGAGCACACGCCAGTCCTGAAGACTGGCCATTCCACACAACAGGATTCTTTTCCAACCTTAAACCAATCAGAAAAAATCACTCTTCCATTCAGGGAGAGAACCAGAGAAAAGGCAGAAAAAAAGAGCAAAAATTACCTTCTGGATTTTGTTCCCTCCTGGGAAGGGAAGTGCCTGTTTAATGAGCCAAGACTGAAAAACGGAGTAGGAAAGAACAATTCTCCTCAACATGTATATTCCAACATGGTGCTATTTCCAGCATTATCTTTAGGTTAACCCAACAAACCTTCATTGCCACCTACCATGTGCTAAATGCTAGATATGTAACTATTATTAAGACAGTTTAATGAAGCAGACACATAAGTGATCAAGTACAGTACCCGTCTGCTCCCAGCCACATCTGCTAGGATAACTTAAGTTACCGATTTAGAACAGAGGTTACTCCTTGGCATACCTGGCACCAGACTCAATACCTACCATAAATAACTGCAGAATTGGACAGAATATACAAAACAAGTGTTTTTAGTCAGGACATGATAGGCAGTGCAAGGCTGCAATCCCTGAGAGAGAGGAAACTTGAAGTGAGTCCTCCAACTGCCCAGGTCTCTGTTAAGGGACAACTTCCCAACCACGGCACCAAAAGCTAGAACCCGAAGAGAACACAGGGGTCTCACTGAGCCCAGGAAGCCGAGTTCTGAATTTGGCTAGAACTAGGGTGGTGAGACACAGGAGAGGAAGGAGCTGTGAGAAGAGGGAGCCCCAGAAGTCTTTTGGGAGGGTCCCCTGCCAGGCTGAGGACTGGAAATGTAAAGGCACTGGGCAAGACCTGAGGTTTATTAGATAGTAGATGCTACAGCGCTGAGAGGGAAACAGAATCACCAGAGGTCAAGCAGTGCTGGGTGGGCAAGAATAAAAGCACTCTGGAATTTGACTCTGCCAGAGCAAAGAAATCACATCAACACCACAGACTAGCAGACACCAGAAAGGCCTCACCTTAGGACTAAGGACCACACTTTAGAGCAAGACCTCCTCTGAACCTCTCCTCAACACAGCCTAAAACCCTACAGTATAGCATGATGTAAGAGAGATGTACAGACTCGACGAGAACATTAGAGTAAGTTCAAGCCAAGGGCCTCCAGGAACATGTGAGAAAGGAGCTTATGTTTACCTCAATCAGAATCCCTCAGTGCGAACAGAAACAGCATATGCCGAGCAAGAGTGCTCTGCACGGAAGCATGAGACAGGGCTCCATGAACAGTGACTCTAACGTGGAGGAGAGAGAGAAGCGTGGAATGACTTAGGGATTTCTACATCAGAATGCAAGTGGAGGTGGTCTTTTCACCACCACTGTAGGGAATACAGCAGGAAGAGGGGTAAAGCACTACAGGTCTGGTCTTGACACATTAAGTTAGAGGTAACCGTAAGACATCCAGTTGGAAAAGTGTGACATACACTGTATGCCCTGGAAAGGAGTAAACGAACAAACGGATTTGGGATTTGAGAGCACAGAGGTTACAGTTATGGGAAAAAATGAGGCTGCCCAGGGGGAGCACACAAGAGTGAGACAAGAGAGGGTAGAAACAGAACCCTGAAGAACGAAACACTAAAGGAACAAGCTGACCAGGGAATGAGGGCAGAATAATTAGGAAGAGCAGTGCACCGGCTGGAAGGGGAATAGAGAGTAGAGAGCAGCACTGCACCCCTCTGCCTTTCACCTACCACGGCACAGGTCTTCCACATCCATCTCCCTCCCGAAACTGGGAGTTCTTCCAGGGCAGGAAGTGTCATACTGTGTTGTTCTGATCTTTATTACCCGCCTTCCTAGCCCAGGACTGGACTGCTAGTAAGTTCTCAAAAACTGGTTCTGAATTGAATACTTCTCTAGACTTACTTATTAGCTAACTGTGTGATCTACCTCCTAGCAGCAGGGGAATGGCAGTAAAAGTGTTCAGAGCCAGTTTTTAGCTTTCGGCTTACAGGAGCCTCTGTGACTCTCCATGGTTTAGGTTTCCGATGCTGGTTCAGGCCCTCTCACCTCCCACACACATGCAGACAGAACTCTGGAAATGTACATATTCTTTCTTTAGATATGTTAACATATTTGTGAATATTTGAATCAGATCTTGTTTCTCTCAAAGGCACTGTGTCTCCTTAAGGTAACTTCATGTACCTCTGCTCTGAGTGCATTAACTGTAAGCTTTACCTCTCAACTGACAGATTATGTTAATTTTAAAGTTTTATTTCTCAAAGGACAATTCCTTTACTTCTAACTTATTCATTTATTCAGTCAACAAATATTTTTATGCTGCACCTACTATCTGCCAAGCACTCAGTACCTGCTGGGAATACCTAGTGTAAGTAAAACCAGCAAAACGTCCACCCTTAAGAAGCTGATATCCAGGGGCGCCTGCATGGCTCAGTGGGTTAAAGCCTCTGCCTTCAGCTCAGGTCAAGATTTCAGGGTCCTGGGATGGAGCTCCGCATCAGGCTCTCTGCTCAGTGGGGAGCCTGCTTCCCACTCTCTCTGCCTGTCTCTCTGCTTACTTGTGGCCTCTTGCTCTGTCAAACAAATAAATAAAATTAAAAAAAAAAAAAGAAGCTGATATCTATTGCAGGAATTTCCAAAGTCTTGGTGTCACCTCACTTTCATCTGCAGATACTGATAATCCCCAAGTCCCAAATGCTATTTTTAAGCCATTTGACAATAACATTAAATAGAAAAACAGTGATCCAACGGTCCATAAGGAAAACACAGAGCATCTTTTGTCAGACAAATTATAACCACTGCTTTCTAGCAGTGGGTTCAGCACTGAAACCAGAAGTTGAAATTAAAAAGAAGCCCACTATACGTAAGCCAGTGGGTGCCTGGGGTTCTGCTAGAGATGGCGTAAACCGCCAAGTGGTAAACAGGAATAACAAGAGAGCTGCCTTATTTTGGTTAGTTTTTCAGGAAGAATCTATATAACCCATAAGCTAAATGACAAGAGCAAACAATCAAGAATGTATTTTATTACAGAAAACTCAAGAGCTTGGTTAAAAACCAAACAAACTCACAAGCAGATAAAACCGACTCAGGCTGCCAATGCCAGGTTTTTACTGCTATTATTTTGTTGTTGCTTTTTCAGGTAGGTTTTTCCCTCTCTCTTATTAAAAAAAGTTATACATGTACACAGAAAAAAATTTGGAAACAGAGAAACTGTACAGAGATAATAATTCCACACTCAAAAAAGATATCAACATTTAATTATGTATCTTATTTCAGACTTTCTATTATATAAAAGTATTTTTCTCTTTTCACAAAATGGGCACCATAATGAATGTACAGTTGTATATCCTGCTTTCATCACTGAACATTAAGGGCATCTCCCATGTACTTATTCTTCTCAACTGTGAAGTTTGAAGTTGGATATTTCACATGTGGACATACCATAATCTCACCACACTCCTACTGTTGGGCAGGTTGAGACAATGTTTTCCAACGTAGAATAAATAGTGTTGATGAATGTTCTCATTCATAACCATCTAAATATATCCTTGAGATAAATTCTTAAAAGGGGAATTACCAGGCCAAAAGACACTAACTTTTTAAGGATCTCAATATTCACACCAAAAGTTCTCTGTTCAAACTTCCCAGCACAGTATGAGGGTAACCACATCACTCCTAGGCAGCACTAAATATATTTACTTTGATCTTCATCAATATTACAAGCTAAAAAAAGATCTCTCATTTTAATCTGTGGTTCTTTGGGGGCACCTGGCTGGCTTGCTCAGTGGAGCATGGGACTCTTGATCTTGGGATTTTGAGTTTGACCCCCACATTGGGCACTGTGATTACTCAATAAAAAAAAAAATTAATCTGCAGTTCTTTGGTTGGTAACGAGAATGTACATTTTTAAATGCTTATAAGTCATTTTAATTTCTGATTTATCGTACTCCCCGTACATATCTTTTTTCTCTCTCTTTGTATGTCATTTATTCATTTTTTCTATTAAGATACCACGTTTGTTAAAAAAACTGTTGTGAAAAAGTTCTGATAAATTAAAATACATAACAAATCTGTCTGTCATGTGTTACCGGCGTGTTCCCTCAGTTTGAACACACATGGTTCTTGGTTCTTCCATGGCAGAAGCTTCAAACATCTCTAAAATGAAACCAGTACAATCTAATCCCCACCAGAACCACTCCTAACTATACCACTTTTGCACCCCTATACTCAATCTGCTCACTGTTGCTGTTTTTAAGCACCAAGCTGAGGAGATGCTAAAGCCTAGCCCAGTAAGCCCACAGTACTCTGTTTAACCAAGTGCTAGACTACAAATACAGAACCACTCAGAAATGCTTCTCTCTCCCCTGTACGTGGAATTCCTCAAATAACAAACTGCTCATCATGGTTCAGTGTAAAAAACTGTCTTTGGTCCTCCAAAAGATTACCTGTGGTTGGAAGGCAGAGTAGCCGAAGAAAAAGAGCACAGGCTATTGAGTGAACAGACCTGGATTTAGACTTCTGGCTCTATTGTGTTCTTGCTGTGTGATCCTGCTCAAGTCATTTTGCCTCTCTGGGCCTCAATTTCTTTATGTATAAAATGAGGCTAAAACGATCTGTTTTAAGATTATCATGAGAATTAAGTGAGATAAGATATGTAATGTTTATAACCAAGGGCCTAGTATTTGGTAGATACTCTTCAAAAAATGCAATTTTCCTACTCTGATAATGCTAAATCAGTTACTTATTTAACTCAAATGATCTTACATAAAATGTTGGCCTGAAATAGTTAGCTATCCCAGCAAAGCATCATCTGGGTAAAAAAACATTTAGGTCAGCTTTCTGTCAATTGCAATTTCCACTGCTATAATTATGCAATCATCAACCACCACTGCAACACAACAAAAATCCCAGAGCTGATGTTACTGAAATTGCTAAATACAGTAATTACTTGATTCTCTAGACCATGACCACCAATTCCTTTAGGAAAGCAACAGAAATCTTTGGAATTACAGGAGCCAAAGGCTGATTAGCTATCCCAGATAGTGGACTCCACAACACAAAGCTTTGTCACTGCCCAGAATGGCAGCATACTGTGAAGTCTTTCTGAAACTGCTGTTCTCTCATATGCCATACTCCAAAAAGAACAATGTCAACAGAAGAATTGAAAGAAAAAAATGACAGAAAGAAAGAGGACTTCTTCACACTCATTTCTGGCAAGAGGTTCTAGCCTGGTGAAATAATCTCTAGGAAGAAAGCATTCTTCCTACAAGTAAAGATTCCTCTAGGAAAGGAAAGGAAGCAAAGTATCATTTACTGAGCACCTATTTTCACAGGGCTGTACAACACACTTTACAGTGTCTCTCATATCGAGCTATAAGGTAAATCTTAACCTTCTTTACAGACAATAGGTAACTTGCTCAAGGTTTCATAGTTATTAAGTAGAAACATCCAGCTCCAGGATTCAGGTCTTTCCAACTTTCAAATGTTTTTGTCTTCATTACATCTTCACCAAATCTTAAAATGATCACGCCAATCCCCCTTTACAAAAAAGAACCCAATTTTAATTGTGTTTCCAAAACAAATAAACCCAACAAACTAAATGTTCACCAAAAGGATGACCAGTGGGACTCCTGAGTGGCTCAGTCAGTTAAGCCTCTGCGTTCGGCTCAGGTCATGATCCCAGGGTTCTGAGATTGAGCCCCATATCAAGTCCTCCCTCGGGTTCCTTCCTGAGTGGGGAGCCTGCTTCTCCCTCTGCCTTCTGCTCCCACTGCTTGTGCTCTCTCTCTGACAAATAAATAAAATCTTAAAGCACAAAAGGATAGCCACTTCCACCAATTAGCAGATTACTTTTCTGCCTCCTATTTGTCTTTAATATGAACTGAAAGACTCACACAAAGTGCCCTTTATATCTTAAATCTATACAAAGAAAATGGTACCTGTTGACAACCACAGGGCAGTGAAGCAGAAGCAAGTATAAAACGGATACAGGCTTCTCAACCATTTCACGGATATCTGCCAACAAAATCCCAATAAAATCCAGGAAGCAGGGCTTGGCTTGACTCCCAGCCTCTTCTCCATGGCCTTCCAGACAGGCGGAACCAATTCACTATAAAGACAGAAAGGGAAGAAATTATATGCCAAGTAATTAATAATTGATTCCTGGAAATGGAGAGTCCTAGAGAATGTGACAGATTAAGGGGAAGAGAAATTTCAAGTTTGTCTTTCACTGTTCTTATCTGCCTGTAAATTTGAAACCTGAGCCTTGACAAAGCCTATAATTATCAGGATAAAAACAGTAAGGGATATGAAATGAATCCACTGTAAAACTGAAACATTTTACATTCTATTATTTTCTAAGCTAACAGTAAATCACCTGTGTGGAAGAATGGAAATAACACCAGCCTAAAGAAAAGAAGGTCCAAGTTTTAGTTCCAGTTCCGCTACTAAGAGCTTTCTGACTTTGACCAAACACACTTTATTATCTACAAAGAGTTTGGACTACCACAGGTGAGCACCTGAGAGTTTTTTCTAGCTGTGCTTTAAAAAAAATTTTCATGTGACTGTCTTTAGGAAACGCATGCACCCTCCAATTTACTACTGCTCCCCCATATGATCTTGAAAATCTATCCATGTTGCACTTCAATGTCACCTCCCTGATCTCTAGAATCATTTGCAATTTCTAAGATGAATTCATAGGTACAGTCAACAATTATTTGCACAGTCCTTACTATGTGCTAGATGTCATGTGGCTACTCTGGAATCTAGGAGCTGGATAATCTAGGTCCCTTCCAGAGAAAAAGTAATTTTCATCTGTTTCATCTCTCTTATACAACTTCCCTACATTGTATAAATGATTATATAAATCTTGGCAATATCATGAGGGTTGGTTGAGTTCTAAAGAAGCAATTCAAATTCTTCTGTCCTAAATTTGCACCTGTCACTCACATGTGGCAAATGACTCCAACCCCCAACCGCAGCCAGCATACAAGGAGACTGGCATCACGTAGGTTAGATATCAATATTGACTAATACCAGGAAACAGACACATACACACACAGCTGCAAAACTGAAGTACAGCCCACCCAAGGCTTTCACCGAGTCTCAAGCATCTGAAGGACTTCTTTCTCATTCACTTCCATCCATTCTGATTTCTAGTAGTTTTAAAGTTGTATGTTCGGGAGCAGGGAGCTGAAAGATGTATGGGCCAGTGACATGTTCAAGAGATTATGAAATGGAGCCTAAGTTAGAAAGTCTATCCAGCAACTTCTCTAGCCTTCCAAGATGGAACAGCAAGTGTGTGTGTATGTGTGTGTGTGTGTGCACGGATCTTACCCAACACATTTCTGCCTACCACAAAAGGATTTTAAACTCAAAGTGACTCAACACCTGTCATCAATAGCGTGACAGGTGGGCGACAGAAGCATAAAAGAAATGAATAGGTTTTGAAAATGGGAGTAATAAACACCATTGAATTAGCAAGAGCAAGCCGATTAGAAGTGCAATGTCTTACAAGCCATGCATAAGAGAAAGGCAGAGCTCTTTTCATATGAACTCCCAAACAGCCATGCCTCTGAAATAAATCTACAATTGCCTAAGGGCACAAATCACTGCCAGGGTCCTCAATGCCTTGCTGACCAGAGGCAAGAACAACACATCACCAAGATCCAAACGGTTTGTTATAGAATCAAAGGGTAAAAACCCAGGGAGAGAACACACACCCCCACAATACTTGACAAACGAAAATCTAGAAAAGCTTGCAATAGTTTTGGCATTTAGGGCGTTACAAGTACACCCGAAATAAAAGCACTCTCTGTTGCAGCAGCTGTTCAGACAGAGCAGGGGGTAATGTTTACTTAATACTTCAGGTTGATGGGGGATGTATCATAGTTCAGTCTGTCAGCTACATACGTGGAACTCCATTTATGTACACAGCGATAAGATATGTTTGAACAACGACAGAGCAAGTCTGAAACAGCCTATTCAGCCGGTATGAGTAATCAAGAATAAAGCTCTTTTTAAAAAAAAAGTCTCAAGATATTTGGGAAAGTTACAGAACAGACTGCCATGAATAACTCTGCTTATATTTGCAGACATTGTTTTCCAAATAGCTGGAAAAATGAACAGATTGTTCTGGGAGGCCGTCTTTCCAATTTGTTCCTAGCTCCCAGTCTGTTAATCACAAAAGAAAGCACAAGGACAGTCAGCTAATGCTCTTCACTAACTGCATTACGGTCGGTTGAGCACAAGCACCAGGAGGCGAGAGAAGGTAAAGCTTTTCTAGAATCGCCTGAGGTTTTGTCTTTTGACTTCCTGCGTTTCACCTTTGTGCTCACTGCAGACACTACAGAACCCCTCCGTGGGGAATAATTTTCTAAGTCTGGAATAAGGCAGGTTTCGCAGGGTAATTTACCCGCCATGCTCAGCCCCGCCCCCCTTATTCTGCATCAACTTTCTATCTTGGTGGGGAGACCAAACACAAGAGACAGCAGCTAAGGGCGAGGCTGCCGAAGTCAAGGAAGGACAGCGGCGTCGCCGAGCCCGGTCAGTCTGTCAAGGGATGGAGGATGCTGCGTGACCAGGCCCGGGCCCGAGAGAAACGGGGTTCGGCCTGGGACTCGAGCTCCGCACCTGCAAAAAGCCAGAAGCAGCTGGCTGCCCTAGCCGGGCCAGGAGCGCCACCTCCGGGTCCCAACACCCGGCTGGCGCACCCTCAGAAATAGCCCTTCCCGCTTGCCCCTCCCCTGAGCTCGTGGTCCTCGGCCTGGCAGCCAGCCGCCCCCGGCCACCTACCGGGGCTCAGGGCCACACAGCGGGGCCCCGGCTCTCGGCGGCCTCCGCCTCCTCCCGGTCCATGGGGTCGGGGCCCCAACCTTCGCTCCCCTCACCCGGAGGAGGAGGAAAAAGAAGAAGGTAGTGCGGGCTCCCCACCCGAACAGCTCCCTCTCGCCTCAGCCTCCCAGGACAGCGACCGCGGCCGGAAACGCCGCCTCCTCCCACCTCCCGGGCTCAACCCGGAAACACACTCTTCATGCTAACCAGCCCTCCTGAGCCCACCCCCCAACCCCCCCCCGGAAGCTCAAGTCCAGCCGCGAGCCTGAGGGGGAGGAGGGGCAGTGCTGAGGGACAGAACTACGCACGAGCGAAGGAACCTGGGCCCCCAGGCTGTCGCCTCCCGCTCTCCACAGGAAGTCTGCTCCTTCGCCTGCCCTCCGCGAGCCCAAGGCCCCAGACTCGGGCAATACCCATAAGCAAGATGGCGGCAACGGCAGCACCCCCTACGACTTAGCGCCCAGGCGTGCCATTGGCCAGAGCCCGGAGTGAAGCCGCCGCGGATTGGCCGAGAGCGCTGCGGGGGTGGGGGTGGAGCTGCAGCCGCCTGGAGCCGGGAGTGGGCAAAGCGGCGTGAGCAGCGGCCCCAGGCTCCCGGAGCATCGGGCTCGGAGAAGATTTCGCCGCTCGGGGCCGCAGCCTGGTGAGCTCAGCCCCCTTCAGGCCCTCCCTTACATCCCAGCCGGGGCCTCGCCGAGCCGGCGCTGATCGATGCCGACACACCCCGGCGACCCTATCGCAACTCCATCGCGCCATATCGCGACATCATCGTGCCCTGTCGAGACTCCATTTTGTTACAGCCCTTTTTAATATATACCTATATATATATTTTTTTTAATTTGCCCTGTCATCTTCGGGGGCTGTCCATGTCGTGATTTTTGCCGTGATCTCTCCGTGACATCACCGCGCCATCGTGAAGTGTGATCTCATCGCCGCCCTGTCGTGACTTCATCAATGTCGTGTTGTGACCTGGCTGCGGCGGGACAGGTGGTGACCGCCAGGAACCCTCTTCCCCTTCTCATCTCCCCATCTCAGCAGCCCTGCTTCGATTATCCGGCTTTTGGATTCTCCGTTGTCCTGGGAGCTACCCGGGACCCCTTCTTGCTTCTCCAGCCCCTGCCGGCATCCACAGGCTGGTAGCGGGGCGGGAAGGGCGAGGAGAGGGAACACAAAGGGTTAATTCTGCCGCTGCTGCTTCTGCTGCTGCTGCTGCAGCAGCTTCTGCCCGAGGGAGGGAAAGGAGAGGAGGCAAGGAGCCTGCGGGGGCGATTGAGAGCCCTGGCTGGAGGGGTGGGGTCCCCAGAGGGGCCTCCAAACCTTCCCGGTTAGCACCCTGCATCCTCACTTCTGTTGAAGCTTGCCTCCTGCCTGTTCTGGAGAGGGAGGGGAAGGGAAACCTAGGATGCCCTTTTCCCTCATGTCAGTCTGAGTCCGGATAATCGAACTTCACCCATGTATGTCTCCATTCCTTCCTGTCTGTCCTCACCTCTCCCTCCCGGTATATGCCTGGGTAGAGGGAGATTAAACCAGGCTTCTGGTGCCAGGGGGCAGCTGAGCAGTGGGGCCAGACCCCCTCCCACTCCTGGGAAATTGGTAAGGAGAGCTGTCCAGCTGAGCAGCAGGATGCATGGCCCTTCCTTCCCGCTCTCTGGAGGTGACCTTGGACCAGGGTCCCTTCTTCATCCCTTAGGATTTCGGGGTCCAGTGCCTTTAGGGGGCGGCCACAAGGGAGGTCAGTCTTGTGCAACCCATCCCTCCTGATCCCTCCCTCTGTGCTAATCCCTCCCTCCATCCTCCACTCCCACCCCCACCCCTCCTCTGCAGAGGGATGCTCAGTCCCTCTTGTGTTCACAGTTGGGCAAGGCGGGCATCATGGCCTCGGATTGCGAGCCAGCTCTGAACCAGGCAGAGAGCCGGAACCCCACCCTGGAGCGCTACCTGGGAGCCCTCCGTGAGGCCAAGAATGACAGCGAGCAGTTTGCAGCCCTGCTGCTAGTAAGGCATTGACTGAAAATTGGGAGGTGGGAAGGGTTGGGCGGTTGGGTCCCCTAGGAATGGGGACAAAAAGTCCCCAAGGATACATAGGTGGTGCTGGCCTTCCTGGCAGCACCAAAGAAGGCCCCAGAAGCCTACCTTTGGACTCTTCTTTGCTCCCCTGAGTATGGGAGCAAAGGGGAGAATGGGGGTGAATAAGACTTGGGGCGCTAGGAGCCTCGGAGGAGGCTGCCTGGGTCTGCTCTCCGGGGCGTCCCAGAGCAGATGGGAGCTGACTCATAGGGTGACAGCAGCAGGTAGTAACTAGTGCAGAGTACTTGAGGGCTGGAGATGATTGCTCTGGGGGTGGAGAGAGTAGCAGAGCTAGAAGTAACTGGGAAGGGGTCCCAGGGGATGGCTGGGATGGCAGTAGGTAAGTTGAAGGTGAGGATGCTGGTTTGGGGCTTAGCCCTGTTGGAGGAGCCACGCCGGGGCCAGCAGAGCAGGAGCTGCAGTGCTGGGAAGGAGGGGGGTTGGTGTGTGGGGGGTGAAGGGAGGAGGGAGTACAGTCGCTGCTTGTTTGCCATGGCAACAGGGAGAAGGCTCCAGAGTCAAGGGCTCACACTGCAGCAGAGGAGGTGTTGAGGTGAAATGGAAGGGGAAATGTTTTGACAGGCAGAGTGGCGAGACACAGGAGCCATTTCCCCTGAGAAGGTGGCGGGAATGGATCAGAGGCTTCTGTGGGGGGAACAATTAGGGAGAGACCCTAAACCCATGGGAGATTTTAAACTGAGCTCGAAGCCCAACTCAGGTTGTCGGCATCTAGATTAGATATCTGGAAGAACTTCCCAAATGACCAGGTGATGAAACGGCAGCATGAGTAGTTGAGGAGGCTTGGACCTCCCTTCTGTGGAGGTGATCACAGATGAGGGATCCCAGAGGTCACAACCCAGGGGAGGGAAGAAGCTGGATGAAATGACCTCTGGATCCCAGCGTGAGTCCCCTTCTGTGACCTAACCTTCCTAACGGCCAGCGCCCCAGGGTGCAGGGGGCAGTCTTCCTTTCATCCTGCTGATAGCACATACCCCCCTTAGGTGACCAAGGCAGTCAAAGCAGGTGACATCGATGCCAAAACCCGGCGGCGGATCTTCGATGCTGTAGGCTTCACCTTCCCCAATCGTCTCCTGACCACCAAGGAGGCGCCAGATGGCTGCCCCGACCATGTTCTCCGAGCCCTGGGTGTGGCCCTGCTGGCCTGCTTCTGCAGTGACCCTGAACTGGCCGCCCATCCCCAGGTCCTGAACAAGATCCCCATCCTTAGCACCTTCCTCACTGCCCGGGGGGACCCGGATGATGCTGCTCGCCGTTCCATGATCGATGACACCTACCAGTGCCTGACAGCTGTGGCAGGCACACCCCGTGGGCCCCGGCACCTCATTGCTGGGGGCACTGTGTCCGCCCTGTGTCAAGCATACCTGGGGCACGGCTATGGCTTTGACCAGGCCCTGGCACTTCTAGTGGGGCTGCTGGCCGCCGCCGAGACCCAGTGCTGGAAGGAGGCGGAGCCTGACCTCCTGGCCGTGTTGCGGGGCCTCAGTGAAGATTTCCAGAAAGCCGAGGATGCCAGCAAGTTTGAGCTCTGCCAGCTGCTGCCCCTCTTTCTGCCCCCGACAACCGTGCCCTCCGAATGCCTCCGGGATCTGCAGGCCGGGCTGGCTCGCATCCTGGGCAGCAAGCTGAGCTCCTGGCAGCGCAACCCCGCACTGAAGCTGGCAGCGCGCCTGGCGCACGCCTGCGGCTCCGACTGGATCCCAGCGGGCAGCTCCGGGAGCAAGTTCCTGGCCCTGCTGGTGAATCTGGCGTGTGTGGAGGTACGGCTGGCGCTGGAGGAGACAGGCACAGAAGTAAAAGAGGATGTGGTGACCGCCTGCTACGCCCTCATGGAGTTGGGGATCCAGGAGTGCACCCGCTGTGAGCAGTCGCTGCTCAAGGAGCCACAGAAGGTGCAGCTCGTGAGCATCATGAAGGAGGCCATCGGGGCTGTCATCCACTACCTGCAGCAGGTGAGGGCACAGCGGCCTGCAGAGGGAGCCTAGTGCGGGGCGGGTGGGGACCGGGGACACGGAAGGCAAGGCGAAGGGGTACCTGGACGTAGCATCCTAGCATCGGTACCTACAGTACCTGCATACCGTGTAAGGGGGAGAGGGCTAGATGCCCACTCAGGCCTGATCCTGCAGCGCTCCCGGGAGTAGTGTGGCCGAGCCTCCCTCTCCCTCCCCCCCGAGCCTCCACACAAGCACCATACCACACACCATATGTGCACTCACATCACAGTACACACACACGCACACACACAACACGGTGACTTCCCACTCACAACCCTCCCCCCAGTACACACGCACACCAAATCGGAGCAGTCTGTTCGCCTCAACGTCTCGCATTGTTTCCCGCACCTGCACGCACAGACCTGTCCCAGAGCCAGGCAAAGGAGCGGGGCTGCTGGTTCCTGGCCTCTGGAGAGGTTCAGCGAGCCCCTCCCAGGTCAGAGCTGCTGTAGAGGGAGTGTCTAGTTAGCTTTGGACCTGCGAGTTACCTTGGAGCCCTGAGGTACTTGGGGGAGGGGGGACTGAGTTGAGTCCCAGTGAGCGTGGGGACGCATTGTCTGAAGTCCAGTTCCCCCAGCAGACGTGCCCTGAGGGCCTGCTCTGTGCCAGGCCCCTGCTGGGTGCGACTTCACCGGGCACCAGGTGCTTTGAGGGGCTCCCCGGGCAGAATTCCCTGCTAGTTGTGTTATTCCTAGGCCCGGGGAGGGTCTCTGGTCCTGCTCCATCTCACGGGGGTCCCATGGCAACAGGTGGGGCCAGAGAAGCAGAAGGAGCCCTTTGTGTTTGCTTCGGTGCGGATCCTGGGGGCCTGGCTGGCCGAGGAGACCTCATCCCTGCGCAAGGAGGTCTGCCAGCTGCTGCCCTTCCTTGTGCGCTATGCCAAGACCCTCTACGAGGAGGCCGAGGAGGCGAATGACCTCTCCCAGCAGGTGGCCACCCTGGCCATCTCCCCCACCGCCCCAGGGCCCACCTGGCCGGGGGATGCTCTCCGGTGAGTTTGTAGCTAGAGTCTGTCCAGCCAGACTGTTCTAAAGAAAAGTGTAACAGGGGGACACCTCCTCCCCCTCCCCAAACTTCTCTGTGCCAGGCTTCCTGATTGGGGCATGAGATTTCCTTTAGGATTATTTCTGGGTTTTGGGGGGGCTTGTTCACACAGGACGCCTGCTCAGCCAAGTCTTACTTGCCCAGCCCAGATTTGTCTATAAAGAGAGAACTCGTGCTTATGGAGCAGTTACTACACGCCAGGCATTTTGCTCTACCCTTTACCAAAACAATCTCATTCGGTCCACACAGCAAACCTCTGACGGAAGTCTCATCCACGTGTTCAGGATGAGCAAACTGAGACTCAGGGTTAAAGTAACTGGCCCGCACACGCACCACATGGCAGAGCCCGAGTTCAAGCCCAGGCCCAAGAAGGACCACAGCGTGTGTGTGTTCTCGGCGGGACCTGCAAGGCTGGGTCCTTTCCCCCTGCTTTCATTCCTCTCAGGCGGGATGCCCCAAAAGAGGGACTCCTTGTGCCTTCATCTGTCCCCACCCCTTACACGTCTGTTCCTTCCATGCTCCTAGGCTCCTTCTGCCCGGCTGGTGCCACCTGACTGTCGAAGATGGGCCCCGGGAGATCCTGATCAAGGAGGGAGCCCCCTCACTTCTCTGCAAGTATTTCTTGCAGCAGTGGGAGCTCACGTCCCCGGGCCACGATACCTCAGTGCTGCCTGACAGCGTGGAGATCGGCCTGCAGACCTGCTGTCACATCTTCCTCAACCTTGTGGTCACCGCACCGGGGCTGATCAAGTGAGGCCGGGGAGGAGGTGGGAGGAAGCAAGGGGGGCTGCTCAGACTCGCCTCGGATCTCCATCTCGACTTGGTTTCCCTGTGCCCGTGGGTTCCTGTCAGTGTTAGAATGGAAGGCTCCCACAGTAGACAGAGGCACCCTACACGAGGATTTGGCACATCCAGAAGCCCTGCTCCAGCCATACTCAGTCTCTGCTCCCCAGAGCTCACGAATGGGCCCCAAGTTCACTCTTGACCCTGCTGCCTCATTGCTTGCCAAACCCTGCCTGGTGAAACTGGGAGCTGAGAATCCCAGGTTTTCCCAGGCCTTGGTCTCGCTCCATCAGTCCCTCCTCCCTTTCTCCCCAGGCGAGATGCCTGCTTCACATCTCTCATGAACACGCTGATGACGTCGCTGCCCTCACTGGTGCAGCAGCACGGGAGGCTGCTTCTGGCTGCCAATGTGGCCACCCTGGGCCTCCTCATGGCCCGGCTCCTCAGCACCTCTCCAGGTAAGCCCCGGGGACGCGGTCCTAAAGGGTAGGGGCAAAGGACTTGGGTGGATCTGTTGTCTCCCTGGCCTCAGTCCCCATTTTCAAGGAACGGTTTGAACAGAATTTTCCAGTCAAGAGGCAATCTCTGAAGTGTGTCTCCATCCCCCACCCTACCCCACCCTTCTTCCCCAAATGATAACATTCTCTTCCTTCTGAAGACTTTTAAGGCAAGGTCTGGTGGGCGGAAGAACAGGCCTGCTCAGAGGCATAGGCATAGGCACCTGGAATTCCCAGCAGCCCAAGGAGTCTGAACCCAGTGTTTTCAAGGTGGAGCCGCCCCCACCCGGGCCTTGAGTCAGAAACCTTATTCCTCCCATTGAGGTTTTTCTGTGCTCAACACCTCACCTCCCTCGTGACAGGCTTCAGCACTTCGGTGCTCCTCTGCACAGACCTTCTCCGCAACCCTGCCTCCCCCTGGCTGTGTGCGGGGTGTGGGGGTGGGGGGAACGTCCCCTCCAGCCCCTGCCAGCCCTCCGTGTCTCCCACTTTGGCCGTGGGTGTCTGCTTGGGTCCCTCTGTCCCCGCCTGTTCCCTGTGCCCCATCTGTCAGGTTGGAGAAGCTGAGCAGATGCCCGGGAACAGGGCGTGATGAGCCCGTACGCTCAGCTGCCTCCCTGTTCCCTGTGCGGGGATCCCAGCAGGGTCCCCCGGCAGTGGGAAGGGGGCATGTCCTAATGGACCTCGAGCCGCCCCTGTGCTCCAGCCCCGTGCTCCCTCAGTCCCAGGCTGCATCACCTCAGCCCCTGAGTAGAGCCCCAGTGCTGTTCACCCACAAATGCCACCAGGTTGGACTGACAGCCTCCCCAAGAGGGTCTGCAGTACAGGGGTGAGCCCCGGCTGCCTGGCAGGTAAGCAAAGCCCTGCCCTCTCCCCACCCCCACCCCCCGGCGCCCTCTTCTGGCCCAAGATTCAAATTGGTGCGCGCACCCTCACCAGGAGCTCTCTAGGCCCAGAGGTGCTCCCATCACTACCCTGGCTGCAGGAGGGCCTGACCCTGAGCTCCAGTGTACCAAGATTATTACATTTAATTCTCACAATGGATTGCTAAGATTAGCACTGTTGGCCCCGTTTCACAAGTAAGGAAACGAGATCCAGGAAAGTGGATTAGCCAAGGTCACGCAGTGGAGTCGAGGGTAGGGCTTGAGCCCAGGCAGGCTAATGGCAGGCCACGCTTTGGCTCCCTGGAGTGTGTCTGCCCCCAGAGGGGAGCGTAAGGGTCTGGGAGAGCAGCCGGCCGGCTGGCCTCACGCACTCTCCGCCCCCTTGCCTTCCAGCTCTCCAGGGAACGCCGGCCTCCCGAGGTTTCTTTGCAGCCGCCATCCTCTTCCTGTCACAGTCTCACGTGGCACGGGCCACACCCGGCTCAGACCAGGCGGTGCTGGTCCTGTCCCCCGACTACGAGGGCATCTGGGCTGACCTGCAGGAGCTCTGGTTCCTGGGCATGCAGGCCTTCACAGGCTGCGTGCCCCTGCTGCCCTGGCTGGCCCCCGCCGCCCTGCGCTCCCGCTGGCCACAGGAGCTGCTCCAGCTGCTCGCCAGCGTCAGCCCCAACTCCGTCAAGCCCGAGATGGTAGCTGCCTATCAGGGCGTGCTGGTGGAGCTCGCACGGGCCAACCGGCTGTGCCGGGAGGCCATGCGGCTGCAGGCGGGTGAGGAGACGGCCAGCCACTACCGCATGGCCGCCCTGGAGCAGTGCCTGTCGGAGCCCTGAGCGGGTGTCCGCTGGGGACCGACCGGGGGTGGGCAGCGAGGGAAGGAGGGAGGAGGCATCTTCCCTGAAGCCCCCAGACTGGACCCCCTTCCCTAAACTCCCCACCCAAACACCCCAGCTTTCTGGCTTTTCTGAGGGCAAGGGCAGGGTGCCCACCCCTCCAGTGTAAGGAACTGCATCCCGCCCTCCCGGGCCCCCATGGGGGCAGGGATTGGCTTGGAAATCAATGTGGCTGTCCCTGCCAGGCCGGGGGACATTGGAGCAGCCCCCAGGGAAGGGGGGGCACTGGGTGTCTTTGTGCCCTCTGTCAGGCTCCTCCACAGGAGGGAGGCCCCAGGGTGGGATAGGGCTGGCAGGAGCTGGCTGCCTCAGCCCATGTGCCCTGCCGGCCAGGGCGTGGGCTCCCCTAGGCTGTGGTCTCCCCTCTAGCCTCCCAGGTCCACGTCCTTCAAATTGGCCATTTGGCTCTTGCCCTCGGCCCCTTGGGCAGATAACAGACTCAGGCCGCCGACATCACAGTTCTTCCTATCAAATTCAATGACCCAGGGTCTGAACTGCCCCATCCTTCCAGGGAATCCTGGGGCAGACAGGCCTGGTGTGGGGGTGCGGAAACTTCCTCCCACCTGAGCTTCCTTGAGGGCACCCAGGAGTCCTTAGGCCCTGGCCTCTAAGCTTTTGTGTCATGTTGCAGCAGAGTGACGATGCGGGTTGGGGGTTTATTTATTTTGCCTGTCCTTATCCCTGTTTGGACACCTGAGCATCTGATCCCTGTCCCCCTAGTGCCATCTGGCTTGGCTAGAGCCAGGAACAGGAGGGACACTTCCCCAGAATCCGCATGTTTCCCTAGTGATTGCACCCCATCGCCATCGTGGTGCCTGGCTTTAATTCCCACCCCTGCTTATGATTCCTCTCTGCAGAGAGACGCGACTGGCGGCTCCAGCAGGGACTACCTTTCTTATGAACCCCGGGGGACCCTCCCCCGAACCTGATCCCTTGCTTCCAACCTCCCCTTCCCTCCCCCAGTGCGTTCTGTGATCACCAAGTTCAAAGCTGTGCACATGCGGACACTCAATAAATGTTCATTGATGACGGGCTGGTCCTCGTGTGGTCTGTTCTGCACCATCTCTCTTCCTTCCAGACTCCAGCAGCTCACAATTACCATTTGCCAAGCCAGTGCCCTGCCACACGCACTTCACAGATGTTCTCTCATATGCCCTGCCTGAGAATCCTGTGACACAGGCATTAATCCCGATTTTACAGGTGAAGACCCTTAGGCATGGGTAGGTGGTTGGCTCAAGGTGGTGCACCAGGAAGTGTCAGAGCCAAGACCGGGCCGGCCGCTGGCTCCTCAGCCCACAGCCGGCACGTGTAGAGCAGGATGGCAGACTCCGGTGCCGAGGGGGCCCGGGCTAGTGGGGCTCTGAGGCTCTTGTGTACAAATGAAGTGCTGACACTAAGGGCCACCAAGTAGTGCCACATCCTCCAGTTTTTAAAGACAAGTCAGAAACCCTCATTTTTATGCAAAATCTGATTTAGGAATGTTGATAGTTGTTTTTTTAGCAAAACCACTGCTGCCCCAACAACGTCTCCAGGCCAAAATGGCTTTTAGGCAAACAGCTGTTCACCTCTGTTTGTTGTTGTTGTTGTTGTTGTTGTTGTTGTTGTTGTTAAGATTATTTATTTATCTTAGAGAGCACAAGCCTGGGGAGTGGCAGAGGGAGAGGGAGAAGCAGGTGTGGGGCTCCATCCCGGAATCCTGGGATCATGACTTCGGCTAAAGGCAGACACTTGACCGACCAAGCTACCCAGGTTGCCCCCTGTTCAGCTCTGTTCTTTATCACACGAGAAGGGGAAGGGGCCTGAGAGCTTCAGTAGGAGGCTGGAGCCAGCACCCACTGCTTCACCAGGCCTGAGCCAAAGCTGTCAGACGAGCCAGACCAGCCCCCAGCCCACAAGAGGTAGACATCCCTACCTAGGCCCTCAAGCCAACAAGCATTCACTGAGCATGTCCCACGTGTCTCTCTGTGGTTGCCTATGCATAGAGGAACGTTATTTATTTAATGTACAGAAAGTCACGTTCTTAGCATGGATTCCCCGGGGTAAATGAAAAGACAGACCTTGCCATCAAGCAGCTTAAAATCTAGAGAGGAAACACACAAGGCATCAGACCCTAGAAGTGTAATCAGTTGCTTCCATGGGGGTCTGAGCGAAGTATAGCTGGAGCATGAGGAGCCCCTCAGCCTGGCTGAATAAGTCTGAGGAAGCTCAGGAAGCACTCACTGAGACCTGGAGGTAAGGAGAAGCTTGCCAGGCAGACAAGCAGAGGAACAGCAGGTATAAAGGCATGCAAACTTCGGAACTGCAAGTAGCTCGTTGTTGATACAACAGAGAGTGTGAAGTGGGATGAGGTTGGACCAGTGGGCATGGACCAGATCTTCCAAGTCCTGGCATGCCATGCTCAGAAGCTTAAAGGTGGGATCATGCTAAGATTGTTTTAACAGACTGTGATCCAGTTTGCATTTTTGAAAGATAACTGCCTGCAAGAGGGACAACTGAGGCAGGGAGCTCATAGAGGAAGTACTAAGTCTGAACTAAAAGCCCGTGGCAGTGAAGATGGAGAAAATATAGGTAGGAGTCAGTTAATAGGGCTTGGCGATTAACTGGAAGTGAGGAGGGATAAAGAGCGCTCCTGGATACCTGATCTGGGCCACTAAGTGGATAATGGGGCCATTCACCGTCACCGGGAACATTGGGAAACAGGTTAACGCAAAATACAAGCTCATTTTGGTAAATGGTGAGTTTGTGCTGCATGTGGAACATCCAGGCATCAGTTGCTTTCTGCAGTCTGGAGCTCAGAGCGGTCTGGGAGAGTGACAGATTTGGGAGTTGGCAGTGTAGAGTCTTAAAATCATGGGAGTGACTGAGATCGTCCGGGGAAGTAGTAAGAGAAGGGAAGGGTTGCAAGTGGCAACCGCCTATGGTCCCAGCTCTTGAAGTACTCACCCTCCCGAGGTGGGGGAGCCGAACCCTGTAGAAAGACTTATAACACAAGGCAGACAGAGCTCTGTACTTTAGTGAGGGATGGTCAGAGAGTTCTGGGCTCCTGAATGGGGAGAGGGGCTAGGCTAACTTTGTAACAAGACCAAGCTTGCTCTTGGTAGTTCAGCCGCGCGAAAGGGGGACCTGAGCTGCGGTTGTGAGATATAACCACCAGGTGGCGCCTCAACATCTCCTTGTGCCAGATGCTCCCCCACTCTGCAAACACCCAGCCGGGTGCAGAGCAGGAGATCTCCCAAGGCTGGGAGGAGGGTGGCTGTGCCAATAAAAGAGGCAGGCCTGAGCTTTTTCTTGACATCGAATCCAAATGCAAGCTCGCTTTTTGAAAAGAGATGGAAAGATTTGAGCCTGGGAGAAGAGTAATATGCCAAGAATGCCAAATGGGAGTCTAGGATATCTGAACCTGAGTACCTATGTATCAATACATGTCCTGTGTTCCCATGTGTATGTATGTTTCCCACGAGTGTCCCTAGGTATGTCGTATGCCCCACGTGCCCAGGAGAGTCTGCATATGTAGCCCTGTGAACATCCCAGGGCTCCACGTGTGCACACCTGTCCCAGAGAGAGGGCAAGCAGCAATACCCAGCTCCAGGCCTCAGAAAGTGAGCAGTCCCTTGGCCCTGAACGAGAAGAGCAACAGAGTCTGTGGCCATAAGACCCTGCAGTTTTTGGAAGCCCCAAAGCAATAGCAGATCACGAACATCCATCTCCCCAGTAGCCACAAGGACAATCATTTATCAGATGATCTCCTCAGATTATACCTGATTTCTCTGTCTAGCTTCCCAGGCTCATGTTCACATGGGAGGCTTCCCGAAAAGACCCCTCAGTCAGCTGAGGAATTCACAAACTCATCCATTCATCATTTATTTAATAAGCTTTCACTGAACGCCAGCCATGCTCCCAAGTCAGTGCGGGACACATTCTCTGTCTCCCCTTTTCTCTTCTTACAGAATAGTTCGTGAGGCAGAGAAGAGGCAGCTTACAGAATAGTTCGTGAGGCAGCTGGAATGCTGGTTAGGGTGTTGACACTGTTTCCCCTAAAGATGGGCCATGAGGAGCGTCAGGAGAGTTTTCAGCAGGAAGGTTACATGGTTCGGTCCCTCTTACCTCGAAGTAGAATGGGAGGCGCGTCAGCAGGGTACTGAACGAAGGCAGGAGGCCAGCTGGGGGGGGTTGTTGTCATGGGCTAGACAGTCGTTCTCAAACCTTACTGAGCTTCCGAGTCATCTGATGAGCATTAAAACAGATTTCCAGTCCCCACATTCAGCATTATTGATGTGGTAGGTCCAGGGTGAGGTCCAAGGAGTGGCACTTGTAACAAGGTTGTGGAGGCTGTAGGCAATACTGGCCCAGGAACCACACTGGGCTGTGAGAGTGTGGTAGCCTAGAGGCTGGTAGAGGGGTGCAGAGAGATGTGTAAGGGTTAGAAAGGGTAACACTCCATGAGGACTAATTTATGAAGGTGCAGGGAAGGTCAGAGTCTGGGATGACTCTGTTTTCCATTTGAGGGATGGGGTGCCATGTGCGGAGCCAAGAGAAGAAGCAGGTCGGGGAGGGTGGAGGAGGGGGAGGGCATGTCGAGTTTGCTTGTGGACTTGGAAAGTTTCAGATGGTCGCAATGAGAGGCCTGGAAGAAATATCCCCCTGGCAGTTGCATCCGTGGGTCTGAATATTTCGGGAGGGACACAGACTGAATAGAAAAAGGTTGAGAGAAAACAGCTGACTAGCAGTCACTAAAGTATTAAGGAATGAACTCACTCACTCCTGAAGAGTGCAGATAGGAAGAAAAGGCCGAAGCTTCAACCCTGAGAAAGAATAACCAACATGGAGGATGTGGGTGGACGATGAGCTAGAAAAGTAGGCTGAGAGGTGGTCAGGGTAGAAAGGAGAACAAGGCAGGAAGGGAGTGTCTCAAACTGCAGCAGGGTAGGGCAAGAAAAGCCACTGGACAGGCGGCCTGTCCTTTCTGGCCTTCCCCAGCCTGCTGGAGAGAGTAAGGGATCCCCAGAGCTGGGCATGGGCAGCGCCGGCTTTGCCACTCCTGGACTTCCCCCAAACGGTCCACCAACCTGCGGGCCATGTACTAACCCACGTACACCTGCTCCTGATGTCGTGTGGCTGAATTTGAGGGTGGAGGAGAAGTGTGTGTGTCGTCACTCACACACCTGCCTATCCAGACACACACAAACACACTCCGGACCTCTGGTCTGTCCTGGGCACGGAGGACTCTGCTTCTTCCCCAACCCTAGGTGGTGGTTCCAGCCTCCAGAAAGTTCTTAGTGATGTCGCTGCTTCCAGCCTCCTCCCTCTCGCAGGGGCCCCCAGGCTGAGATGACTCAGACCTGAGCTCTGCCCCAGGCACGTGCCTCTGGGACATCCCACTCAAGTCTCCTCCACATACACTCCCCAGGTCAATCCCCCTCTCTTTTTGTAATCTACCTCTGCACCTCCACCTTTCCTTTCTCGTCATCCGCTTCACTGGAAAGGGGTCTCAGAAAACAGCCAGTCCTCTCTGAGCCCCACTGCTTTGTTGTCACTGTTGTTGAAGTTGCAGGAACCGAGGTCAGAGGTGAGGAGGGACTCTCCCAGGGGCACAGGTTGGTCGGAGTCAGAACTACATCGTAGGCGCCTGAGGTGTAGGAAGTACAGGACAGAGAGAGTCTGGAGGCAGACCACCCTGGTCTCGGCTAGCTGCTCCACAGCGTTGGGCAAATCCATTCACCTCCCTGTGCTGCATCTTCCTCACCAGAGAGCTTGACGGTGAAGTAACTCAGTACTCTCCAGGTACTTAGCACAGAGCACCGCACACTCCGTAATAGGTGCTTGCCGTGATTATTTCAGAATTCTACGCTTTTTGTCTGAGAATTTTCTCGCTTTTTTTTAAACATCTTCCTTCTGCTTTTTAAATTCCTATTCCGCTTAGTATTCCTCTCATTTCCCTTTCTTTCATCCTTGCTCCTGCTTTTGGGGGGCGGGGGGATGGGGCAGGGGAGGAGAGGGTTGGGTTTTGGGAGAAAGGTGGAGTGACTGAAGGGACGGGGAATGTCCTTGGGAGACAGCCAAGCCTGCCATGGTAACACACAAACACACAGCCTGCGCATGTCAGGGTGCCGACTGCACACCATCCACGTGGGGCACTTACACACATCTTCACGTGTGTGTGTCACAGGCCTCCACTCAGTCAGCCCAGGCTCTCCTGACTTCAGAAACATCTGGAGCCCTTTTCCGGTGCAACCCTTGCCCAAGCCCCAGCAGGACAACCCTCTCTGTTGGTGTGTCCAGCTTCCTCAGACCCTGGCTTGGCATTGGGGGTTGTCAGCCCCAAGAAGGCTGGGTGAAGAGGGCGCCTTTAGAGGGTGTTTGATCCAGAAACATTCAGAAAGACTGTGATGGTCCTCTACACACACACACGTACTCACATCACACGCTGACACACGTGTGCACATGAGCCAGCGGGCTTGGGTCTGCAGCTCTCAAAGTTCTTCTACGTTGACGATGGCCCCATCCACAGTCCGGTGAGGTGGTTAGTGAAAGGACTGATACCCATTTTACAGACTAGGAAGCTGAGGATGAGGAAGAGTTGTGCCTTGCTCAAAGGCAAATAAAGGCGGTAGAGCTGAGATTCAAACCCAGGACCCCTCCATCCTAGCCTCCAATCTGTTTCACCGCAGCTGGAGCTTTGAGCCCAGAAGGCGGCTCAGGCCAGCGGGGGTTGGGTTCACGCCCCGCTACCCACCCCACGGGGTCGCGCCAATGCCACGCCTCCCCTTGAACTGTCGCTGGGGAGAAGGGAGAAAGCGGCCACAGCGTGTCTCTTTAATGCGCGCCCCGGAGGCCCAGCGCGCCCCCGCCACTATAACTGGAGTGCATGGAGCGGGCTGCGCTCAGAGGAAGGAGGGCGGGCGCTGGGCACCCGTTGACCGACTTTTCCAAGTGCGATCTGCGCCCGTCCGGCCCACGTCCCGCCCCCATGGGCTCGCCCGGGGGCGCCCACAGCTGAGGACCCGACGCCCGCCGGGCTCCGGGCTCCGTTGCACCCCGCCGCCCAAAAGGGACCCCCGCGGGCTGTGCAGGCTCCCCGCGCCTCTTCCCGCGGTGCTCGCCGTCGGGCGAGGGCTCCGCCGCCGCCACGCCTCGCGCCCCGCGCCGCCCGCCCCATGCTGGTGCACACTTATTCCGCCATGGTGAGTAGTCTCGGGGCGCGGGGTCCGGGAACCCGAGCGACGGACCTGCCGAACCTCCTCCAACGAAATTTCGGAGGGAGGGGGCCGCAGGGACTCCGCCACCTGCGAACCGTGCGAGTGCGCGCGGGAGACCGCGGGCCCAGCTCGAGGCTTCCCGCGCCCTCGGGCCCCTCCGAGATAGACCTCAGGCCCCGCGACGCGCGGGCGGGACGGCAGCCGGATCCCCGCGAGCTGAGGACGGTCCTCTCGGGCCGGGGTCCTTTCGGCTGCCAGCGGGTCGCCTAACGCGCCCCTCTCCTTCCCCAGGAGCGCCCCGACGGGCTGGGCGCAGCGGCTGGGGCGGCCCGACTGCCGTCTCTGCCCCAGGCGGCCTACGGGCCGGCGCCGCCGCTCTGCCACACGCCGGCCGCCGCAGCCGCCGCCGCCGCCGACTTCCAGCCGCCCTACTTCCCGCCGCCCTACCCGCAGCCGCCACTGCCCTACGGCCAGGCGCCCGACGCCGCCGCCGCCTTCCCCCACCTGGCCGGGGACCCGTACGGCGGCCTGGCGCCCCTGGCACAGCCGCAGCCTCCACAGGCCGCCTGGGCCGCGCCCCGCGCCGCCGCCCGCGCCCACGACGAGCCGCCCGGCCTGCTGGCGCCGCCCGCCCGCGCCCTAGGCCTCGACCCGCGCCGCGACTACGCCGCCGCGGTGCCCCGGCTCCTGCACGGCCTGGGCGACGGCGCGCACGGCCTGGCCGACGCGCCCCTCGGCCTCCCCGGGCTGGCGGCGCCGCCGGGCCTAGACGACCTGCAGGTGAGGCCCGAACGGTCCGGGATCGGCCAGGACCCGCCGCGGGGATTTAGGACTCTGGCTGGAGGCACGGTGACGAAGGCGGGCGTCCGACTGTTCTCTCAGCCCGCCGCTTCTCACTCGTGACTCCGAGGAGGAGCCCCAAATCCGGGTTAGATGCTGCCTGTCCATTCAGGCGGCCCGGCACTGAGTCAGTGCGCGGTGCCTGGAGGGCGGCAACCCCTGCTGGAATCAATGGGCAGAGGCTCAGTCACTTCCTTAGCTCTCCGCTGGGCCACGTGGGGCGTCTATG
Source organism: Procyon lotor (assembly GCA_028646535.1). NCBI lineage: Eukaryota > Metazoa > Chordata > Mammalia > Carnivora > Procyonidae > Procyon > Procyon lotor. Next base: position 22,632,865 of record CM053606.1, read on the forward strand.
GTCCAGTCCCAGTCCGCTGGGGCAGCCCGTGCCTGAAGCGGGGAGAGGCGGAGGCGTTGTCTAAGGTTCAACATTCCTATTTCGCACGGCAGGGTGAGGTATCCAGGGCTCCAGCGGCAAGGCAGTCCTGGTCCCGCCTGTGGCCGCCCCAAGTGTAGATGGTGAGCACTGGGCGGAGAGGACAGAACCAGGGACAGCAGGGACTTGGGAAGTGACAGGGGACTAGGTCCACAAGCGCCCTTACCACTGCCTCTCCTATTTTCAGGCCATGGATGAGACGGGAATGAGTCTTCTGGACCAGTCGGTGATCAAGAAAGGTAAGGAACTGCATCCATGGGCCAGGGCAGAACTGCGGGACATGGTGCAGGCTCCCCTGGCACAAGCCTATTTTCTTCCCTGTGGAGCTTGCCTCCTGTGTGTCCCTGGATTCAGTGGACAGCCGGCACTCTTCCTAGCCTGTTAGAGGGTCAGCAGAGCCTGGGGTCCTGGTCAGAGCTTGGGCAGAGGGGTAGGTTGGCGTGTTGGCCCCAGAGCCTGCCTTCTGGGATGGGCTGAACCCATCGGATTCACTCTGCAGCAGACCCTCTGTATGGCTTGGCCTCTCCCTACCGAGGGGAAGGCGTTCTTGTAGATCTGGAATTAATTTGCAGAACGAGTTAAACTACTTTCCTGTTTCCTAAGAGGTGGGAATGGGGGTGCAGTTCCCATGGGTTTCCTTAAATGATTTCCATATTACAGTGCCTTACCATTTCTTAACCTGGCAAGCTTTCCTTCCCAGCAGGGCCTTGGGGTCAATTAGGGGGTGGGGAAAGCTCGAGTTTCCCCTGGGGAATTTTCTGTCCTTGCAGGAGCCTCCTTCTGCATTTAGGGTTATGGAAGCTGGTGTGTGGATATCGTGTGTTAGTCTGAATATAGGAGGGCCAGCACCTGCCTGATCCTGGATGTCCTATGTGAGCTCAGGGTCCTATACATGTCTGGTATGTTCCTTTCCTAGGTGTCTTTCCAGTATTTCTTGGCGTGTAAGTGTGTCTCTGTTGCTGAGTGTGTGATGCGTGTCCACTATGTTGGTGTATATTTCTGAGTGTTTAGGATTCTCTATGTGTGTGTGTCAGGGTCTTTGTTGTGTCCTGGGATTCGTTCTCTGGTACTGAGGATCTCTGAGCATGTGAGGATCGGTCCCTGTGTGTTTTAGGGTGTGTTTGTGTCTCTGCACTGGTAAAAGCCAGAGGTTTGAGACCTGCCCTCCACTGGATTTTCCAGCTGGAAGACCAAGTTCTGGACATGCCAGGAAAAGGTGAGAAAGAGAGAGAACGAGATGCAGAGAGGCAGAGCGGTCCAGGTTTTGGGCAGGCTCCTTTGATTTGGGGAGGGTTCCCGGGGAGGAATTCGGTGGCACACACAAGCCTGTGGTGCCTGGGGCAGGCACAGCTCCTGCAGGATTTGGCTCTAGTCATTTTTCAAAAGAGTGAATTCAAGCCCAGGCACTGTTTGTACTTCACCTGTTCTCAGGGGAGACTGCAGCTGAGGCTGAGGTAGGGGTTGGGGGTAGGGGCTGGGGGCTGGACTTCCAGGAGCTGGGGATGGGTTACCAGGGACTGAGAGTTACTCAGATAGCCTAGAGTGTGTGACAGTAAGATGAAGGGACAGGCTTCCCGGAACTTAGGGGAGGAGAGCCTCCAGGTGGCCGGCTGTGTCATCTAGGGATGCGGATATGGAGAGGAAGCCTGAACTCAGCTTCCTGGAGTAGTCACTGAAGTGGCAGTTGCTGCTGCCTTGGCTTAGTGGACTTTTTGGACCTCGTCGGAAGGCAGAGCTTGGCCTGCAGTTGGCCAGAGCCTGCCTCTGGGCTGTGTCCACCTGGAGATTCGATCATGGTCCCTGTCCCCAGTTCCCGGACTCCTGCCCAGGTTCAAGGGGCTGGGGCGGGTTGCAGAGAGCGGCTAGGCTCACTGACTCCCTAGTGGAGGCCAGAATCCTGCATTTGGGGTAGGAGCTTGGGAACCTCTGCCCTGGGGAAGAGTAGAAGGATCAGCTGGGGCTCTGAGCACCTTAAATTCCAACCCCCAGGCCAGAGCCAGGACAGGAAACTGGCTGCGAGGAGGCTCTGGAATTGCCCTGAGTTGATTTCTCTCAAAGGACATTAGCTGTCATAGATTCCGGGTCCTAGGTGTGCGCCGGAATCCCCAGCAGCGGTCCCAGGACCATAGTGAGGACAGTCAGGGGTGTCCCGAGTGCGGCACGCTGGGCCTGGCTTGACTGATGTGCCCGCTGGCGCTGCGCTGGGCTTCCCTGCTGCCGGCGCGCACACCCGCCGCACTGCCGCGCCAGCCTGTCGGTGGCCAAGCGCCGCGGGATGGAGCGCGACAACCTGGGCGCCCCACCCCGGACGACGAGTCACAACCCGCAGCGCGGCGGCAAAGGGCCAGGGGTGCAAGCCGGAGGCTTCCTGCGGAGGGCAGCGCCTGGTTCGCTAGCCGAGACCTCAGCCTTCCATCCGCGTGCCGCGCCTTGCGGGAGGAGACACGGTCAGTGCCGGCGCTTTTGAGCCTTGCAAACGCCGTGGCAGAGCTGGTCCCCTAAGGTCCTCACCTAAAGAACCGCATGGGCGGGCGACGGCGCGGAGCCGCTGCGGCTAAGCAGGAGGCTCGGCCGGAGCCCCGCGCGCAGCGGTTAGTTTTCGCCTGGGACTTCTGCCTTCACTGCGGGACTCGGGGTCGTGGATTCGCGTCCTTCTTCGGCCTCAGGCCCTTCCGATGACATTGAGAGCCCCTATAACATCCTGAAGCCCTCTGGCGCCCGCCGGAGGTGGTGGGGGACCCACCGGCCCGCCTGGACCCTGGAATGATAGGAAGTCATCCGATTCCTCCAGCTCCTCCAGGCCCTGGCGGGAGGAACAGCTGAGGTTGAGGCCGGGCAGTTGAGGCCCTGGGTGAGAAATCGCGGCCACCCCGGCCCTACCCCAGCAGCACTCTTCCTATTGCAGGGTATCGCCGGGGAGGGAAGCCTGGGAGATCTCGAGGGTCCAGAGCTTGGTTGTAAAACTTTCTGTATTCCAGGCACTTGTCCTGGAGGGGGGGGAAGCGAAGCCTCCGCCCCACCATACTCGTCCCTATCGGCTGCCCCTACAGCCGCGGTGTGGGGCCGGGAGTAGGAGGAGGGTGGGGGGTAGGGGGTAGGGGAGCAGATGGAGCCGAGGCGGACCCAAGGAGTCGCCGGGAGCCCTCCATTTTCTGCCCACGTTTGTTACCTGAAATTTCATAACCTGCCCTAGGGGCACAGAAAGCAAGCGGGACTGGTGGAGGGGACACACACCTGGAAGAGAATATTTTCTAGCCCAGAAATGTGGTGAGGGGGATCGGTACTGGTCGTGTGAGAGCTCAGAGGAGGAGCGCTGAATGCCTGAGGTTGAGGGGCTTCCTACAGGAGAGGTTAGGACGGTCTCCGCAGGTACTCTGGGTGCTCCACGGTTAAATAAATGAATGATGGGTTTTGAGGTCTGAGTGCATTGGGAGAGAGGGTGTAGGAAAGGCAGAGCTATTTTCACCGCCCTAGGCACAGCGTGTTCAAAAGCCCTCCACCGTGGAAAAGCCAGCCAGATTACAAAGCTTAAAATCGGCCCAGGTTTCAAGTTCTGCAGCCACAGCTGGAGGGAAGTGGTTGGGGATGAGAACTGAGATCAATTACTCCTCCCCTCCAGGAGAGTGGGTGGTTGCCTAGTCGTGTTTCGAACATCCCTTTTGCTGGGCCCTGTGGTCCAATCTCCGGGTCTCCAGGGCAGGGCTGAAGCAAATAGCCACGTCTCCTCTACTCAACTTGGCTCTAGGGAAAGAAAGGGAGATGGGGAGGGTCTGGGCTTCCAAGAGAATCTCAGCAGGGCCAGGCCTTGGGTGAGTGAGCGAAGTACTCACCCCTGAGTGATTAGATCAGAGTGATTAGATTAGATAAGTGATCAGATAAATGATATATCTTTTTTTTAAAGATTTATTTATTTACTTGAGAGAGAGAGAGAACGGTCGCATGAACAGGGAGGAGAGGCGGGGGAAAGGGAGAGAATCCTCAAGCAGACTCTCCGCTGAGCACAGCCCTGGGTTCCAGGACCCTGAGATCATGACCTGAGCTGAAATCAAGAGTCAGACATTTAACCAACTGAGCCACCCACACACCCCAGGTAAATAATGTAATTTTTTAAAAGATTTTATTTATTTATTTGACAGAGAGAGATCACAAGTAGGCAGAGAGGCAGGCAGAGAGAGAGGGGGAAGCAGGCTCCCTGCTGAGCAGAGAGCCCGATGCGGGGCTTGATCCCAGGACCTTGAGATCATGACCTGAGCCAAACGCAGAGGCTTTAACCCACTGAGCCACCCAGGTGCCCCCAAGTAATGTATCTTAATGCAGTACTTTAATATAAGAAGTACTGCCAAAAATCCACAAGAAACAAAAATCAGATTTTTACATAACAAGAGGATATGACCCAGCACTTCTACATTCCTGCCTTACTTGCTTCCCAGGCCACTGTCCGCCCCAGAAAGAGACTAAAAAAAACCAGTGCCCAAGCAGACAGGCTTTGGATGGTAACTGAGGGCCACATAGGACAGGAGAGTGAAGGTTAGTTAATGGGAAGGAAACTTAGTCAGCTGGCCCCACAAGTGGAGACAAAGAGGCTCAAGTGGGCTGGGAAGGGTGTCGCTACCCCTCTGGTCTGTCTTCCTCCAGACGCTCCTCTCCTCCACCCCCCCAGGCCAGGGTACCCCAAGTGTGGGCTAAAAAACTACATGCATCAGAATCCCTTGGAGGTGCTTATTTAAAAAATGCAGATTTCCTGGGCACCACTCCACATCTACTGAATGAGAGTCCCTAGAAGTATGGCCCTGGGACTTGCATTTCTTAACAGATTTATTGAAGTAAAATGTACAGACCTAAATAATCACTCATTTAAGAGTATAATTCAATGTTTTTTAGTAAATGTATTGAGTTGTGTAGCCATTACCACAATCAGTATTTTCGTTTTTTTGTTTTGTTTTGTTTTGTTTTTTAAGATTTTACTTATTTATTTGACAGAGAGAGAACACAAAAGGGGGAGCGGGACAAGTAGACTCCTGACTGAGCAGGGAGCCTGACATGGGGCTCGATCCCAGGACCCTGGGATCATGACCCGAGTGGAAGGCAGATGCTTAACTGACTGAGCCACTCAGGCGCCCCTACCACAATCAGTCTTAAGACATTTCCATCATCCCCTAAAATTCCTTCATTCCCATTTGTAGTTAATTCTCATTCCCACCCCAAGCCTTAGGCAACCACAGATCTGCTTTCTTTCTATACATTTGCATATTCTGGACACATTATATCAGTGGAATAAATAAAGATGCCGACGGTGCATCTAGCTCCTTTTACTCAGCATACTGTTTTCGAGGTTCATCTGTGTCATAGCAGGTGTGAGTACCTCCCTTTCTTCGTGTTGCTGAGTAGTACTCCATTGCGTGAGTGAAACACATTTTGTGTACCCATTCATCAGCTGAGGGACAATTGGGTTGTTCCCACTTTTGGCTCCTGTGAATCATGCTGCTCTAATCATACATGTCTTTGCATGGACATATGTTCTCATGGCTCTTAGGTATATTCCTAGGGATGAAATTGCTGGATGTTATCGTCAGTTTGTGTTTAATTTCTTAGGAGACTGGCATGCCATTTTCTTTTTCTTTTTAAAGATTTTATTTATTTATTTGACAAAGAGAGAGAGAGAGATCACAAGTAGGCAGAGAGGCAGGCAGAGAGAGGGGGAAGCAGGCTCCCTGCCGAGCAGAGAGCCTGATTCGGGGCTCGATCCCAGGACCCTGAGATCATGACCTGAGTTGAAGGCAGAGGTCTTAACCCACTGAGCCACCCAGACGCCCTGTCTTTCGATTTTTTTAATAGTGCCTTTTGAGGTGCAAAGATTTTTAATTTTCCTGAGTCCACTTAATCATTATTTTCTTTTATGGATCATGCGTTTAGGGTTCAATCCAGGAACTCATTCCCCAGCCCTAGAGCACAGACATTTTTCTCCTATGTTTTCTTCTAGACAGAATTGAAATTTTAGTCAGCTTTCTGGGAGAATCTTTTGTACTCTCCCCAGAGTCAGTGGTCAGACTCATCTACCACCTGCGGATGGAGCATGTAGACAAGTGTATGTGTCTTGTCTGACAGGTTGGACAGCTAGGAGCTCTTGGGTCTGTAGTGTCTTGGCTTTTGCTAGTGTAATGGGGGAGGAGGAGGCGGGGGGGACACCATGAATAGACCACTTCAGCCCCAGGGATCACTGTGGTGTGGGAGGGAGACAAACACCAGTGTCCCTGCTTTGCAGTCTGTGCTTGTTTAATTCCTACCTCCATGACTGTCCCTTTCTCGTGCCATCCACTTCCCTAACCTTGGGTTCCATTGCTCTTGCCATTGAGGGAAGAGGCTCGAGGAGAAGGGGAAGGACAAATGGGGGAGGCAGCAGAGTCTATCACTCTGTGTCCAGAAAGTGCATCAGTCCTGCACCCACACTTAGCAGCACCTGTGTTTGCATAGCTCCGGCAAACACTCCATATTTAACAGTATCGGCAGGAGCAGGAGCACTTGCAGATCCCCGTGCACATGAGGCCACATCCCCGCAACACTCAGGAGGGCAGAAGCTCTGTCTGCATATATAGCTGGGGATCCGTCCTCGTCCCGAGAGTGAGCGCACACCCCCACAGTCTCGCCCTCAGAGCTCTGTCCACGACGGGCATCGAGGTGTGTGTAGTCACTTCCGTGGCACACAAATGCTCACATCGGTCTCTGTTTGCGTGGGCACAAACAGCCTCATGCAGCCTCAGCCTCCCTCTCCTCATACGGGGCCCGGCCTCAGGGAGCCCCTGGTTTGGGATGGAGGAGGCTGCCGAGGAGAGAATTTTCTATTCCTTCTGACTGCTTTCTCTGGCTAGAGGTCATGGGAAGCAGAACAGTCATCCTGCCCATCTTTTAATTTATTTTTTATTATTTTTTAAAGATTTTATTTATTAATTTGACAGAGAGAGAGAGAGCATGCGCACAAGCAGGGGGAGCAGCAGGCAGAGGGAGAGGGAGAGGGAGAAGCAGGCTCCCCTGCCCAACAAGGAGCCCGATGCGGGGCTCAATCCCAGGACCCAGGATCATGACCTGAGATGAAGGCGGAGGCTTTAACCCACTGAGCCACCCAGGTGCCCCCACCTTTTTTTTTTTTTAAAGACTTCTTTTTATTTTTATCAATTTGTAGGAGTTTTTTAAAGTCAAGCTGTAGGTATAAGTAACTACATCTGCATTTATTTACATTTTGACAAATATAAACATGTAATAGTCATGTAACCACTACAATATAGAATAGCTCCATCACCCCAAAAGAAGTGCCCTCCAGGCAGAGAGACACAGGTGAAGAGGGCACCATGCACAGGCCTAGGAGACATGGAGCAGGGAGTGGGGGTGGCTCCCGTTGTCTGTCTGTCTGGCGTCAGTGTGTCTGTTGAGCTGGGACATCTCTGCTCCTCGCTCTGGGAGGGGGCTGGGACTAAGGAACGGTCAGCGAGGCAGGGTGGAGCCGAGAGCAGGACTAGAGACAGTTTCTAATTCATGTTGATTTTTGTCACCCAGTCTTTTTTACATTAATTTTTATCTTTCAAGATACTGCATTCAAGGGGCGCGTGGGTGGCTCAGTCGGTTAAGTGTCCGACTCTCGGTTTCGGCTCAGGTGGGGATCTCAGTATCAGGGTCGTGAGACGGAGCCCTGTGCTGGGCTCTGCACTGAGCGTGGGGTCTGCTAAAGGTTCTCTCTCTCTCTGCCCCTCTCCCCTCAAATACATATTGCATTAAAACACTGTTTATCTTGCTTGCTGAGTGTTTGGTGCCTCCTTAAATTTTGCTCCCCAGGCGAGTGCCTCACTTGCCTCCTCCTAGTTGGTCCTGCTCTGGCGATAGAGACTTGCCTGGTGTAGAATGTGTGCTGTTCTTTCCCTCCACATCCTGCCCTTTTCCCCTTCCTCCACTCACCCCACCTGTGACCTCTCGGCTTCTCCCTGGCGCCTGAACGTGGACCCGGGGAGGAAGGGCTGCTTTACTACCCATCGCTAAGACGGGGATGAGGTTCTCCCGATGCCCACCGTCTCCCCCACTCTGGGCTGTGGGCCATCACTCTTCTGCCTGTTTGAGGTCTCCACTCATTTATCCCACATGCACTGAGGCCCACTTGTGCTGAGCCCCACCCTCAAGGCCCACTCCTCGTTGGTGGGGAAGACGGCGGTGGAAGCAGACACAAAGGTTCAGCGCAGTGAGGTCCGGGCTGGAAGAGGGGAGGAGCTGGTCATGGGGCCAGGAGGCTTTGCACGGGTGCCCGGTGCCTGCACTGAGGCTTGGGGAGGGGGGGGGGCCTGCTCAGGAACACAGACACAGTGAGCCCTTCTGTGGGGCCCAAAGGGCTCATGCGCTGGTGTCCCCCACCCCATGTGGCATTTCATTCACTGTGTTCCGTGTGGCCTCTTCTGGGGTTTTACATTTTTGAGTCAGTTGCTGGGGTTTAAAAATCCAGAGATTTCACAGAGAAATCCAGGATCCTGGTTTCATCAGCAAACAAACAACGTGGGAGTTCTGGCAATGTTGGTGTGTCACGCATGGTAACCCTCAGCCAGCGGCTTCCCATAGGGCGGCGGCCTGTCCCCCACAGACTTCCTTGTTACCTGTCGTGCTCCCGCCCTTGAGGTCTGGAGCTGTGCTGTCCATGGTGGGAGCCACCAGGCACATGTGGCTGTTGGGCCCCTGAAATGTGGCTAGTCCGAATTTAGATGGGCGGGAGATATAAAGTAGGCATTGAATTTTGAAGGGCTAAGTACAAGGGAAGAATGTAAAATAGCTCATTCATAATCTTTAAAATATTGATGACATGTTTCCAAGATAGTATTTTGGACACCTTGGGGTAAATAAAATATGTTAAAATTAACTTCACGTTTCTTTTTACTTTTTTAAAATGGGGCTACCAGAAAACTTAAATTTATATTCTATGTATATATACATATTTATATCCATATATGTGTGTGTGTATGTGTGTGTGTATAATGGGTACATATATAAAGTATATAGATAGATAAATAGTATATAGTATCTATATATAGTATAGAGTATAGTATATTTCTGTTTGTCAGTGTGGATCCAGAGCCTAAAGGACAAATGGGGGACCAGACAAGAGGGGTAGGCAGCAGCCAGAACACAAAGTGGGCGAAGGAGAACATTCCATGGACGGTACTAGGATGGTTAAGGATGTAACATCCTTAAGTGCTGGAGTCTGGGCAAGTGCAATCCGAGAGAGAGCCACAGACTCTGTAACACAGAGTCTGTAACACAGACTCCAACACTTCGGAGTCTGTGATCAGAGTTCAAGCCCTATTTCTGCTTCCTGCTTGCTGTGCCATCCATCTGAACCTCTCCGAACTTTTAGTTTCTCCAACTTGAAATGGGGATGGAGAACAGCAACTACCTCACAGAGCCATTTGTGTAAAGCACTTGGTATACCGTTGGCACTCGCTGAAGGATAGGCCACCTCATCCTGCCCAGCTCTGACACTGGGATCTGATTCGAGGGGCAGTGTTGGGCACTATTGGGTTTTAGTCTGGAGAGTGATGTGTTTCAGAAAGATCCTCTGGGGCGAGGGCAGGGAGACCAGCGCAGAGCCACCCCGAATCTTAGGCGGGAAGTGAGCAAGCATCCATGCACATGTAGAGAAGCGGCTGCATCCGGGGCCCATGGAGAAAGGAGAGCCTCAGGACACAGGGACGGAAGGGATGTGGTGGGAGAGGGCAGCATGGGGGGGCATCACTGAGGTTTCCGGCCGGGTGTCCCGGTGGAGGGTGGGAACGCACATGCAGAGACTGGGGGGGGGGGGGGTGTTGCTCTGCCAGGCTGGGAACCGGTCAGCCTTGCTTACCTCTGCATTCCTGGTACACAGGGCTCAGTGAATAATTGCTGAGTGGCTAGAGGGCTCCTGCCTTTGAGACCACAGTCCAGGGCTTGTCACTGGTTCTCAATCTAGCAGCTGTGTGATCTCAGGCACACTACTTCACCTCTCTGGGCTTCAGTCTCCCGATCTATAAAATGGGAATAGTAAACATAGCCTGCTTGTGGGTCGTTCTGAGGATTCAGTGACATGATCAGTGTAGGTACATAGCACAGCAATGCCCAGTTAACTACTGGCTTCGGGCTGCCCACTGAGTCCCTCCCCAAACGCACACACTAGGACTGCCTTCTCTCCTACTCTCCCAAGGCTCTCACTTCCCTGCAGGAAGAGAAGCCCCGGTGGAAGCAAGTACCTCAATTATTCTCCCCTCCCTTTGAGGCTAGGCAGGAGGATGGAGGTTAGCCACAGAAAGAACTTTCTTTTAGGGCCAAGAGTATCCAAGTGGGTTTGTTTGTTTGTTTGTTTGTTTGTTTGTTTGTTTGTTTGTTTTCAAGTAGGCTTCACCACCAGTGTGGAGTCCAACACAGGGCTTGAACTCATAACACTGAGGTGAGCTGAGATCAAGCGTCGGACACTTTACTGGCTGAGCCACCCAGGTGCCCCTCCAAGTGGGGTTTTAGAAATTAACTTCTCAAGAGTCCCTTCCCTGCCCTATACAGATTAGTGGATCGAGAGCTTTTGGGGCAGGGGCCTGTGGGGTGTATCTCTTTATTCCTGTCTCCTTGAGCATCCCACAGTGACTAGGCAGCCAGGAGGCCAGGGCCAGAGGCCTAATGGGGCCATAACCTTCCAGCCCCCAGGATGTGGGATCCCAAAGTCCCCAGGCCTTCACTGATCTGGGGGGTGGCACGTGGGGGTCACAAGCAGGCAGGGGGAGCTGAGGACTCCTTGCATTTACGCAGACCTAGCTGGGCCCTGCGGCAGTAACCCTGAGTTCCTGCCTCCGTATTTGTGGCTCTCTCTCGGATTGCACTTGCCCAGACTCCAGGACTCTGCAGAGGCTGTTTGAGTTAACAGCGCACCAGCCTGACTCAGTAAAGGGAACCCAGGTGCAGGGGCCAACGACTCCGGGTTCAGTTTCCACCACCCGTTAGCTGAGTGGACTTGGGTGAGTCGCGATAACCTCCGTGTGCCTCCGTCTCTTCTTTTGTAAAGCAGGGACAGTAGAACTGCCCTCTGAGAGGTGCTGGGATGGCTCGATGTGGCTGTGTGCCCAGCATGTGGCCTAGTGCCCAGGACACAGCCAGCGCTTCCTCAGTGCTCCCACTGCACAGCTGGCCAGTGTCTGCATCCTGCGGTCCCTGGCTCAGTGTCGTCTCTCTCTCTCCCTTGCTCTTGCTTCCATTCTGCAGTCCCCATCCCCTCCAAAGCCAGCAGCCTCTCGGCCCTCTCATTGGCCAAAGACAGCCTGGTTGGTGGCATCACGAACCCCAGTGAGGTCTTCTGCTCCGTGCCAGGCCGGCTCTCGCTGCTCAGCTCGACGTCCAAGTACAAGGTGACGGTGGGGGAGGTCCAGCGGCGACTCTCACCTCCCGAATGCCTCAATGCTTCCCTCCTGGGCGGTGTCCTTCGCAGGTAGGTCGGCCAGCCCACAGTTCCCTGCCAAAATCTGTGGTCATCTCAGACCTTCTCCGGGGAGCAGAGAGGGGCCCACCTCACCCCAGGCCACAGCCACCGCTCCATCTCTGTCTCCTGGGGTAATCGTGCATGTTCTGGGGCAGGCCCAGACCTCCAGCAGCTCCCACAGGTCTGTGGGCTCGGGCGTGGGGGTGGACAAAGAAGCCTGACCACAGAGAAGAGAGGGAGGACTGACCCATGTGGGCAGAACGGACCAGGCTAGGGCTGGTGAAGAGAGGGACCATCTTCATCCTTTGCCCCAAGAAAGGGACCCCAGGACACCCAAGGCCCACTCTCTGAGGAGCACAGGCCTCTCTGGTGTGTATGTGTTTTGAGGTCTGTGGTTTGTCTTCATAGTTGAGAGTGTCTCTCTCTGTGTCCCTTCTTGTGCCCCAGTGGGGTATTTGTGCTTCAGGACTGGGAGTTTGGATGTGTCTGAGGATGGCATGTGTGTGTGTGTGTGTGTGTGTGTGTGTGTCGGTCGGGGACAGCCAGACCTATATGTCTCCATGAAGGTGAGTTTCCTGTGTTGTGTTGGCTAGAGTGTGTCCTCCTCTGTGTGTGACTGCGTGTACTTCTAGAGATAGACGTGTGTGCTTACACGTCTGCAGCTCTGTGTCAAGGCTGCGTTTCTGCAGGGGTGGGGCTGTCTCTATTCCTGGTCTCCTTGAGCACCCCAGAGGGGCTGGTGTGAGTCCCTGAGTGTCTGTACATCTGTCCCTGGGATCCTGGCTCAGTGTGACCTGTGCTTCTGCGCCCGTGTGTCCCTCGGAGCCTGAGTCTGAGTGTGTCTCTGTGTGCGTCTGACGATTGCGGGGGGTGTGTGTGTCCTTCTCGCCCTCAGTGCGTGTTTGTCTGCATGCATGTTTATCTGTGTGTCCCTGGGTGACTGTGTGTGTCCCTGTGTATGTCTGCATGTCAGGCTGTGTGTCCCTGAGTAGCTGTGTATGGCTCAGCTGGTGGGCTAAGGCACCCCAAGATTCTGGCCTATCCTTCCGCACCCAGGCTGTCCCTGCTGCTGTTGAGAGGATTAGAGAGAAATGAGTGGCTCTGAGAGCTGGGTGCTAGGCCCCCAGCCCCACCTTGGCTGCAAAGTCAGAGGTTAGAAAGAGGTTGGGACGAGGCTGAGAGACCCCAGAGCATCCCCTGGGCCAGACCCCAGCTTCAGCAGGGGCGGGTGGAGCAGCAAGGGCCTGGTGGAGTCACTTAGCCATACACTTCTTTCTTGTCTTCATAGTGTGTGTCTGTCTCTCTCTGTGCATGTCAAGGGCCAAGTCCAAGAACGGGGGCCGCTGCCTGCGGGAACGGCTAGAGAAGATTGGGCTCAACCTGCCAGCTGGCCGTCGCAAGGCCGCCAATGTGACACTTCTGACGTCTCTGGTGGAGGGTGAGTGAGGCTGGAGGGTGGGTGTGAGTGTGAACACGAGGGGACCTGTGTCATCCAGCGCGGCTCTGTGACTGTCCCTGATACTGTCATATATAAGGAAGGGGTGTATGTGATATGTGTGTATAGTCTTTATGTGTCTGGGCGCGCGCACACACACACACACACAAGTGCATGTGCGTGGGTTTGTGGAGGGTCGGAGAGGAGTGGCCAGTGTTTGGATGAGGTGAAGGGATGAGGGGGTGAGAGTCCCTTCCCTGGAGGCTGGGGACTCTGGGCTCAGTCATGTCGAGCTCAGGCTCTGGGATACATGGTGGGCCACCCAGGAGTTTAGAGCCCATTCCCTGTGGCTTCAAGGGGGGCTGAGGCTGCGCTGGGAGGGAAACCAGGGAAAGTTATCTATAGGAGCGGATGGGGCAGAATGGCTCCCAGCCATCCCCACCGGCACGTTCAAGGCCATGCTCCAGGCTCAAAGGTACATTGGTTAGAGTGGCAGCTCATGGCTCTCTCCTCCCCGCCCAGGAGAGGCCGTGCACCTGGCCCGAGACTTTGGCTACGTCTGCGAGACTGAGTTCCCAGCCAAGGCAGCGGCTGAGTACCTGTGCCGCCAGCACGCGGACCCCGGGGAGCTGCACAGCCGCAAGAGCATGCTGCTGGCCGCCAAGTGAGTGAGGGCGCCCCGCGGGCGTGCTCTGGGGCACTATGGAGGTGCAGTGTGGACGCACACACCATTCAAGGTCACGGCGGGCGCCACTCACGTGCACACGTGATGTATGAGTGGCACCACACGTGGGCACAGCGAGGCACCACACAGGCCCACCACGGGGTGCACGTGGACAGGTGAACATACCTGGGTTCTGTGCGGCAGCAAAACCAGCATCACCGGCCCCAGTCCCACCGCGGTGGTCTTGCTCCGCCCACCCCCTTCCTAAGCCTTGCCCGTCAGCCCTTCTGCTCCAGTGACTTCCATCAGGGCACCAGTGCTCACCCGGCCACAAGTGGACCCTCCCTTGTCCTTACCTCACAATTGACCCCTCTGCAAGTCCCGCTGGGGGCTCCCCCACCGCCACGCACATACTGCCGTCTCAGCTCTGGTCTCCTAATCTCACTCCTGGACTTCTCCCAGTGCTCCCTGTTCCCTCCGCCTTCCTGCATGTGCACTCCCCTGCCCAAGAATCTTCAATGGCTCCCTAGCTGCCACATTGATTTTCAAACTAGGTTCGGTGGGGATGCTTTAGGGCCTGTTTAATGAATTGGTATTCCATTCAGATTTCGTTTTTAGAAGGGTCCCATTGCAAGAAAAGACAGAGAGAGGGAAGAAGAGGAAGTCTAGACTCCCTGGCTGGCACAAACCCCACCGCTGCAACTGACCTTCTCGCTGTCCCCTCCCCTCACACCTGCTGCTTAGACCACCACCCGGTCCCCCGTTTAATGCAGCCCTAACGCAGTCAGATCCCACCTCTACCCTCCTTTGGGACTTCCTCTGGCTCCCTAGGCAGAAGTGGAATCACAAACTCAAGGCTTTGAGGCTGTTCCTATCATTGCTGGAGAAACATATCCAGGGCAGGGCGCCCCTCACCCCCGAATCAGCTAACTCATCAAGACTTCCTGCGGCTCAGTCATGGGTGAAATGCTGACTGGGTCCCCTGGCGATGCAAGGGTGAGACAGGAGTACATCCTCTCGCCTGGGCCCCGTGCAGGGTACAAAGAAAGGAATAATGGCCACAGACTGGAGCAAGATTCAGATCCCAGCTTTGTCACAAGGACAGGTCAGCCGACCCATCTGAAACCGACTTTCGTATGTGATGAGGAGGAGGATGACTGTGTAGTTTGTTGTGAGGACTGAGGTGATGCAGCCAGTGCTTGGCACAGCCTCCGGGCCTCACTTCATGTTCACTGCCAGCTGTTAGTTCAGCTACTCATGGCTCCCCAATTATTTCAAAGACAAAGCTCCGTGAAGCACTGGGTGTTCGGGATGGCGAGGGGATCGAGGAACGTTTCCCAGATAAGGTAGGAGAGCCGGACTTTGAACGTGGTCAGGACATCCACAGGAAGAGGGTACAGGGTATTGGCATCTGCTGTTTACTAGCTGTGTGATATATTAGGCAAGTCAGGCAGTGTCTCTGAACCAGCTTCCTTTTCTGTAGAACGGGTATGATCATTTGCAGACTACTGACAGGGTGAGCAATCAGAAATATATAATAATTGCCACACACACAATACGTTCTTTTCTAGGCTCAGACTTTTGTCCTCTAACCCCCACCCCTCCTTCCCCCACCAGGCAGATCTGCAAGGAGTTTGCAGACTTGATGGCTCAGGACCGCTCCCCCTTGGGCAACAGCCGCCCAGCACTCATCCTGGAGCCCGGAGTACAGAGCTGCCTGACACACTTTAGCCTCATCACCCATGGCTTTGGTGGGCCTGCCATCTGTGCCGCCCTTACTGCCTTCCAGAACTACTTGCTGGAGTCACTCAAGGGCCTGGACAAGATGTTTCTAAGTGGTGCGGGCAGTGGGCACAGTGACACCAAGGCTGCGGAGAAGGATGCCAAGCACCGGAAATAGTAACTGTCTCCCCCGCCTCATCCTAAAGGGGTTCCCAAGGCCTGAAATGAGGCCTTAGTTCCTGGGAGTGGGCCCGAAAGGATTAAAAGGTGGAGCTTGTGTCAGGGCAGAAAGAGAACATTCATCTCAAGACCCCTGAGTGAGAGGTTGGGGGGGGAGTGGCTTCTCCGTGGCCGTTTGTCGAGAAGGGCCCAGAGGTCTGCCGCGAATGTGCAGTTTTCTGACCCTTGATTGCTGGGAAGTGCTCGGACAGGAAATTGGCGTGGAGAAGCCTGGTCTTGGGGCTGAGGCCCACGCGTCAGGGTGCCTGGGCAGTGGTGGATTCTCCTAGAGGCCGAGGCATGGCAGGGGGGAAATTATTAACAAACCAGAGCTGTTAGGGAGATGGTATCCCTCATCCCAGAATCTCCTACCCCCAGGAAAGGGGTGCTGGCGAGAGGCCCCTGTGGGTTCTTTGGAACCATCCCACTCGGGAAGAAGTGGGCAGGGGGAGCCCTCAAGGAGCAAAGATAAAGCACACATTGCAGAACCTGAACCCAGGCTGCACGTCACAGTCCTGTTGCTGTCTGTCCTATTTATTTATGTATGTTGTAATTACATTTGAGAGTTTAAAATTGTCGAGTGCAACTTATTTATCCCGAGTTGAGGATTCTTGTTTCACTGTTTTCTGCTTACACATCAAGATGTCCAGCTGGACCAGGATGGAGAGGGTGTGTTTGCTCGCAAAGGGCGGGGGGTGGGCTGGGGGGGTTGGAAGAAAGATTATGTCAGGGATCCTGAGGTTGTCACACAGATTTTGTATTTGCTGTTGTTTCTCTTGCCCCTCCATGTACCTCTTTGGCTCTCCAATTACTTTTTCATTCTCTTAATAAAACCTTTTTATTGGGTATGAAACCTCCCCGTCCTTCTTCAGCCCAGGCCTAGATTTGCCTCTTGAGTGGGCAAGGGGCCTCTAAGCGGGAAATCATAGGAGGGGGCTGTGGGCACCGGGGTGTGTTGGGGGGCTGCAGATAGTGAGTCTATCTGCTTCATCAGTGTGGCTGTCATTGCTGTGTGCGTGTGTGCGTGCGTGCGTGCGAGAAATGGGTCCCCAGTGTGTGTGTGTGCTCTTGGCCTTGGCGGGCCTGTGTGTAAATGTGTCCGTCCGGCTGTAGGTCTATGTGATGTATTACCACGCCCCTTGGTGGGTCTGTATGTGTCAGTATGGATCCTGGTGACTGTGTGAGAGTCCAGTGCTAATCCGGCTGTCTTCTTGAGGATTTCATTCTTCAGGAAGCTTTTCTTTCCTGCATCCATCAGTGTCTCCCTCTCTATACAACCATCTACTACATCACTCCTCAAGGCACTCTTGTTCTAGGATCTGTCACCTTACAAAACATAAACCTTCCACCATATATTTCCCTCAGTTCAAGTTTGTGAAAGACCAATACCCCTCTACCTCCACTTCCTCACCCCCAATTCACTCTTCAACCCACTTCATTCTGGCTTCCATCCCCACCAGTCTACTGAAATTCACTCAGCAAGGTCACCAAAGGCCACGATGTCAAATCTGAAGGCCTTTTTTCTGGGCTTAGCAGCACCTGACATGACTGACAACTTTCTTTTCTGAAACACTCTTTTATATGGCTCCCAACATTCGGTTTTCTCTGACCTCTCTGGTTCCAACTCTGGCTCCTTCTCTACTTGATCTGTAAGTGTTGCCCTTCCTTGGGGGCAGCCTCCCTGATCTCCAGGCTTGCGTGTGCATTAGCCTGTCTGTCTGAGGTCTCCACTGGACTAACAGGCGTCTCAAATGCACGTCCAAAATGAAGTACATGACTCAGGTTCTCACATCTCGACCTCCTCCATGCTTTCCTTGAGTACATGGCACCACCCTCCACCCAGCTGCTCACGTCAGAAACTGGGGGGTCATATTTGATTCTTTCCCTACACCCAACCCATCAGCAGACCCACCTTCGGCTATCTCCTCTGCCACGACCCTAGTCCTCAGGACTACCGCAGTAACCTTCCAACCGCTCTCCGTTTTGACCCATACACCTTCATACTAAGCCCTGCAATGACCCAGGCTTTGTCCACCTCCAACCTTATCTTAAAACTATTCTCTTACTGATTCCCTTAGCGCCAACCACACCAGCTTCCTGCTTGTTCCTGCAATCACCACTTATGCCTCTGGAGCGCGGCACTCACTGTGCTCTTTGCCGGGAATCCCTTAGGCCAGTTGCTTGCAGGTGCGTTGTCCAAGATGTTGAATGTTTTGCAGATGTGAAGGGAACAAAAGTTCTAGCCATCATCTCCAGGGTAAAGGTCCAAAGATGTGATCTCTTTTCCCAAGAAGGTTCACTGCCTCATAACACCCATATGGAAGAAGGAATGGAGGGATGGCAGGAAGTATGTATGCTCGGCTTTAACCAAAGCCCTGAGCCTGGCAAGAAACACTCAACCACTAAAGTTGTTTGAGACCATGGGAAGTTGAAGGGATTAAATGAGATAACACATACAGCACTTAAACAATGCCCAACGCATTGGGCATTTATCTACAAGTTGATAAAAGGCTATAAATATCTCTAAGGTGAACAAGGAGGAAATTAGTTTATTATGAACTATTCAGTGCTGGACAACTTTCCCTGTTAACCATGTAGTCTTAACCAAGTCCTGTTTTAGAGATAAAATTCTAGTTCATCACTTGACCAAGGTCACAGAGCAAACAAGAGGGATGTGTGCAGGTCTGTCTGATCCACCCCTCCATTCCCACTGCTCCCCATGCCCTCTGCAGAGGGGCTCCCAGGTCTGAGTCCAGTGAAGGAAAGCAGGTCCTGCAGCCCGTTGGGCCCCAAGGCTCTGGTCAAGATGGTAGCAGTGTAGAGGCAGGAGTAAGTGTGGGCAACAAGTGGCATAAGAAGCTTCTAATGAGGTCTCAGCACTTGATTCTTCCTAGTAAGGTTTGTTTGTTACTCCACAGCATGCATAAATGAATGAATGAATGAATGAATGAATGAATGAATGAATGAATGAATGTGTATTCACCTTTGATAAACTGGGTCTAGCCCTAAAGAAAAGTGGATGATGATTAAAGAAAAAGTATATACAGATGGATCACATGGCTTCTTTTTTATAAAGCAAGTAGCTGTGAATTAAATGGAGTGTTTAGTCTGGGTAAGCATCAGTTTTTGGAGTTTATATTCATTTAAAGAAAAGACTTTCCTTTTTTATTTTAAAGGTTCATGGGGTGGGGCGCCTGGGTGGCTCAGTCGTTAAGCACCTGCCTTCGGCCCAGGTCAGATCCCAGGGTCCTGGGATCGAGCACCACATCGGGCTCTCTGCTCTGCGGGAAGCCTGCTTTTCCCGCTACCATTCCCTCTGCTTGTGTTCCCTCTCTCGCTGTGTTTCTCTCTGTCTAATGAATAAAATCTTAAAAAAAAAAAAAAAAGATTAAAGGTTCATGGGGCTCCAGGAGGAGTAAGAGAGACCTTTGAACACTTGTCCCATTTCAAACCTCACGAAGTTAGGTGAGTGAGGCTGAGTGGCAGGCTTTCTCCTGTCAGACACGTACTCCTTTTTTTTTTTTAAGATTTTATTTATTTGAGAGAGAGATTATAAGTAGGCAGAGAGAGAGGGGGAAGCAGGCTCCCTGCTGAGCAGAGAGCCCGATGCGGGGCTCGATCCCAGGACCCCGAGATCATGACCTGAGCGGAAGGAAGGCAGAGGCTTTAACCCACTGAGCCACCCAGGCGCCCTGTCCAACACATATTTCTAACACACACCAGAGCTAAGGGAGCAGCAGACAGTTCGAATCCCAAGAACCTCCCCCCTTGTACTTCTGCACAGCTGCTGCTTTGGACCAAGGGCCATGCTGAGGAGACAGTGAAAGGACTCCGGGCTTCAGGCATTAGCCAGGATTCAGGGAGAGCAGGCTCAGCCACTATTCCTGAGCTGGGAAGCCAAGCATTTCTCAAGCTATTTCAGTGCTCTCCTCCCTCATTCCTCATCAGCTTCCCCAACCTCTTCACCAGTGGGTCTGAGCTTCCCTACCCTGAGGCAAACCAGCTGTTCTCTTCTCCAACCTATCCCCTTTCACCCCAGGTCTGGGAAGGAATAGACTGTTTTCTGTGTATTAATCACCTAAAAGCAGATGGGAACCAATCAGAAGACCATTCTGAGCAGTTTGGGCAGGAGTGTTAAAGAATCAGCAAATTCTCAGTGTTTTTCAAACTTCAGGAAAATCAATTTAAGAGGGACACAGTTGGCATTAAGAAAAGATAAAATTTGGGGGTGCCTGGGTGGCTTAGTCGATTGGATTTCTGACTCTTGGGTTTCAGTTCAGGTGATGATGTCACGCGTTGTGAGATCAGGCTCCTGCAACATTGGACTCTGCACTCAGTGGGCGTCTGCTTGAAACATTCTCTCCCTCTGCCCCTCCCCCTGCTCTCTCTCTCATAGATAAATCCTTAAAATAAACAAATAAATAAAATCTGGTAGAATACAGATTAGAAAACACAGAGTATACCACGTTATGACTTAATCACATACATATTCATCATCTGTAAGAAAAGCTTCATGAGGGGCGCCTGGGTGGCTCAGCAGGTTAAGCCTCTGCCTTTGGCTCAGGTCATGATCTCAGGGTCCTGGGATGGAGCACTGTATTGGGCTCTCTGCTAAGAGGGGCGCCTGCTTCCTCCTCTCTCTCTACCTGCCTCTCTGCCTACTTGTGATCTCTTTCTCTCTGTCAAATAAATAAATAAATTCTTAAAAAAAAAAGAAAAAGGAAAAGCTTCATGAAGTAATGCTTACCCTTCTTCTAGTAGGTATATACAGGTGTGGAGTCATAAATGTATGCTGAGTCCATAGAAATTCATTTGAATCAAGGTATTTATGGGATATAAAAGAGGAAAAGGAAATTGGGGAGCTAGCATGGGAGAGGATTATGAAATGCCTAGCATGTCAAACTAAAGAACTGGATTTTATTCCGTAAGTAGTGGAAAACCATCAGAAAGTTTTAAGTGAAAAGAGGTATGGATGATCAAACTTGTACTTTCTCTGTATCTAGAGTACAGAGAAAGAACTAGAGAGGAAAGTCGAAAAGTAGAGAAGGTAGGAGGCTGTTAAAATAGTCCAGGAAGGAATGATGGGAGATAAATCATAGTAGGATGGAGATTTTTACTAAAAGAGATTCAGGAAGTGAAACTGTTAGAACTTAGTGACTATGTGAAGGTAGGAGAAAAAGAAGACACCAAAATTGGCACCTAGCTAAATACAATATGGTATCCTGGCCTATATTCCAAAAACAGAAAAAGGATTATTAGTGGGAAAACTGGTAAAATCTGAATAAAACCTGAAGTTTAGTTAATACTAATGTACCAACCAATGATGGTTTCTTAGCTTTGACAAATGCACAGTGACCATGTAAGATGTTAACCTAAGGGGAAACCACGTGAGAGGTATAGGGAAACTCTGTATTATCTTTGCAACTTTTCTGTAAAACCAAGTTTCTTTTATTTCATTTTATTTATTTATTCATGAGAGAAAGAGAGAGAAAGAAGCAGAGAAGCAGGATCCCCATGGAGCAGGGAGCCCAAAGCGGGACTCGATCCCAGGGCCCCTGGGATCACGACCAGAGCCAAAGGCAGATGCTTAACCAACTGAGCCACCCAGGCACCCATTAAATAAGTTTATTAAAAATAAAGGATGCCAGGGCATCTGTCTGGTTCAGTCGGTGTAGCATGTGATGTTTGATCTCAGGGTTATGAGTGTAAGCCCCACATTGTGTATAGAGATTACTTAAAAAAAAAAAAGATGCCTACGTTTCTGGCTTGGGTACTTAAGAGCTAGGTGACTATTATTATCTAAGATGGAATGCTATAGAGGAGTTCTGGAGGAAGCAGATAGTAAAGCTCGGTGTTAGACATGATATTTGATGTTCCTATGGCTGGAGGGTAAGCTACTTAGGAATAAGTTGATCTGGAGCTCAGGAAAGAGATCTGGATTGGAGAAGAGATTGGGAATCAGCGTGGGCTGGTGGGCTTACCTAGACTGCCTTGAGGACACTTAACATCCAGAAGCAGAGAACCCTTTCATTCCTGGTGAGGCATGGATACAAAATATCAAGTTTACCAACAATTATATCCTTACTGAGCACATACTGCATGCCAGATCCTGTTCAAAAAGCTTTACATTACCTCATGGAATCCTCCTAACTATCCCCCCATGGAACAGATACAATTTTGACCATTTCACAGTTGGAAAAAAACAGGAAGCAGGACTGCCTATATTTTAATAGTGGTACTCCACTGGGGCAAGCGTCAGAATCACCTGTGGAGCTTTAAAAATAGATGCCCTAGAAGGAGGCTCAGGAATCCAGTCAAAAGCCCAAACTCACACATATTCATACTGGTCCTAGAGGGTGAGCCAGCTGTGGTGATACGAATCATCTCTTTTCCCCCCACTTAGCCAATGATTAACTTCCTTCTTATGGTATAAAGCATTTACCAGTGGTGTATCAAAAAGTGTATGATATTCTCATCTGATGTTAACACAATACTGTTAGTACAAATGTTCTGTACTAGATAGTATCTTAGAGAGATGGTCTTTTACTTCAGCTAAACAAAAACCCTATCTGTATCTGGTATTAAAAGTAGCACAGAACTGGATAAAGTAGGCCTTATTTTAGTTTGAGACCAAATGGGGTTCGAAGTTTGGCTGCTGAACCAGCAGTGGCAGCATCAACTGGAAATGTAAGAAATGCAAAATCTCAGGCCACACCCCAAGCAGGGGTAGGACCCAACAAGCTGTGTGTCAGTAAGCCCTCCAGGCTCAAGTTTGAGGACCACTCTCTAAAGAAACTTCCACCCAGTGGTTCTCTATCATGGCTGAAAATAATTACTTGGGAAGCTTTAAAAAGTATTCCTATGTCTAGGCCCCAAACCTACTTAGTTAGAATCTGGGAGTGAGGGATGCCTGGGTGGCTCAGTTGGTTAGGCATCTATCTTCGGCTTAGGTCATGATCCTGGGGTCCTGGGATTGAGCCCCATGGCAGGCTCCCTACTCAGGGGGAGTCTGCTTTTCCCTCTCCCTCTCCACACCACCCCCACCACTTGTGTTCTCTCTCAAATAAATGAATAAAATCTTAAAAAAAAAAAAAAAAAAAAAAGAAGAAGAAGAAGAAGAATCTGGGAGTACAGCATAATCATGTGCCCAAAAAAATAAAACTCCCCAGGTGATTGATACAAATATCCTGTTAGGAACCACTGTTTCAGTAGCACTGATCAAAAAACATCTACATTTTTCATTCCCAAAAAGCTAGATTAGGAAGTAAAACAGGTATCTGGTTAGCTGCCTATAGTATATCAATTTAATAGAATATTACACAACTATCAACAAGAATAAGGTGTGTATATATATAAATACACACCTTATTTCTATATTTTATATATATATATATATATGCTGAAACAGAACAATCTTCAGTATAGTGTTAAATGAAAAAACAGTATGTAGAACATTTAAAAATATTTTTTAAGAGGGGATGTGTGTGTGTGCATGCATGCATGTGCATGCTTTATACAGGAACAACTTAAATCTTAAAGGATAGATAAATTACTAGCTGAAGTTTCCTCTGGGAAGGGAAGCAGGTGATCAAATTACAGGGAAAGGAGAAATATTTTTTACTATATAATTACTTTGTAATTTCTTTTACTTTATAATTTTCTTACTATGTAACATTTTACTTGGTATGCTTTGCATTTTTATTAAGTGTATGCACCACCTATTCAAATTAATTAATTTTTATTTTATTTTATTTTTAAAGATTTTTTTATTTATTTGACAGAGAGAGAGATCACAAGTAGGCAGAGAGGCAGGCAGAGAGAGAGAGGAGGAAGCAGGCTCCTTGCTGAGCAGAGAGCCGATGCAGGGCTCAGTCCAGGACCCTGAGATCATGACCTGAGCCGAAGGCAGAGGCCTTAACCCACTGAGCCACCCAGGTGCCCCTAAATTAATTTTTAAAATGCTAAGCTTCAGGGCAAAAAGAACCATTGCTTTAGGGGAATGAGTCATTAGTGAGCAGGATATATAAGTGGCCTGATGGGAAGGAAGCTGGGCAGTGAAACAGAATGCGGGGCTGTCTGCTACTAAAGGGTAATCAGAGCATTAATGAAGTGAAAAGGGCAGAAGGAGAAACAGTCCTGCCAAAAAGTCCAATGCAGATAATCCTCTCTCCATTTCTGTCCTGAGGTGATACTAGGTAAACTGAGACTCAGACCAGAGAGCTCAATTTATCCAGATTCAGCTTTATTCTGAATTAACCATCTGTCAAGGATGCAGGGTCGAAAGAGTAGAAAAAGATGAAAGAGCCCATCAAAAAAAGTTCCCTGGCAAGTGGGAGGGTCGGCATATGGTTAGGAGCCCTGTTTAGGGAAGGAAATGTTGTCCAGGTCATGGATGCCATTTTTGTCAATGATTCGAACACTGAAGGTTGGCAGATTCAGGATGAAGCGTTTCTGGAGCTGCAGAGAAAAATGAAGAAAATCAGTTAAAAAATCTTTATTGAGCACTAACTATCGGCCAGGCTCTCTGAGGCACTGGGCATACCAGCAGATAATACCAGCATTGCTTTTGTGGGCTCATTTTCTACTGGGGGCAGTCAGTACTGAGATACCGAAGAAAGCCCAAACTGCAGCTGGAAGCTGGGGGGCAGTGGCAAGAACTGGGAGATACAGCCGGGAGCTCGTCTCAGGTCAGTCAGCTGATGAAAGAGTAAGACAAGTCAAAGCTCTATTCCCCACAGTCTGCTACCAATCAGTCTGGTGAACACAGACTTCTTTTTTAAAATGTCTCAAGGTAGTAAGCCAACAAAGGAGTGCCTGCCCTAGGAATAAGCTTTGGACCAAAGCAATGTACTCCTACGTCCCAAAAATTTGCTCCAGTCACCCCCCGCCCCCCAACATTATATAAGGCCCGGGTGTGTATAGCTAGAGGAATGGTGGGAAGGATGTTGGCAGAACTGCTCTTGGAACAACCCCTGCTTCTGACTCCTGCATTCCAAGCCGACCTGTGATTAAAATAACATCTCTGCACTTTCTTAAGATTCTCTGCTTGAGAGGCTATTCCAAAGGAGCTGCGGTCTAGGTGCATGGAAGCAGGCAGCCCCCACTAACCTGGCTGGAGATGACTGAGGAACACAGCTGGAGGAAACCTATGCTTCTGTGGCCATCCTTCCCAGGCACCTCACTTCGTCTTCAGAGAGAAGGCATAAAGCTCTCTACTTGCTCCCTTAGAGCATATCCCAGAGATGTCCATGTCCCCAGGCCTAAGCCCCCGCTCCCATATTTCCCATCTCCTTTAAAACTGAGGACTACGTATCAACAACCCATTCCATTTCCTGAGACCCCTCTAGCTGATGGCTCCTATGTCCAGAAACAAGCTGCAAAATCAAGAAAAGGTGACAATAAGGAAATGTGGGTTTCTAAAATGATCATCCTTAGAATCCGCGGTGAATAAAGTCTCAAAGCACTTGATATGCCAGTGGCTTCTCCCTAGTGGCCGCTTATAACACTTCGGACTACAGGACTAATATGGCCTCTTAGCTGAATGGTTAAAGAAAGTACATGAGTTTATTCTCAGCTTCTACTTTGGAAAGGGGATTCGCAAAAGAGAGGAAGAAAAGGGCACTGTGGATTGAAAATGACAGAATTGTACAGAGGCAAATTGACATTATGCCCAATGCTCCCACCTGGCTCCCACCGTCCTCCTCTCTCACAAATTCAAGTTCATCCTTAGGTCACAGAAACAGCAAAAGCCTAAGGGAGCTGCTTTCTCTTCCTCTTTATCCTTCATATGTACCCCAAAGACTCCTAGGAGTAGTATTGGAATGGGTGGGGTCCATGTGCCTGGTCTCTTCTGCTTAAAGCTTCCTAGTTGCTTTCTATGGCCTCCTGAATTCTCAGGGAAGGCTCTCTCTCTAGGACTAATACACTATGAGAGAGCAGACTGTATGGCAACTCCAGGTGGCACAAGAATAGAGCAGGTATAAAGCCTAGGGCAATAGTAGTTGCCACCAGCAAAATCACCTGGCAATGCCAATTAAATACTCAGGCTCTACACCAGGACAAATGAATCACAATCGGGTGGAGGTAGGAGTGGGACAGTCATAAATCTGCTTAAAAACAAAACCAAAACCAACCAACCAACCAAAACCCACAGTTCCCTAGATTATACACACCAAAATGTAAGAACCACTAGTCTGGATGAACCCATCCCCCCCCCTTAAAAAGTAACTAAATTGTAAAATTGACATTGATGAGGAGGAAACCCATGAGAGAAAAAAAGTAAGCTTGTTACCCACCAAACTCTATCCCTGGTAGCAACTTCACATCTGGTTAGTGGGTATTTATTACACCTTCTGGCAAAGATCAGAAAAAAATGCAACCAAGGAATGGAACAATATTGGCAAATAGAGATAAACATTCCTTTCAGGATCCTGTGGGAGCTACTCACCTCCTCTAGACATTTCCTAAGAAGCTCCACTGCCCTCTCACGAGAGATAGCTGAAAGAGAACACAGAGACCATGTACTCAAGGTGTTACCATTAAGTCTAACTCTGCCACAACTTTAACTTTCAAACTTCTTCAGGTCAGTATGCCACACAAACGGAAATGGCAAAAAAAAAAAAAAAGCCTAGCCTTCTATAAGTTTTCAATAAACTTATTCCATATGCAGTGGAAGGTGCCCCAGACCCAGTGCTCTGGCAGCCACAAGCCATTGCAAATTGATTTGCTACAGAGAAGGGTAAGCATGACGGAATTCTGCCTCCCATGGCCAGGGCCTGCCTCTAGAGAAGTCCAGCGGCTTGCCTCTTTTTTTTATAGCCCATCCCCCTCACCCCTACACACACCCCAACCCCCGCCCTTTTAGACCAGGGCTTAAATCAGTTCCATCTGCCCTAGCCAGCTGCAAGTCAGGGAAAGGGAGGACAGGGCCCAAGTTTTAGCCTCACTTTCCCAGCTGGGTCTCCCTTTAACAATGGAAAGAGAATTCATGGGATAGGGCTGAGACTCTCATAAAATCAGAGCCAAAGGAACTGTCCAGAAGCATGGCAAACTGGGATGACATATTATGCCGCTCGGCTTCAGGGGTGGTTAGTGGTGATTTTGGTGGGCAAGTCAGCTGTATTACTGACAGATGCCAAATCAAGAAACAGTCACTAGGAGGCCAGGCTAATTCTTTTCAGGATATGGCCTAGAGCTCTGGCATGGCTAAGGTTGAGTGAGAGGGCAGCACCAAAAAAAGAGTGGAGAAGCCAGATTTTTCCTGTACTGACAGGGAAGGATGGAATTTAAGGAAATAAGTGGCTATCTCTGCTGCATCTACAGCCTGTAAAAGTGAAAAATCCCAAGTGCCTGTTGCTCACGGTGGCGAAAATCAAGGTTAAGATTGGAGTCAGAAGACAGAACTTAGCAAAAAAGCATTCCTGTGCTGGAAGTTTGGCCAAGTTAACAGTTTATCAACAAGTAGAGCCAGCTTTTTCTTACCAGAGGGGCAGCCATCAGATGATAAGAACCAAGAGAAGGGCCCAGACTTGTGGCCTTCAAAAGCTTTAACATTTAAGCAAAAAAAATCCTCAGTTGTCAGGCTGGGAACCTGTTCATCCTTACAAGCTCAAAACAAACACACAAACCGCTTGGTTTATTTGCTCATTCTTTATAGCTGAGATGCTAATAAGCATCTAGGCAGAGCAAAATGAGTTAAAAAAACTGAAAAATTAGTCTTACTCACTACTCCATCCAACACCCTTTAAAACAAAACAAAACAAAACCCAGGCCTGGACATATGCAGTATCTCTTTTTGTCTGGCAAAAAGGGACTTTTATTGGCCCTTCAATAACCCTACTGACCTGCAGGGGAGGGCAGCTTCCACAAGGTACCTGGATTTGCTTCCTAGGATCCATCCTCTACTTAAGCCCTGACCACCCAACCCCAAGGGGGAGTGTACAAAACACGGAAGCAGCTCAGCATGGGACTCTGCTACTACTACTCCCTACCTAGTGTGCTAGAACTTACTTGGTGTATAGTATCGGTCCAGGATACTGAGAGTCAGGAAGGCACCATAGCCATGGGCTGCAAAAGGGGCCTTGGCCAAGGCTGCCAGGTAGTCCATGTAGTAGAGCGCTGGACCCTCATGCTCATCATAGCCAGCCAGGAGGAGGTTAACATGGTATGGGGTCTGCAAAAGAAGACGTGGTCAAAGCAAAGACGTGGTCATGTCTCTTTCCATGACAAATAGGAACATTCCAATTCTTGATGAGTAAGAAAACAGCAGCAGCTAAGTAAATCATGATGAAAGTAAAAATTGAGGAAAAATCTAAAGGTCCAAGAGTGTGGTAAGAGGTAAAGGGAGGTTGGCTTCTTTTCTCTGAACAGAAGAGCATTGGGAACACTTTAAGGTATTAAAAAAAAAAACAAACCACAAAACTGCTTTTTTCTTAAAGCCTATGGACAAGAACTTGTTACAAAAGCATTTCAAAGACAAAGAAAGCATCGGTGCCCTTCTGTCTTTCCTAATCGCTGAAACCAACAAACACAGTTCTGAGAGTGTCACGCCACAGACTAAAGAAAGTGACAGCCCCAACCACATCTTCCAAAATAAACTGGTTCAGTCTGGGCACATGGACCAAAATCTCAAGTGGTAGACCATATGCCCCCATATTAAAGAAACAACTCTTGGGGTGAAGAAGGATAGTAGGTCTCAAAAATTTAAGTCAAATCACTAAACTTTTTTTTATTTTTAATTTTAAGTAAGCTCCACGCCCAATGTGGGACTCAAACTTACAACCCCTAGAACAAGAGTTGCATGCTCTACCCAACTAAGCCAGCCAGGCACCCCTCAAATCACTAAACTTTTAGTGCAGACAGTAATAACAGAAGTCTAAAAATACGCTAGAACAGTGGAAACATAGTAAATACTAGAAGAACTGTAGATTTAAGTGAAATGTTAATATTTTTTCTTATATAACAAGGCTCTCCTAAGATAACTAAAAAGTAATTTATATCAGTAAGACAAATATAATTAACAGGTGTCCTTTCTTTGTATTATAAGCAAATCTAAACATGCAAATTTCTCCCCCCCCCTTTTTAAAAGATTTTTTATTTATTTATTGACAGAGAGATCTCAAGCAGGCGAAGAGGCAGGCAGAGAGGGAAGAGGAAGCAGGCTCCCCACTGAACAGAGAGCCCGATGTGGGGCTCGATCCCAGGACCCCAAGATCATGACCTGAGCTGAAGGCAGAGGCCTTAACCCACTGAACCACCCAGGCGCCCCTTTTTCCCCTTTTTTAAAGATTTTATTTATTTATTTGACAGAGAGAGAAAAAGAGAGACAGTGAGAGCAGGAACATAAGCTGGGGGAGAGGGACAGGGTAAGCAGGCTTCTTGCCGAGCAGGGAGCCTGATGTGGGGCTCAATCCCAGGACTCTGGGATCATGACCCAAGCCAAAGGCAGATGCTTAACAACTGAGCCACCCAGGCGCCCCTAAACATGCAAGTTTCTACAAAGAACCTTGACTAAGTCTGTCTTGCTCTTCATCTCCAAATGGATGCTTATTTTTTTTTATACCAGCTGGGCCATATACCATGTTAAATTCAGCCTGTCTATGCCCCTAGGCATTAGCGGTGAGACTCCCATTTTACATGGCTTCCCTTTCCACTGCAAAATGTGTTTTTTTTTTTTTTTAAGATTTTTTTATTTATTTGACAGAGAGAAATACAGCGGGAGAGGGAACACAAGCAGAGGGAATGGTAGCGGGAGAAGCAGGCTTCCCGCCGAGCAGAGAGCCCGATGCGGGGTTCGATCCCAGGCCCCTGGGATCTGACCTGGGCCGAAGGCAGACGCTTAACGACTGAGCCACCCAGGCGCCCCCAAAATGTGTTTTTTGTCTTACATTTGCCTTTGTGTGTAGTGAGCAGGCCTTGCTCCTTAAACTTGTATACTCAATTAAATGTACATTAAATGAAACTGAATATATTTACACGCCCTTTTATAGAGCATAAAGTAATAACAGCTAGAGGTCTTAAAAGTGACATCTCACATTCTTTGAACAACGGTTAACATGGGCGCTTGGAAACTTGAAAAAACTCATGTTAGAAGAACACATGAAAATATTATTATACACTTACTTGGAATTCCAAGCCAGTTGTCCTAGTAACATTTCTTAAAGACTACAGAGTAGCTCTAAACTGTAAATAAGTTTCTGCCTTGGGGATAAGATGGTAGAGGTCTGAGAGGAGTAGGAACTGATCAGCAGTAGTCAAGTCTTCTGAGAAAATAATTATCTGACTGTCACATTTCCTCGTGGGCAGTTGCTACACTCTGCCAGGCTCCAGAACTCTCTGCCACATTCTGAAACTATATTCTTAGTAAGTGTGACCTGAGGCAAGACACTTAACCCCATGAGCTTCTATTTCCTTGTACGTAAAACTGGGTTAGTTAATCCTTCCCCTTTCTATCTTCCAGGGAGTATGGTGAGAAAAAAAAAAAGAGGTGAGCATCCCAAACTCTGGAAGAAAAGATGCTACCTTAATTTCTCAGTATATTAGCCATACCCCAGTCCCCTTGCAATAGCTTACTACTTTAAACAACAGACAAAACTGTTTAAATTAGCTAGAGATAAAAATATATATCTAATAGAATTTTTTTCTAAGTGTGAGAACAGTACTATAAAATCAGGCAGACATAGAATAATATCTTCATGTTGTTATGGTTAAAACTGGAATGGCAAAGAGGAAACAGAGAGAAGAACAAGGGGCAGGGGGAGAGAGACAGAGATGGTAGAGATAGGGATTCTAGCTGGTTTTCCTCCCCAAGAGATTTCATAATAAAGTCTCTTATCAATCACCAAAAAAGTTCATCTTTTCGCTATTCTTTGTTCACGGGCCAAAATACCCACCATATGGTCAACCAGAACAATTTTATCAAATTGTATTGGTAAGTTAAGGATTCACTCTGCTACCCCAAGAAGTCTAAGCAACAGAACCCAGATATGTTGTCTCCAGTGACGATCTTGCCTATTCTATGAGATTACACTGTGTTTAAAACACGTGATTTTAAAAGCTACCACCAAAAGATTTTATACGGACCTGTATCAACAGAATTTCAAAAGCAAACTGTATTGCTTAACTGGTCTATATAATATATTATGCTGAAGCATCTGATACATGCACTCGTCAAAGTTGGTACTCAGAAGCCATAACACGTGGTAGAGAAGATAACTCACAAATTATTGTGTGACTTTGAATTACCAACTTTTGCAAGTGTGAGATGCTCAAGCATAAATAAATGGTGTTATCTAGACTAATTAAATCAATACATCTGTGTAACAACTTGCAGTTTCTGAAATTCTTCTGACAATGCTCCATCGAAGATCTCTGGCTCACACTAGTCTTTTAAAATTTCAAATAAAGTCTTATATACTTCACTCTTGCTCCTCTTAGAATCATGGTGTTCAAAGTGACAAAGCCATAGTTATGGGTTTCTTGACTGTTACAGTCCCTCATATTCTTGATTTCTTACCACTTTCCTGGAAGGAGACAAATTCCAAGCCCTTCAATTTTGTGTTATTCTGACCACATACACATGTGTGACTGCTAGTGGTGTGTTTAGGGAAATACTATGTGTAAGCTACAAATACAATACAATTTGTATTGAATACAAATATTCAAATATTTATGCCAATTATAAGCTCCATGAAGGCAGGATTATGTATGGTTTGTTCAATGATATATGAGCATATATTATACACTCAATAAATATTTTCTGATTGTATAATAATCATATCAGGAAGCATTACATGTTTTAATTTATATGTGGCTGATACTTAGTATCAAAAGATGAGGAAAATCACTACACAAATGTCAGAAAGTGACAGGTCCATGGGGCACCTGGGTGGCTCAGTCATTGAGCGTCTGCCTTCGGTTCAGGTCATGATCCCAGGGTCCTAGGATCGAGCCCCGCATCAGGCTCCCTGCTTGGCAGGAAGCCTGCTTCTCCCACTACCATTCCCTCTGCTTGTGTTCCCTCTCCCGCTGTTTCTCTCTGTCAAATAAATAAAATCTTTAATAAATAAATAAATAAATATACAACTCTGTCAATAAAAATGAAAAAACTCCATTTAAAAAAAAAAAAAAGAAAGTGACAGGTCCTACTTCCAAGAATTCACTCAAGTCTAAACAGACTGCCAGCATCTCTCTGAATGTCCACACACTTTTTGATTTTTGCTAGACTCCTAGGTCCTTCTCTTTCTACCTCCCTTCAGACATGGGCTGCTAAGTAAAGAAAAAATGAGGAGGGGCGCCTGGGTGGCTCAAGGGTTAAAGCCTCTGCCTTCAGCTCAGGTCATGATCTCAGGGTCCTGGGATCGAGCCCCGCATCGGGCTCTCTGCTCAGCAGGGGAGCCTGCTTCCCACTCTCTCTCTCTGCCTACTTGTGATCTCTCTCTCTCTCTGTCGAATAAATAAATAAAATCTTAAAAAAAAAAGAAAGAAAAAGAAAAAGAAAAACTGAGGATACAGGTCAGGCATTTAGAATTGAACAAAGGGAGAATAATAGCATAAATAAGTATCTTAGGAAAAAATAGCTGGGTTACACTATACAGTTAGACTTGAGTTCAAATCTGGCTCTCTTACCAATGTGTGGCCTTAGAAAAGCTAATCATTTAACGTCTCTGAAGTTTAGTTTTCTCATTAAAAACACGGGCTAATATTACACAAAAGAGCTATAGGGAAGATTCAAAGAGATAATGCACATAAACAATAAGCATAGTGCCTAAGACATAGTAAAGACTCGATAAATGCTAAAATTATCACTAGAGAAACACAATCACCTATGAAGTTCATAGTGCCCATGAAATACACAGAACAAGTACTCAGGAGAAGCCCACCTACTCCTAGCACTGAAACATAATTCTTCATAGATGTCTTCATAAAGGGACATGGAGGGATATTAATAACAAGTGCCTAACACACTGCCTGACACATGGGAGAAATGCAGTAAATGACAGTGTCCTCCTCTCCCCTTCCCCAACTCTCTTCAAGGGCCTCATGGTGATTGTATTCACTGCCAAAGACATTCACAAGCACCTTAACTTAGAGCACACCCACTTCACACCCACCCTAACCTATCTTGAGATTAATCACAGGCCTGGAGATCTAGAGATTTTCTGGAAGTCTGAAAAAACAAAAATAAAAACAAACCTTACACATAAACTTGGAGAATAAGTACTATTTATTTATTACTTTCATATTGTTTCCGCTGCTATAGATATGTCATGAATGCCAGGCCTCATTTTCTAACTACTTTTTTTCCCTTTGGTAAGATTTCGCTCATTCACTCACTCATTCATTCATTCATTTGACAGAGAGATTGAGAGACAGCACAAGTAGGCAGAGCAGCAGGCAAAGGAGAGGGAGAAGCAGGCTCTCCACTGAGCAGGGAGCCCAACATAGGGCTTGATCCCAGGACCCTGGGATCATGACCTGAGCTGAAGGCGGCCACTTAACAGAGCCACCCAGGCACCCCTCTAGCTTTTTCATTATTCCATTCTATCCCATGATCAGCATTCCCTGTGAGAATCTGCCAATTATTTTAGCGAAATGGGAACACTAATCAATCATGACAGATTTGCTAGGAAACTTCTATCCTTTACAAAGTAACCCCTGTTCTGTGCATGATATAATCTAGTCTTTGGCTGTTGCCTTTATTCTAATTATTTAAATAGCAAGTCTAGGTAATGAAACAAAGTTATAAGATCCCCAAAGCAAGGAACTGTATCTTGTATGTCAAGGCACCCTTCACAACAAAGACTAGGACTGAATATTAAATACAATTTTGAACTAACCTAAACATCTTGATGACCAATAAATGAATTCAAACATTTAGATGAGACGCTCTCTGCCCAACAGCCTCGCAAACACCAAAATGCTTAGTTTTAAATTTTATCTAATTGACAGACAAAAAATTTAAATGAACCATTCTGGTAACACAAAATGAATTTTAGCTTCTAAAACAAGGCACCATCAAAATTTTGCCTCTTTTTTGTAAGTGGGGAGATGGGCAACATTAGACAAGTGACAAATGTGCTATCTTTTCCTTCCTTAAAAAAATACATGATGGGGCGCCTGGGTGGCTTAGTCAGCTAAGTATCTGACTTTCGATTTCATTCAGCTCAGGTCATAATCCCAGGCTCCTGGTATCAAGACCAGTGTGCCCAGTGCTGGGCTCCCTGCTCAGCAGGAAATCCCTTTGTTCTTTTCTCTCCGTCCCTCCCCCTGCTCGTGCTCTCTCTCTTTCTCAAATAAATAAATAAAATATTTTTTAGCTCAGATGGTTAAGTGTCTGACTCTTGATTTCAGCTCAGGTCATGATCTCAGGGTTGTGGAGATCGAGCCTTGCGACAGGCTCCACACTGGGCAAGGAGCCTGCTTAAGATTCACTCTCTCCCTCTTCTGCTCTCCCCGCACAAGTACATGACATAAGGTTATTTTAAAGTGGAAAGTTTTAAGTCATTTTGAGATTTCTTCATCTATACAACAGGGATAATAAAAGTAAATGTAGGGGCGCCTGGGTGGCTCAGTGGGTTAAGGCCTCTGCCTTCGGCTCGGGTCATGATCCCAGAGTCCTGGGATCGAGCCCCGAGTTAGGCTCTCTGCTCGGTGGGGAGCCTGCTTACCCCCCTCTCTCTGCCTGCCTCTCTGCCTACTTGTGATCTCTCTCCTTTCTGTCAAGTAAATAAATAAAATCTTTAAAAAAAAAAAGTAAAGTGTCCAATGCAAAAGCCTGTTAGACAGTAATAATACAGATTAGTTATCATCACCATAATCACCACCACAACTGGTACTTTTAGGATCTGATTGTATTATTAACAGACCTGACTATATAAATAATATCGAGATGTCCCACTAAGAACCAATAAAATCACCCCCGTTTTTGGTTGCAAAAAAGGATAAAATTTAAGCGAGGGAAATTAGCCAATAAGCACATCTCTCATGCACTTCTCCCTGCGATTGAAGTGGACTTCCTAATACCTGTGCCCTGTAGAACTGAGCTTGGTTCCACTTTGTGTATTTGGGCATGAGATGGTATACACATACAAACTTTCCTTAAGTTAGGCGGAGCGTTTCCCCCCTTCCAACTCTTACACATACAACTCCTTGTATATTCCCTCTCTCACAAAAAAGAAACACTGTAGTGATTAAGAAGAGTGTGAAATTCCATAAATTTTACAGCTAAAGAGAACAGTTGTGATAAATACACTGAAACAACAAAATCAGCGACGAGAGTCTGGGCGGTGACAAGCAGCGGTGTGACATCTGGCGGAAGCCAAAGTCACAGCAAGGGGGAGAGAGGTGGGCGTGAGGAAGCATCCTGCCGAGCGTGGACACAGAAAAAGAGAGGAATTGACAGTCTTCCTTTGGAGCCAGGCCAGCCTTTGCCACCTCTAATTGAATAGGACAATGTCGCTGGGAGTGAGCTGCTTTGGAGGTGCAGTTGCTACTGCACTGTGCTGTACCTTGGAACATTAAGCAGTGTGTGAAGCATACTTCCATTCCTGGGGTAATGGAAGGAGATGCAGAACCACCAACAGGACAAAGGAGTTTGTCTAGTGATACAGTGTTTTAATAAACTGACTTCTAAATGCACTAAATGCACCGGGCTTTGAAGGGACAGTGTGTGCTATTTCTTTCATCCCAGTTGACTGTCCAAGCTTCCTAGAATCTCACCTTTGGCATTGAGAGTATTTCACAAAAATGCAGTTTACAGAATTAGAAGACAGCTCAACTAGTCTGTCCAACAACTCTTTTACAAATGTGGGAACTCAAGTTCAAGGAAGGGACAATGATGTGCCCTAAGTCACGCAGCTAATTAGTGTCAGGACCAGAATTTAGGCTTCTGATTCCATGTCTTGTGTGCTTTTCTAGGAAACCATGCTGCCTCCACAAAATGGAAATTAGTGTGAAAATATGATTCAATATGTAAATGTCAGTTTCACACTCAAATATTTCAGGATATACTATTTTGCATACCAGTATCTATTGTTCTCTATTTTATGTATCACATCTTACATGACCAATAATATTTTAAGTTTTAAAAGGGCAGGTTTAATGTCTGACCACATGACTCCCCCAAAGGGCCTAAAACTATATAAAACATGTAATAAGTACTTAACAAACACCTGTGATGACAAGCAGATACCAATACCATAACTGCTTTGCCAATGCCTGATCTTACAAATTCATTAATAAACAAAATGGATCAGTTATCATTTCCTTATA
The DNA here is from genome assembly GCA_028646535.1 of Procyon lotor. Taxonomy (NCBI): domain Eukaryota; kingdom Metazoa; phylum Chordata; class Mammalia; order Carnivora; family Procyonidae; genus Procyon; species Procyon lotor. Next base: position 22,668,718 of record CM053606.1, read on the forward strand.
CTGACGCTCTGAACTCTGAATCAGGAGCTTGTTCCCAATAATCAATAGAATTCACTAGATACTAGATACCTGCTTTGCATGGGTTTGATGGCATAATTTTAAAATTTCAATGTCAGGGCACTTGGATGGCTCAGCTCAGTCAGTTGAATGTCTGACTCTTAATTTCAGCTCTAGTCATGATCTCAGTGTTCCTGCGTCAGGCTCCGTGCTCAGTGGAGAGACTGCTTGAGATTTTCTCTCTCTCCCTCTGCCCCCCCAACCCTCACAGCACACTTGTGCTCTCGCTCTCTAATAAATAAATAAATTTAAAATTTCAATGTCAATTTTGCCATTTTAATTAAAGGACTTTGTATATATATTAGAATTGCAATGTTCACTGTATCAAACGCTTAAAAAAAATCTCAGAGATTTCAGTAACTTCCAACTAAGCCACTGACTAAGCCAGCCAGGCACCCCTTTATTTTAAATTCAACAGATGTTACTTAGCATTTACTATAGGTGCTTGTGAACATGGGAACACATATACCTAGTGAATTAGGTGATTTCAGCAGGAAGCAGCAGAACCGGGATGATACTGTCATTGGCTTCCTAAAGAATATGAACTTCACCATGTAAACCCAAGAGAAGCCAGTGAAAACCATTCCTATTCCCCTGCGGAGCCAGGCCTTTTTCATGTCATAGGATATCGCAGAAGCAGTAGGGATGGAAGGGTAGAAATGGAATATGAGACCTATTTGGAAGGTAGTATTGACAGGAATTAATAACTAGCAGAATAGAAGACGAGAAAGAAAGAGGAGTTAAGGCTCTCAATGAGGGGAAAGATGGTAGAGCAAATGTAAAAAACTCAATTTGGATCCCATGAGCTGTCCAGAGGCAGCTGTAAAGAGAAGAGTGTACAGCCCATATTCGGTGCCTGAATGAAGAGCCAGCCAGTTAGGAGGTCTCATTTCCACAAACACTCATCCCTGTGTTCACATGTGGAAGAAAGTGAACAGCTCACATGTGGAAGAAAGATAGTGAACAATCACAACAGGACACTGGCAGAGCTATTCCTAGGTTGCCATGAGACCGCAAAGAAATTCAGAGTGACGTGTGTGTGTGTTTGGTAGGGGTGGAATAGTATAGAGAGTTTCACTGGAAAATGCTGAACTGAGTCTTAAATGGCAATTAAAAGTCAGCCATTTGGAGACGTGAAAGTACACCCAGGCATGAATGACTAGTAAGGTGGCAGGGTCAGCAAAAACAGAGAGACAAGAAAGAACACACAGCAGGCTGGGGAGTACCAGTGGCTGGGCATGAAGTGGAGAAAGCCACTGTGACAAGGGTGAGGCAGGTCAGCAGTGGAAGGTGACAGATGAAGCAGAGACTGATCTTGAAGACCGTGCACTGACTGCTAAGTTTAAGAGAGACGTTCTGGGGACCTGAGAAGAAACTGGACTTTATGATCACAAGCTGAGACCAGCTCTGGTCTCAGTTATCCACTGTTTCCACTTACAGGGGAAAAAAGAGGAGGTATGAAGTTGGAAGTTGGACAGAGTTTCTTCCTAATCCTCTAACTGAAAAAAACTAGGAGTTTAAACCAATCAGAAGACTATACTAAGCTTCACAACAAGGAAGTTAGATTAAATTGACCTCCTGATTTGCCTTTTCTCCTGTTTGGGATACATTTACCTTTGTAGCACTAAAAAACAAAGCAGCCCATATTTATAGATTCTCTCACTAACTTGAGAAATACAGAAACAAGCAAAGCTTTGATTTTTAGAGGCCCAAGACAAAATAAAACCATTAGGCTGAAAATGAGACTGTCTAACCAAGATTTTCCTTTTTCTTTTCTCCGCCATAGGTCCTTCTCTGAAAGTCTATTCAGTGTACCTGTTTCATGCTGGCAGATGTGAAATCATCATAATATAAGAACTGTCCTCATTTTCCTTTATAATGATTAGCTCATGTCAAATGTTTTGTTTAACACACTGGCAATAATTTTTACAACGGCTGAGTTCTTGAACTTAAGTTCAGCAATGTTACTGCAATTACAACCTACATTTTAAAAATTAAAAGCAAACACCTTTTAAATTATTATTGAATGAACTATGATTTTAAATGTTGTAAGCCAGAAGATAAGGATGTATTTTTGTGAAAAAAGCAATGAAGACCCACGATCAAATGCAGCTTTATCACTTTACATTTGTTACTTGAGTCATTTGGCCCTGGAGCTGCAAGTTTCCCCTCTGAAAATGGGGATGGTATTGCCTGCCTGACAGCTGTGAGGAATAAAGAGCGCTATTCTGTGTTAGAGTTTCTGAAGGAAGGCCTAGTAAGTAGTAGGTGCCCAATAAATGTCAACTGAATCTGAATTTTAGGAGCAAAAAAACTGAATATTGTGCATATTGCAATTTTTAGTAAAATTAGATTTTAAAGTTCTCCTTCAATAATTCCAAAATTTCTGTAAATTTTACTTCTCTAAAGTCATCACTAACCTCAAGTTTGAACAGTTCTCCCATTAAAGTTGTAATCTTATCGTAATTAGAAGTTTAGAAATTTAATGAGTTGAAATGCAACATGGCACAGATGCCTTATTATACCAACTAGTTAACACGGTATTTGTTTTCTACATTAATTTTACTTGCTAATCAAAAATACTGCTTTCTCCCAAATAACATCAAAATAAAATTGCTGATTGTGCAATGGTAAAACCAACACCACCACTGTCTGCAACAAGGCCACTTGAATTTTTCTCAGGAGCTGGCAGTTTCCAGGGAAAATTTAAAATTCCATATACCTTTAAGTCAGTTCTCAAAAATTTAAATGCAGAAGCCATGCTTCATATACAAGGCAAACATTGGGTTGTACATGCTAAGCATGCCCATGAATATCTATGGATTTGAACATCAGAGCTGATTCACCTTCCTAAGTTAATAAGTAAGTCTGCTGGGAAAGACTATTTAGGACCATATATGATTGTGTATGTTTCTGGATGACCACAGCAACCAGAAAAGTGTTCAGGAGCCCTTCTATTAGAACATAGTGCTCCCCATTAGCAGCCTAGATTCAACACAATTTACTCTTATCTCTTCAATTGACATGGAATCTCCTCATTGGTCTCCCTGCTTCTCTTTTCTTTCCCCCAAACACTTCACCAAAAAGGAGCCAATGGTCTGACCAAATCTCATCTGACCATGTTAACTCCCTCCTAGTCAACAAGCTTCCGGAGAGCTCCACTGCTTTAGCATAAAGCGTTTTCATCAAAGTCTTCATAACATGGACTACCTCTCTAGTTTTAATCTCTTCCATTCCCCTAAAAAGCTCAGCCATATTTTTTAAAATGATTTATTTACTTATTTGACACAGAGAGAGAGATGACAAGTAGGCAGAGAGGCAAGCAGGGGCGGTGGGGGGGTGGTGGAGCAGGCTCCTTGCTGAGCAGAGAGCCCGATGCGGAGCTCGATCCCAGGACCCTGAGATCATAACCTGAGCTGAAGGCAGAGGCTTTAACCCACTAAGCCACCCAGGTGCCCCAAATCTCAGCCATATTTAACAAACTATTTAAATTGTGGATTTTATATATGTAGGATACATAGTAAAAACTATATAGAGATATGTATTTATATTTGTTTTTCAACCAGTAGAGCCCTAATTTATATACAGTACCCAACCGGTTAAAAAATAGCTAAAAAATTAGGAGTAGGAGGCTCAGAGAACTATTTGTTCCCACTCCAAACATCATTAGAAAACCCTTGTGCCTGACTTAACACACATTCACAAACCTCCTTGGTCTGTGCTTCTGGTTTTCTTTTTTGTTTCACCTTTGCCTTAATGACAGCTGGTCCTTTAAGGATCAGGTTGGGTTCTGTTCCCAGAGCACCCATCTATCTGTATGGCCACTGTGGCACTTGTCACTCTGCAGTGCAATTTCTCCATCTAAAGGCACTAGTGCCTTTAGGAAATAGGAGCTCTGCACCTATTTCTTCAGCCCCAAGGACAATGCAGGCTGTAGATTTACTGAATGAATGACTATCAGCACCTATAAAAAACTGCACACATTAGGAGGTATCAGAAAGGCAATGCAGAGTTTTGGCACGTTACTTTAGTTTATTATAAAGATTCAGAGATCATTATTTCCTCTCCCTGCCTTTTTTCTTTCCAAACTAATTAATTCTATTTGCTCTATGGTCTATACTCAAAAGCAGTGGTAAATTTGAACTTATTTTCTTCAACTTCTCAAAAAATATATTATGCTTTCTTGCCCCTTTACCCTTCTTTTTATTTGCTTAAGGCTTTTTTTGTGAAGTAACATAAACATAAAAAGGTGCATAAAATATACACACACAGGTTAATAAATAAAACGAATATACACATTAACTACTTCCTAGGTTAAGAAATAGAACAGTGAACTCCTTCCCCCTTCAAAAGCTTCCCACTGTCCCAGGTGCCTGAGTAGCTCAGTCAGTTAAGCATCTGCCTTCAAGACTCAGGTCATGATCTCAGGGTCCTAGGATTGAGCTCCACATGGGGCTCCCTGCTCAGCAGGAAGTCTGCTTCTCCCTCTGCCCCACCCCTGCTCCTGAGTGCGCGCTCTCTCAAATAACTAAATAAAATCTTAAAAACCAAACAAACAAAAACCCTTCCCATTGTTCTTCACTTAAATAACTGTTTTGGAGAAAGTGTAGGAAAACCCCACAAAATTTTTGGGATCAGCCACTGAATTCATATGCCTGCATGATCCTAGGCTAGGCCAAAAAAAAAGAGACATCAAATTGAATCACATACTGTATACCTGAAACTAATATAATACTGTATATTAACTATACTGAAATTAAAATCTAAAAAATAAAAATAAAGGCATTAGCGACTGCAGGTGGTCGGGGTGGGGGTGGGGCACAGGAAGAGGCATCAAGATGTCAGAGTATTTGTATCTGTGAGTATATCTGAGGGAATGCCCACACAAGCCAGGTTTAAAGCAATCCTAAAAGGTAGGGTAAACCTGTACTTCTAAAGGCAAACATTTTCAAAATAAAAGCATGTTTTTACTAAGCAGACACAGTACTCTGCTACTCCAAGCTTTGATAGGAGATAGCATAATTTTCAGGACACAAGTTTCAAAACATTATGAATTTAGACCAATTACCTTCAACCCCATTGTGGGTAGGAAAGATGCTTTAAGTGAAAAGTTGCCATTATGGGGTTGCACAATCCCAGCTACCCAATAAGCTCATTCCATTCAACCAGAACAGGGGTTCTCTCTGCGCACAGCAGGCATCCAACAGGGTAGCACATACATGCTCTCTGAGTGAGAAAGCAACACCTTCTCACATACAACCCCCTGGAGAGAGATGGGGAGGGGGAGGGAAGAGGACTTTACACCTGCAAACTCCTAACTCTATCAGCACTAAGGCTGGGAAAAACAGCACATATTTAAAAAAAAAAAAAAAGGATTCCTGATAAAGCCAGTAACTTTCAAAGAAGGACCGTCTTAAGCCATTTTTTCTTAGAAGATGATTAAGTATAATGATTCAATATCCAAGTATTTGTCTTCCTAATGGACTTAGTCAGGCCCTAATGACTGTATAAGCAAACTGTGTTAAAGGGCCGCTGTCAGAATTCTTATTCTTCTTGGTAGGAAAACGTAAGCACAGAGTGTTGTCACATTAATTAAGGCATCTCAACTTGAGGCATATCTGTGGCTGGGCCATTGGATAATCAAAACGACCACTAAAAATAGAACAGCGCGGGGTGCCTGGGTGGGTCAATGGGTGAAAGCCTCTGCCTTTGGCTCAGGTCATGACCTCAGGGTCCTGGGATGGAGCCCCGCATGAGCCCTGCATTGGGCTCTCTGCTCAGTAGGGAGCCTGCTTCCCCCTCTCTGCCTGCCTCTCTGCCTACATGTGATCTCTATCAAATAAATACATAAAATCTTAAAAAAAAAAAAAAAAAAATAGAACAGTGCTATCTCCACTGAGGCAGACATGAGCCACCCCCAATCCTGAGAGACTCTGGTGAGATGTGACCTGAGATGCACATGTGTTTTGCAGTACCACTGAATATCCAACTAAATGTAGTCATATGTTTTCAGTTTTTACTGTATGTCCTACTCAGCCTAGGAAACAAAATAATTAACATACAACTCTTGGCCCATCTAGTTAGCTGACTAGCTGACAGGACTGCTGGGAAAGAACTGTTCTCCAGGTCTAAAAGAGCTGCTGCTTGCACTGAAATTCCATGAGTTTCATGATGAACATCATCATCTTCTTTTTTTTTTTTTTTTCCAATTCCTCCATCACCAAAAGTAAGCCAGCTCTGTCTGTCAAGATGCCCAGGCTGTGTGGCAGTGGTGTCAAAGGCTGCCATTTGCTCGAAGGCACTGCCATCTGTGGCAGCAAAACATTTTGTCTCCGGAAAATAAACACATCTGCCTTTGCCAGTGTCCTCCCACTGTGCCGCCCATCTGGAGCAGGTGAGCTGGAAGGCAAGCCTGGGCATGGGTGAGATGGGGGTGAGCAGGGGAGACAAGGCCTCAAGGGAGATGGCACATGGAGGAAGAAGGTAGTGCTGTGTCATGTCACATCCTGCTAACCACATTCGCCAAAAAGCATGTGAAATTACCCTTGTTAATGATATTTTAATCACATGTAACAAATGGTTGGTCGTGTTTAGAGGACAAGACCTGCAAAGTCAAGGTTTCACCAGGGCCATCTGCTCACCACGTCACATGACCTCATTGATAACAATAAACAGATATCTTTGTGCCAGCCAAGAGGACAGTAACTCCAGTGGTCAGATTAGAGGCTCAAAGCAACCAGGATTCTTCTAGGACAAGACCACATATCCACGCCTACTATAAGCCAGATGAAATACACTCAAAGTCAGGCCAGAGTGTTGGGTTAAGTCATGGTCACTTCCAAAAATGACTAATACCTGAAATTCTTTTCAACCATTCTTTACCTTTCCTTGAAAAAAATAAATTCAAGTCTGGTTATGGTCTTGACATCAGATCTTTAACCTACACTATTTGGGGGCTAGAAGAAACCATAAAAATATCCAAACAAATTCTCTCTTTCTCCCAAGGTTTTTTCCCCACTACCTTACAAGAGAGCTGGTGCTAAACTTCCTGAAGCAGGGCTCTTTCAATTAAATTACATCACTGGTTTCCAAACTTTGGCAGGAAGGGGACCATGAAGCTGCTTTTTTCAAGTAAAATCTTCCAGGGAACTCCAATATATATAACAGAATAGAGCTAAAGTTTCACCACACTCATCTTCCTTGGTGACTTTCCCAAGGCAGCCTCATGGAATAGAGTTTGAAAACCACCACACCGGGGCACCTGGGTGGCTCAGTGGGTTAAGCCTCTGCCTTTGGCTCAGGCCCTGGTCTCAGGGTCCTAGGATTGAGCCCCGCATTGGGTTCTCTGCTCAACAGGGAGAATGCTTCCACTTCTCTCTCTGCCTGCCTCTCTGCCTACTTGATCTCTCTGTCAAATAAATAAATAAAATCTTAAAAAAAAAAAAAAAAAAGACCCAGGGGTGCCTGGGTGGCTCAGTGGGTTAAAGCCTCTGCCTTCAGCTCAGGTCATGATCTCAGGGTCCTGGGATTGAGCCCCGCATTGGGCTCTCTGCTCAGCGGGGAGCCTGCTTCACCCCCTCCCTCTGCCTGCCTCTCTGCCTACTTGTGATCTCTTTCTCTGTCAAATAAATAAACAAAATCTTTAAAATAAATAAAAATAAAAAGGAAGGAAGGAAGGAGGGAGGGAGGGAGGGAAGGAAAGAAGGAAGGAAGGAAGGAGGGAAGGAGGGAGGAAGGGAGGGAGGGAGGAAGGAAGAAAAAGAAAAACACCACACCAGGCTGGCTGATATTTTTCCAACTCGTCATTTCCATTTTTTAGGTGCTAAGCAATAGCAAGTATAGCCCTATAAAAAGATAAATTACCAAAGGCTCACCAAATACTTGGCAGAAAAGGTTCTATGAGAACACTTTGGCCAGTGAATAGCAGTAGTAAAGCCCTGAAGATTACACACCAGGTTGGGCAGCATTCTACTCTAAGCTCTGCCATGCCACATTCCCTAAAGATATCAGATTTGGCTGGCTCAAATCTTGGTCTCCACATATGCAAAATGGAGATCTTGGTGGATAATAACGGATAACTTTAGGGCATTCAAATACTATACCAAATATGCCACCTAATTCATTTCAAGCAAGAAACAGCCCTATTACTTATCACTCTCTCTTCTATAGCCCATTAATCAAATCATAAGGAGAATCTAAATAAGCACCACACAAACTATGCCTACAAGCCATTACAAAATTTTCAAAATAATCCTATTAAAAATCCAAATAGCATGTTCTTAATGATGAAGTCATTATTAAATACTATTTTCAGGGTGGTATCATTCACTCATTCAAAATATATTTTATTAAGCCAAGAGTTAATTCTCAGTTCTTATAATTTGCCACATTTGATCACTCCTTCCTTCCTAACAGATGAAGAAAATGAAGCTCAGCAAACATAATTGACTTAGTGAAGATGACAGAAACAAGTATATATGAGAGAACAGATCAGAACTCTGATATATGTGACTCCAAAACCCATGCTCAAAGAAACCTCATAAATAACCAAAAACTGGGGAGTCAAACCCATAGCAAAAAGCCTAATAAGCCCTTTTCCAACTCCCTGGGTATAATGAGGGGGAGCTCAACTTAAATGTACAAATGCATTTAAATAAAAACTAGAATGAAGCCTTTGATTTCTTCTCCCACTCCGTGTGTTTTTTTTCCATCTCTTCCTGCTGATTTCATCTTTAGTTTCATAGTACATGGTGAAGTAACATCCATTCATTAAAAATATTTTAATAAGGGGTGCTTAGGTGGCTCAGTCAGTTAAGTATCTGACTTTGGCTCAGGTCATGATCCTGGGGTCCTAGAATTGACCCCTGCCTCAGGCTTCCTGCTCAGTGGGGAGTCTGCATCTCCCTTTCCCTCTGTCTCTCCCCCAGACTTGTGCACTCTCTCTTGCTCTTATAAATAAAATCTTTTAAAAAATATTTTAATAAAATTCCCTTCCAATATATAAATATACAATAACATTTTCAGTGGTATCTGTGGACCAACTGGATGACATTTATTCAGCAAACACACATATATTTTTAAGATTGTATTTATTTGTTTGAGAGAGAGAATGAGAGGAGAGCACAAGCAGTGGGAGCTGCAGAGAAAGAGCAAGAAGCAGGCTCCCCTCTGAGCAAGGAGCCTGATGCAGGGCTTGATCCCAGGATCCTGGGATCAGGATCTGAGCCGAAGGCAGACACTTAACTGAATAAGCCACCCAGGCGCCACTATTCAGCAAATATGTACTGAACGCCTACAATGGGCACATATTTACATCTTACCTATAATATCCTACATGGAGATCTTTTTTAAGATTTTATTACTTGAGGGGCGCCTGGGTGGCTCAGTCATTAAGCGGCTGCCTTCAGCTCAGGTCATGATCCCAGGGTCCTGGGATCGAGCCCCGCATCGGGCTCCCTGCTCAGCAGGAAGCCTGCTACTCCCGTAACCATTCCCTCTGCTTGTGTTCCCTCTCTCGCTGTGTTTCTCTCTGTCAAATAAATAAAAAACCTTTAAAAAAAAAAAAAAAAGATTTTATTACTTGAGAGAGAGAGAATGCATGTGCATGTATGCACTGGAGCTGGGGAAGGGGCCAAGGGAGAGAAGCGAGAGAACCCCAAGCAGACTCCATGCTGAGCATGGCCCTCACGACTCCAACATCACAACCTGAGCCAAAATCAAGAGTCAGACATTCAACAGACTGAGCCACCCAGGTGCCCCCTTATGTGAGATCTTGACACTTTAACAGAACTGGAGATTTTATACTTCCCCAAATGCACAAACATACTTGTACATTAGTCCAGTCACTAATTAAGGAGACAGTATGAAAACGTATGGTATTGGAATTTAGAATTTTACCTTAGACTTTTATAGAGACTTTTATAGGCTATACACGTCTTTGGTATACTCTGACACAAAACAGAAATACTTAACCTCTTTATTAATAACCAGTCTAAAGTAGGCTTGTAAGTAAAATGGGGATAACATTCATCTTACGGTGTCATAGCAAGCATTAAATAAGGTAACATATATAACTATCTAGAACGGCACTGTCCAAGAGAACATCCTATGATGGTGAAAATGTTCTGCAATGTCCAATATGGTAGCTATTAGCCACATGGGGCTACTGACCACTTGGAAAGCAGCTAATGTGACTGAGGAACCAAATGTTTTTATAGAAACAAAAGTTTATTTTTCATCAGAGTCCAAGAGACTCTCACCTAGGAACCAAATTTTAAACTCTGTTTAATTTTAATTATTTTAAATTTTAATTGCCATTTGTGACTAGTGTTTACCATACTGGACTGTGTTGATCTAGAACAAAGCCTTGCACGTAATAAATGATCAATGTTGCTTTACCTCGATCTTCCGTATCCATATCAATTCTTTTTTATATCCTCTTTACCTGCAAAGAAGTTCAACTAGCACAACAAAGAATCTCTCATAAAAAACCAGCTTATAGCTATTAAATTGCTTCTTCAACCAAGCAGCAATGGCAGCACAGAAACAAGTGTCTGATTAGTTATATGTGCCACATACTGTGCTAACAGCTTTGCATGACTGCTTCATTTAATTTACAATAATTTTGTAAAGTAAGTGCTGTTATCTTATAAATAGAGAAATTAAGCTGAGAATCTGTCCAAAGACACACAGCCAGTAAGTTAGTGAGAAAAAGATTTAAACTCAGGCGGTCTAGCAGGCACGTGAGTGGCGCAGTTAAGCATTCAATTCTTGGTTAAGCATCTGATTCCTGACTTCAGCTCAAGTTATGATCTCGGGTCATGAGATTGAGCCCCGCATCCACTCTGTGCTCACCAAGGAATCTGCTTGTTCTCTCTCCGCCTCTGCCCATCCCCCTGCTCTTTCCCTCTCTCAAATAAATAAATAAATAAAATCTTAAAAAAAAAAACAAACAACCTCAGGCAGTCTATTCCAGAGACAGTGCTTAACCACAATGCTAAATGTGCTTGCATCTTAAAAAACTAATTTACAAAAAATTCAGTATATACTCTGCAATAACTAAATGTCCTCCCGGGGTGCCTGGGTGGCTCAGCGTCTGCCTTCAGCCCAGGTCCTGATCCCAGGTCCTGGGACTGAGCCCTGCATCCGGCTCCCTGTTCATCCAGAAGCCTGCTTCTCCCTCTGCCCCTCCCCCTGCTTACCTTCCCTCTCTCACGGTGTCTCTCTCTGTCAAATAAATAAAATCTTTAAAATAAAATGAAATAAAATAAAAAAATAAATGTCCTCCCAACCAAACATCACCCCCCCACACACACACACACACCAAAGTAGATATCAGACAATTTGAGCTATAGACACAAAGTTATACATGGGAACTGGATGACCCGAAATAAGTCTAATGTGCCTACTGGTGTGACAGTATAACTGTACCAAATCTAGTGACTTCACACATATTAGAAAGACTGAAAAAATATCATCTTTCTTCCCAGAATAAAATGACTAAAATATCAACTTATATTTTAGGGCTAACAATCTAGGTTGATAGAAGGGTGGGGGAGCAGAGGTTGGGCTCAGAACCATAGGCAGACGTAGCTAATATTTACTAAAGCCCCATGTCACTGTCTACAAGGGATATTTATTTGTTAAAACATCAAACATTTCTGCTAGGAGATTAACCGGATCCACTGCATTTACATGAAGTACACTGCCACTCTTATCTGAATTCTAAAAGGAGCTTAATTTACTTCATGTCTGCTGTATTTATGACAAAGTCTTTATTGTGCCCAAAGCTGGAATTCTTTTTTTTTTTAAAGATTTTATTTATTTATTTATTTGACACAGTGAGAGAGATCACAAGTAGGCAGAGAGGCAGGCAGAAAGACAGGGGGAAGCAGGTTCCCCACTGAGCAGAGAGCCCGATGCGGGGCTCGATCCCAGGACCCCCAAGATCGCGACCCGAGCCGAAGGCAGAGGCCCCAACCCACTGAGCTACCCAGGCGCCCCACCAAAGCTGGAATTCTTATTCCAGTTCTGTCTGACAAGTCAAAGGAATATTTTACACAGCGAGCCACAGCATACTCTTTACCAAATACCAAAGGAATTTCTGAGTGGCAGGAAAGGTCATATCTGACCCATTGTCCTCTCACAGAGCAGTGAACTAGAAAAAGCCACTGACATTTTACCCAAATCAAAATAATGCATAAAAATAAATAAATAAAATAAAATAAAATAAAATAAATAATAAATAAATAAAATAAAAATAAAAAATAAATAAAATAAAATAAAAATAAAAAATAAAAAGTAAATAAAATAAAATAAAAAATAAATAAAATAAAATAAAAATAAAAAATAAAAAATAAATAAAATAAAATAAAAAATAAAAAAAATAAATAAAACTAAAATATCTCTAACTTCCCTTCAAACCTCATGATCTTTATGTTTCACAAGCCCCTGGGTCAAAGGTAGCACTGAGAAAACGAGTTTCTATGTATTGAGACATTCTGAAGTAACTTAAAAAAATCGCCTGTACTTATTTAAATTTCTGTCATAATTCAGCTTAAGCAAGTGCAGATGAAACCAAAATCATAATAAAAATATGAATAGCACTGATGTTCTAGAAACACTACTGAAAAACCAAGGAGCTGACGCAAGGCAATAATTATGGCACCATTAGTGTAGCTTTGTCTGACCTGCTGTGTGAGCTGGAGCTAGTCCTTTTCCCACTTTATGCCATTCATTCCGTATCAGTGACAGAGAATTAACTACCATATATCTCGGTGGAATAGTGAGTAGATTAAATTATTAAGCAAAATGCTTTGGGCAAAAGTCATATGAATGTTAAATATTATGATTTACAAGCATTCATTTTCCTAGCACTCCTGTGGGGTTAGGAAGTTATCTCGATTTCATAGATGAGTAAACAGGCACAGGGGGTAAGGTCACATGATAAGACTCCATTTACTTAGTTCCTATGGGAAGGGAATACACCACCTTTAGCAATCATAGGAACTTTCTTGGCACATCCTACATAATCTTTAATACATTCAATCCTTAACTTAATGTTGCCATTTTTTAACATGCTGTCCATGGAACAAAAACAGCTCTAAGACAGCAACAAGGCCTAAGTAAGTGAAGATGAATAAATAGGTATGCTTTGGCAAGAATAATCATAGAAAGACACATAATCTTAAAATGAAATTTGTGGGCATCTGGGTGGCTCAGTCAGTTAAACATCTGCCTTTGGCTCACATGATCCCGGGATCATGGGATCAAGTTCTGCATTAGGCTCCCCGCTCAGCACAAAATCTGCTTCTCCCTCTACCCACCTGACCCCTGCTTGTGATCTCTCTCACTCTCAAATAAATGAAATCTTAGAAGAAAAAAAATTTGAAACTTGCATTGTTATCTTCAAAGTTTTGCCTCCAATACCACATAAGAACCTTCAGCCACTGGAATTAAGAAACATAGTTTGCTAAGAAAACACTTCGAAAAATTTTTAAAGGCTTTCATAGCCCTTCATATTGGTATACCCCATCCAAATTCTCTGGGAGTGTAGGTATATTTGCCCTTCGGGCTTTAACTAGCAACTACACAGAAGAAGAAAACAAGTCCAAAGAGACTGAAGAATGAACAAGTACTAAGGAAAAGGGCTTAGCAAGTCCAAAAAAGAGCAAAAATGCTACCCATGTATAATAAGAATATAGAATAAACACAGAAGATTTTTCTGCTCTCATGTAAGGCTGCTTGATACACTGCTTACCCGACTCCGAAGACAATCAGCCAGGTTTCGGCGTGTGAAATTAGCTGCTGCTGTGGGAGACAATTCATAACCTGGTACAAGAGACAAACAGTCATACTTAAAGTGAAGCAGAATGACAGTACCCCAAATCATTCCACTACTCCTGTTTTTACATCCTTCCACTCTCAGTACATCCAGAGTACCTAAAGTAGACAGAATGAGGAGTACAATTCTACTACCTCTTGTCCATTTCCCCATTCGACAGTTGTAAAATAGCTGGTCAGCACTGACAGTTAATTCCTGGCCACAACACAGAACTAAGCCTTGTTTATGCTGTTCATTCATCAAGAGACTGGTTTCCTCCATAGAAGGAGGGGAGTACAAATACAAAGGTATTGGGGAAAAAGGAAGAGGTTTTGAGATGCTGATTTTTAAAGTTTATTTAAAAAGAATATTGGGGAAAAAAGAGGCTAGAAGTTAGGATGAGTCATATTATATGAGGTTTTATTTTAAAAAATAAATACTTTATTAAATATGATTTTCAAAAGTACAAGCAACAGGAAAAAAAATGTCTAATCACTACAACATTTTAAAAAACAGAGTATCTGAAGCATAAAAACCTCTAAAAAAGAAAGTTGTAATGACAACAAAACTAGAGCCCAGAGGAATGCCATCAGGTGTGTGTTTAACAATGTACTCATTCTGGCACTTAACCGCGCCCCCCCCCCCCCCCCCCGCCAGTAAAATGGGACTAAAGCCAAAAGCCAAGAATGACCCGCAACTGAGCAGACCCATGCATAAAATGCAACTCTGGAAAGACAGACAGCATGTGGTTAAATTATTATCAAACACCAGTTACAACAGGTAAGATTTAGATTAAAATTCTAACAATTACTTATTGAACAGCAGCTATGTTTCAGGGTCTGTGCCAGGTGCTTTCACAGTTTATTAAACTTCATCCTCACAACCAGTCTATTGGTGCATATTAAATTATAATGCAAGCAACTGTGAACAAGCAGGAATACTTTTCAATTCTCCACCTAATCCTCTAAACACCACTAAGGATTTGACAGTTATCTTAAAGGCAGAACGGTCTGGTGCCTATTTACCTATAGATTTTTCCTTTCCTTTATTTTTAGCTCAGTTCTTGACCTTTAATATGCAAAAGAATTACTGTGTAGGGTTATATATACAAAACCACACTTGACAGGTAATTTAAAAGATTTTATTTTATCTTTATTTTTTTAAAATCTTATTTATTTATTTATTTGACAGAGAGAGAGACACAGCGAGAGAGGGAACACAAGCAGGGGGAGAGCGAGAGGGAGAAGCAGGCCTTCTGCCAAGCAGGGAGCCTGATGTGGGGCTCGATCCCAGAATCTGGGGATCATGACCTGAGCCAAAGGCAGACGCTTAACAAGTGAGCGACTCAGGCGCCCCAATTTAAAAGATTTTAAAGGCCATTTTAACCACACATAATTTTGTATTGTGCACTGACTTTAAACCCTAACACCCACTCAACAAGCAACCTTCTCAACTCTTGTTTACTCCCTCCCTCTCCCAGGACAGGACAGTGAAATATTGCTGTAGCTACTTGAGAAATGTACTTGAGAAACATTACTGGTATCCCTCGCCTGCCATGTAAGCATGAGGCAGAGAACCACTAAAAAATAACTCTTGAAATATTCTCAACTTGCTTAAGCCGGAGTGCCACGTTCTTTAGGTTCTTTTTTCACCTTTGTATTCCCTGTGGTACTAGCCAGAGTGCTTAAGATAGAGGAGGCCCTCAAAAGTATTCATGGAACTAAATGCATGATGCTAAATTTGCTGCCTAAAATCTATACAAATGGGTCATATCTAGCCATTTCATACAATTAGACTCAAACTAAGTTCTTTCACAGTCCCACATTGTACCAGTGCTGTGTATAAGTGTATTAAACTGTGAAATAAGCAACTGAAGTAATGTCCTTTCTGCTAGAGTGTCACTATAAACTTTCGGGAATCATAAAGCTAGTGGCTAGTAGTATCTGTTAGTGAAGCTTTCTATAATGAGGAAATCCTAGTGAGGAATCCTCTAATATGGACTAGAGCTCATTAGCCCCAGAGGGAACTCACAGAAATCCTAATTATCTTCCTAGACAAGAATCTACCAGAAAGGCAAGGCAGAACTCTTCTATGACAGTAAATCTCCCCCACAATTACACAGACCATTAAGTTTACAAACATTTTACATATCATTCATTAATATTATTATTATTATTCCATTTTAGATGTGAGGAAAATAAAGACTCCAAGAGGTTAACTGACCTGTCACATTAAGAAAAAATAGTAAAACCAAGTTTAACTGAGGTCTTTTAGTTCTGAGGTTCAGATATAATTTAGCTCAAATAACAACCTCTGAAATATCTAACACTTAAAAAGTCTGATACTACCATGTTCATCTCCAAGGTGGACCTCAAGTATCATGTTATGATGGTTCTTTTCTTGGCTCTGGGATTTTTGCTGAAAATCTTCAGGATCAGGAGGGTCTAGCTAATGTTTTAAAAGTAGGAAGATTCAAGTAAAAATATGACCACACTGGTCTGCTCATGTGTAGAATCGCCAGTAGAGAGTATACTTTTTTAGTTCAAATTTAAAGACAAATCAACTATAGTTACATTCCAAGTATTACCCACCATTTCGCATCTTATAAAGTTGCACATTTTTCTGAATATATTCTGCAAACTGTACAGTGTCTCCAGCCTCTCCAACACATAGAAGTAAGATTTTTTCACTCATCTTAAACATCTTGTCATGATCTGCTCAAAGAAAAAAATAATATTAAAAATTACCCTATCAGAAATTTACCGCTATTATACAGGCAACCACAAACAGGTTTATCAATCACTATATTGAATAATTTTACTAATCACTGTTTTTAGAAGACTTTAATGGGCAACTGTATTAATTATTCTCTTTCACTCTCCATATTAAAGCCACTGGCGTATTTTATTAAGGTCAATCTCAGTTGGACAATACATTTGAAAGCTGAAAACTGAAAATACAGTTAAATACA
Organism: Procyon lotor; assembly: GCA_028646535.1. Taxonomy (NCBI): domain Eukaryota; kingdom Metazoa; phylum Chordata; class Mammalia; order Carnivora; family Procyonidae; genus Procyon; species Procyon lotor. The sequence continues at coordinate 22,685,568 of CM053606.1, forward strand.
TTTGAAGGCCCCTGAACTGCAATTGAAATGCAAAAACTGAACTTTCAAAGACTGAAGGAATCAAGTCAATGGCCATTATATCTCTAGGTTCATAATTTCAAAGCCCTGAAATGTCTCTACAAATACAAATGTTATTTTATTTATACACACACAAAAGCATATATGAAGGACCAATGCTACAATGAAAATTAAGGAGTCATCTTGAGAAAGACAAAAAAATCAACTGAGAATATAAATCAGCTTAAAAAGTAGATCAACACCATTTCCAAAACAAAGAGAAAATTAAAATGACTGCCAGAGCAAAAATTCTAACGAGTATTTTAACACTATGCTACTTAAATATACCTCAAAAATCCCAATAGTACAATCTTATCTAGTTGAACCAGACTCATTCAGATTACATAGATAAATAAATATTCAGATAGCATTAGTGCCCGAGGAAAAAAACTCCAAATTCAGTCTGTAGCTTCAGAAAAAGCCTAAATCTCCCTATCTCACTCTCACTTTCACTTTTCATTTTTCAAATAGTGCTGAATAATCTTCCCTAGGAGACATGTTTCCTATATGAAAGCCTCTGAAATGTCAAAATCCCTTAATAGGATTTAAAGAACAAAATGCTACAAATATTCTACAAATGTTTGAGAGTTGTAGAATCACAATACAGCTTCTTAGACTTGGGGGAAAAACCACACAAATTGTACCTGCAGAGGGTATCAAACTGCCTTGAAATTCCTGAACAAATACACTTTCATTTGTTGTAGGCTACAGATTTAGACTGTTAGCTTGCAAACTTGTTCATAAAAGAAAAAATTCAGGGTGCCTGCGTGGCACAGTCAGATAAGCGGCTGCCTTCGGTTCAGGTCTTGATCCCAGGGTTCTGGGACTGAGTCCTGCCTGGCTTCACACTCGGCAGGAAGTCTGCTTCTCCTTCTGCCCCCAACCACCACCACCATCCCCTTCCAGGTCACAAAAATAAATACAATCTTAAAAAAAGAAAAATTCACTTATGGATATATCATCCATGCAAAGAAAAAGGACCAGAAAAGTATTAGATGCCACTGGCATCTAAGTTCTTGCCAGTGGCAAGAGTATGGGCAATTTTCATCTTTTTTTGTTTATTAGCATTTCCTAAAATGCTTATACTAAACCTGTACCATTTTTTTTAACCTGTATCATTTTTGTAAGAACACATTTCTTCTTTGTTTTTTAAAATATTTTATTTATTTATTTATTTATTCATTTGAGGGAGGGAGGAGCACAGACGGAGAATAAGAGGGAGAAGCAAACTTCCCCACTTAGCAGAGAGCCCAAATGGGGAACTTTATCCCAAGACTCTGAGATCACAACCTGAGGCAAAGGCAGACACTTAACCAACTGAGCCACCCTGGCGCCCCCAAAAGAGCTGTTTTTATTTTGGAAAGAAAAAAGCTTGTTTATAAAGAATTAATGTCACATTAAGAAAAAAGTGCTAAAATTCTAGGCAGTAAATTGTTCAATTTTGAACTGAATCTGAGGAAACAGCCTACATAGCAGTAGGGAATTTCTGATCCTTGACAAAGAACTTAAAAAATCCACATCGATGAAACAAACAGACAACAAACTGAACATCAGTATACAATACTATGAAAGGCCAACTATACTAGAACCCAACAGACTTTATTTTTTTAAAGGAGGCTCTGCAACCAAGGTGAGGCTTGAACTCACAACCCCAAGATTAAGAGTTGAATGCTCCACTAACTGATCCAGCCAGATGCCCCAACAGACCTTCATTATAATCTGGGCTAAGTACTCCGAACTCAGTACTCTGAATAACCTTAGACTTTACTCCTGAAATCATTAATTTAAAAACTAATACTAGTGATACTTCTTTTATCATACAAAAAGCATCCTGTAGTACTTATTTCCTTATTTTCTTAATATCTTATAGCCCTGTGTGGACTATATAGAGTACCTGTAAAGGTACTGACTTGGTTATTGTTCTACCAAGTGTATAAAATGGTTATACTATCACGTACCCTACCTCACACATAGGAAAAACTATACATGAACAATAATATCATCATATTCAGTATTAGTTAATGTAGCTCAGTTTACACATTACATATGAATTCAGAAAAAAAGCATTCTGTATGGGTTTAAGTGCTCTGAGAAACTTATTATTTTTTTAATGACTTTATTTGTATTTAGTTGAGAGCAAGAGAGAGAGAGTACAAGCAGGGGGAGGGGCAAAGGGTGAGAGAAGCAGACTCCCTGCTGAACAGGGAGCCTGACGTGGGACTCAATCCCAGGACCCCAGGATCATGAACTGAGCTGAAGGTAGATGCTTAACTGAGTGAGCTACCCAGGTGCCTTGCTCTGAGAAATTTAAAAGCAATTCTATACAGACCAGGAAGCAAGAGACATGAACTGTAGCATATAATCAAACTGAAGATATGGGGCACTTCCAAAAGCAAGCAATCTCTGGGAAGTATCTTCTCTATATCAAAATATCTTATAAAGTGACAAACCAAAAAAAAAAAAAAAAAAAATTGGAATTATCATTCTTACTTTATTCTTGGAGAAAATAAATCCCAAAAGGTTACTGATTTTCAGTAGTCTTGCTTACCCTACATAAGTTCCTTCATGAAATGAAAGGAGGAAAAAGACCTCATAGAATTCCAAAGCTATCATAAAACATTTTATACCACAAAAGACTACAGGGAAAATTAGAGTTGAGTGCAATTATTTCCAATCTATTTTTCAAGAACTAACTCAAACTCATCTTTCTTCCGTACTATAGTGATCTCTCTTTTCTCTGAATACCCTTGGGCTTTACTCCTGAAATTATTTAAAAACTAATACTAGTGATACTTCTTTTATCATACAAAATCATCTTGTAGTACTTATTTCCTTATTTTTTTAATATCTTATAGCCCTGTGTGAACTATATAGAGTACCTGTAAAGGTATTGACTTGGTTATTGTTCTACCAGCATGAAGACACTACTTCATGCTAAAATCACCTGTGTATCAAAGGTCTTAGTATTCAAAATAATGGACAGATTTACTCTTAAAACAAATTAATTCCTTTGGAAAGCGTGATTTACAAATAAAACTTTTAGAGGCACCTGGGTGGCTTAGATCTAGGTTGTGTTTGCCTTCCTGGGAGCCAGCCCCAAATCAGGCTCCTTGCTCAGCAGGGACTCTGCTTCTCTCTCTCCCTCTGCTCCCCTGCTCTTGCACTCACTTGCTCTATTTTAAAGAAATGAATAAAATCTTTAAAAAAAAAAGGGGGGGGGAGAAAAGAACTCAAGCAAAGTCCCTCAGTATTCTTTCCATCTCCCCAAGTAATGACAGCCTGACAATCAGATGCCTATCCTTTATAAAAGCAGTGATGGACACATACTTCAGAAAAATCCCAGATTTAATAATTTTCCTTTCCTTAAACCAAAGATGAACTATAACCTGACTTCTCAAAGCCTTCCCTAACCTCTATAACCAGAAAGATCTTCTTCCTCTCCATTACCTGAGAAGTTTTTTTTCATAAGTAACATAATTTTCAAGCTTGTACTATAATTATTTGTACACACATCCGAGTCCATTATTAAATTGTAACTTCCTTTAAGATACAGGTCAAATCTTATTCTTCTTGCATCCCTTCAGAAACCAGCACTGTAAAGGGCAACACAGGTGTCAAAACCTATTCGTCAAATAAACATGAAGCCATCTGAGCCAAAGCTCAGATCTTGTTGATCCAGAGATCAACAAGCAAAAAAAAAAATTATTAAGTACTGACTATGGGGAGAGAGTACAGTATAGAAGTTATGGGCAAAAGATCTGAGTCAAACTGAGTAAGTTTGAACCTGGGTTCTGCTTCCTGTGGTCTTAGGCAAGTTTCTTTTTTTTTTTTTTTTTTAAAGATTTTATTTATTTGACAGAGAGAAACACAGTGAGAGAGGGAACACAAGCAGAGGGAGTGGTAGCAGGAGAAGCAGGCTTCCTGCTGAGCAAAGAGCCTGATGCGGGGCTTGATCCCAGGACTCTGGGATCATGACCTGAGCTGAAGGCAGACGCTCAACGACTGAGCCACCCAGGCGCCCCTTAGGCAAGTTTCTTAATCCTAGGCCTCAGAACTAACACTGTGAAATGGCATATGATAGTGATCTTAAAAGGTTAAATGAAATAATGTAAATCATTTAAAACAGCGGCTACTTAAGTTCTTAGTATTATGACTACTATTTGTCACTACACTAAGCATTCGCACCAAACTTTTCCACTCCATACTCCCAACAAGCTTGTGAGGTTGGTATTAGTAACCTAACAAATGAGCACATCTGGCCACCGTGAAATAACTTGTACAAAGTCACAAAGCAAATAAGTCGTAAGACTCCAATCTGCGAACTCCACTAACTACCTAAATACAAGAAAAACTTGGCAGTCAGTGTCCCGGAAAACTGGAAAAGGAGGGTAAGAGCTGAGAAGGGGGAAGATACATGCAGCGGAAGGGAAATGCCAAGTCTCTAGTGCCACAGTCTCAGTCTCAGTCTCCCCAGGATCCCATCTTACACCGCCAGCAAACTTACCTTAGTAGCGACAACAGAAAAACTTAAAGATACGGGCATCTAGAGAGCTTGGTGCCCGGCAGGCTCTTAAACACTTAAAAACTCAATTCCCACAGGCAACTTGCGCCCAGCAAGCACTTAGCGAAGGCCGGAGCAGGGCACTGACCTCGGAGACCTAGGAGGAGCGAATGCCAAGGCCCTAAACTAGTCTGCCCGTCTCCTCGCTCCAAAAAATATGCCAGGGCAGAGCAGGACACGCGGGGTTCCACCTCCCAGACACCCCTGGTGCTCACCCAACTTCCCCTCACCCCCCATCCGAACTCCCTCCGACTGCCCTTACACCCAGGCCCGGCCGGGCCTCCCCTGCTTCCTCTCACCGTCCTTCATCTGGACAATACTGCTAGCGGCCACCTGGTCAGAGGCGACAAGGACATAATCGGGGCCCTGGATGCCAATGAGGTACTCCATAGCGGCGGGAGGCCGAGAGGACAGTGTGGGACTCGCCGGCTTCTCGGCCTCACCGGTGAGACAGCACCGCCGAGCGAAGATATCGTGCGACACAGGCCGCGCGACCGCCCGGACCACCGGCGCTTTCGGATGACGCACAATTGTCGCGAGAGGTTGGAAAGTGGGCGAGGCTTTGGGCGTGTGGATTCTTAACGCTCGCCTCTTGGCCTGTCGGGTCTCTTGCAAGTCGGCTCCACAGGCAGCTTTTTTTAGGGGACACTCAGTTTCTTTACTTATAAATCGAGTTTGAAACTTGCGTGGGGGTAAAATCACACACTACATATAAGGTGCCGAGCACGTGTGGGCGCCAAAAGGCTTACGGACTTTCCTAAATGGTTTCCCTTCGCTAGGTGAAATACCTCCAGAAACTACCTTGGAAGCCAGATTACAGAAAAATAAACTTGACGGGAGCCCTAGTTACATGTTTCACAAAAATAAAATATGGTTCCGTTAAAGATCGAAGCCTGAAGACGTTATAAAAGATGTTTACAGATGTCCCAATTTCAGATTATATGCAATTGTTACATTATTATTATTATTATTATTTTATATTTTTTCAGTGTTCCTAGATTCATTGTTCATGTACCACACCCAGTGCTCCATGGCAATTGTTACTTCTAGTAAGAGCGACTGGAAGGGAGGGCCCTCACTTTTTATTTTATACCCATCTGTATTGTTTGAATGTTTTACAATGCTCATGTATTACTCATTTCTTTTAAATAGGAACAGGCTTGGCCATCTCTTTATATTTTGCAGCCATTCTGGGAAAATCTGAAATATCCCATGATTAGTTCCTGACATTCACAATTTGGTCTTCATGCCAGCCTTACTAGCTTCCTGAGAAATGGCAAAATAGTTGCAATTCTATTTCCAACACAACTCTGCATTCATTTGCTTCTGCAGAAATCTGTAGTCTTCACTCCAGAATGCTTCTAACAGCTCTCTGCCTGTGAAGGAATATAGAACCTGAGGAATTAGGGGCAGCCCATCTATCATGGGATGGATGCCAGGGGCAAGTGAGGTCATTAAGTCAACCACACCACTAAGAACACAGATGCATCCATCATCCTAGAAAGATTCTTTTTTTAAACTCCACTGTGGAAGAGTCTCTTGAGTCTCTCTCCAACCTCCCTTTCTCTTTGTGTGTGTTTGTACATTTTTTAATTGCAAAAAAATACACCATTGTACCATACACACAAATCATGCAGAAGAAATATAAATATCTCTTCTCCTCCCACCAGATATCTTTATCCTTCCAGACCTTTTTTTCCCTTTGTACATTCCAATATTCATTCATTCATTCATTCATTCATTCATTCACAAAAGCTGCAGCATTCTGATTTGGAAAATGGACCCTCTTCCCCACCCAAAAAAAACCCAAGGGTCTTTAAAGCTGTATTACCTCTTCCTCTCAGGAAATCCCCTGTAGTTAAATCACACTAGAGATTCTCTATTAGTATAAAAGAAAGTAGACTTTCAAGACCTAACTTGTACTATCTCACCAAGAATCAGGGAGAATCCTTTCTCTGTTTCTCTGTTCTCCCAGAATAGGGGCGCCTGGGTGGCTCAGTCAGTTAAGCATCTGCCTTAGGCTCAGGTCCTGATCTAGGGTCCTAGGATGGAGCCCCAAGTTAGGCTTCCTGCTCAGTGGGGAGCACTGCTCAGCAAAGAGCCCGCTTCCCCCTCTCCCTCTGAAGCTCCCCCTGCTTATGGGCTCTTTTGCTCTCAAATAAATAATAAATAAAAATCTTTTAAAAAATAAAGTGTTAGAATAACTGAGTGTTAGAATTACAGTAAGTGTCTGTGGAGGTTCCAGAAAAAGCATGATGTGGCCAACTCTTTCTGTAAAGGGCCAGACAATAAATATTTTTGAATTTGTAGGTGAAATTGTATCTGTCACAGCTATTCAACATTGCCACTGTAGTGTGAAACCAGCCATAGTCAATACATAAATGAGCTAACATAGTTATAATCCAATGAAACTTTATTTACAGCAACAGCAAAAAAAGATGAGGGGAAGGGGAAGAGGTGGATTGGCCCATGGGCTATAGTTTGCAGACCTGTAACTGTAGTGAGAGGCTGTAAATCAACACCTAACTTGGCTCTAGCTCTACTTCTTCTGACCTTGCTGCAAAATTCATTGAGCCTCAATTTCCCTATTTATAAAGGGACAATTAGAGGAGAGATTTGCTTTGTACTTCTCTTGAGATGGGAAGGAGATGCAGGTTTGGTTGGTTCCATGAGTATAAGGAACTATATCTGGTTCCTTCATGAGCCCTGAGGAGTCTGGCAGGACCTGAAAGAATGACTGCAGTATACCTAAAGGCCATGACCATAATATGGGAGGCTACCAGCTTTGCAACATCCCCAAGTCCAAGCTTGACATGGAAGCCCACACTCAAAAGACTTAGACAATGGAGTCGGGACAATGGTAGACTGGAGATCAGAGGCCTATCCTAAATATTCAGGAATGTTAATGTGTCTGATGCTGTTGATGCCCCACCAATGGCCCTTTTACCTACCTATGGCAGCTGCTACCCCTCAGGGGCTGTAAGTGTTGGTTGATACAACTCACAACTCTGGCTTTTTCCAAAGATTTCCCTCAATCATATTTGAGGCATCCTTGCCTGGGAGGCTACTCACTCATACCCACGCCCTAGCCAATGACTGACTGACACAAGGACAAAAGGTCAATTCTCTTAACTAAAAGTGGGATAGAGTTTGTCTTCCAGAATTTCCCCATGGATCAGTCTAAAGCTAATCTCCAGCCAAGACTATGTCCTCGCTTAGGTCCCTCACCAGCCTGCCCCAGCCCTATCTTGCGTCTGTTACTCCCTTTCTCCTGAGAGCTGTTCCCCAATAAATGATTTGAATAAACACCCTCATTCCGGTGCTGTGTCTAGGAATTCAAACTAAAATATTTGGTCCCAAAAGTGATCCTAGAGAGCAATCTCCAGGGGATTCTAGAGCGAGCACACTCACCATGTGGATGACAGTGAGGATACCAATGCTGGTGGTAGAAGAAACATTCAGTCTCAAACCTGTAACATGGCAATTCCTAAGACTGTCACCTGTCTTGAAGTGGAATGGGCTATGTCAAAGATATTTTCAGTCATTGGCAAGCTGAAAAAATCCATCACTAGAAGATCTGCTTTACAAGACATATTAAAGGAAGTCTTTCAAGTAGAAATGAGATTATACCAGACAAAACTCCAGAGCTCTAGAAATGGTAACTTTATGGACAAATTAACAGGCTTTGTTTCTGGGGACACGTGGGTGGCTCAGTCATTAAGCATCTGCCTTTGGCTCAGGTCATGATCCCAGAATCCTGGGATCCAACCCCACAACAGGCTCCTTGCTTGGTGGGAAGCCTGCTTCTCCCTCTCCCCCGCTTGTGTTCCCTCTCTTGCCGTGTCTCTCTCTGTTAAATATATAAAATCTTAAATTAAAAAAAATGGCTTTGTTTCTTATGATTTAAATATCTTTAAAAAATAATTGATGGCGGGGTGCCTGGGTGATTCAGTTGGTTAGACATCTGACTTTTGATTTCCTCTGAGGTCGTGACCTCAGGGTGGTGAAATGGAGGCTTCTGTCGAGCTCTACACTGAGCCCAGAGTGTGCCTAAGATTATTTCTCCCTCTCTCAGCTCCTCTGTGCTGTGCGTGTGCACTCTCTCTCACTTTCAAATAAATGAATAAATCTTTAAAAAGTAAAAATAAATTAAATCTTTTTAAAAAAGATTTTAAAAATCTTTTTAAAAAAGATTTTATTTATGTATTTGACAGAGGAGAGAGAAAGACAGAGAGCACAAGCAGGGGGCGCAGCAGCAGAGGGAGAAGCAGGCTCCCCACTGAGCAAGGAGCCCAATGTGGGACTCAATCCCAAGACTCTGGGATCATAACCTGAGTCAAAGGCAGATGCTTAACCGACTGAGCCACCCAGGTGTCCCAAATAAATTGAGTTTTAGAAAAAAGAAAAGAAAGAATCATCTGTTGGGACACCCAAGTGATTCCGTCAGTTAAGCATCTGACTCTTGATTTCAACTCAGGTCATGAGCTCAGGGTGGTGAGATTGAACTCTGCAACGGGATCCTTAATGGGCTTGGAGTCTGCTTGGGATTTTTTCTCTTTCTCTGCCCCTTCCCCCTCCTCCTTCTCTAAAATAAAAATAAAAATAAAGAAATAATTCACTATTTAAAGGAAAATAATAACAATATATTGAGGTTTGTAGCATATCTGAAGGTAAAATGTAGGGCAAAAAAAAGCTCAAAGTCAAGCAGAGAAAGTCAATTATCATATGGTTTCACTTACTTGTGGAGCATAAAGAATAACATGCAGGACATTAGAAGAAGGAAAGGAAAAGTGAATTGGAGGGAATCGAATTGGGGGAGACGAACCATGAGAGACTGTGGACTCTGAGAAACAAACTGAGAGTTTTGGAAGGGAGGGGTTTTGGACAGATGAGTAAGCCTGGTGGTGGGTATTAAGGAGGGCACATATTGCATGAAGCACTGGGTGTGGTGCATGAATAATGAATTTTGGAACACTAGAAAAAAATTAAATTAAATTAAAAAAAAAAAAGCCCAAAGGCCTTTGTGAGAAGAAGAGAGAAGAAACTAGAATATATTGCCCTGAGGTTCTTATATTATACACAAGATAGTATATTGCTTGAAGTTAGACAATGATAAGTAAACGATGTATTCAATAAACCCCAAACACACACTAAAATAACACAAGGTTATAGTTAATAAGTCAACAAAAGACATAAAATGGAATAAAATACTCAGTCAAAAGAGGAGACAAAATAGAATAAGAAAAAAGCAAAAGGAACAAAAAGCACATGGGATAAATAGAAAACAAATAGCAAGATGGTAGAGTTAAATCCAATGATATAAATTATCACATAAATATAATGATCCAAAAACTCCAAATGAAAGCCAGAATTGTCAGATTTGATAAAGCAAGACCCAATTATATGCTGTCTACAAATACCCACTTAAAATTTTTTTTAAGATTTTATTTTCAAGGGACACCTGGATGGCTCAGTCCATTAAGCATCTGCCTTTGGCTCAGGTCATGATCCCATAGTTCTGGGATCAAGCCCTGAGTCAGGCTCCCTCCTCTGTGGGAAGCCTGCTCTCCTTCTCCACCTGCTTGTGCTCTGCTCCCACTGTCTCTCTGTCAAAATGAATGAATGAATAAATATATAAGTCTTAAAAAAAAATATTTTATTTTCAAGTAATCTCTACACCCAGCGTGGGGCTCAAACTTACAACCCAGAGACTAAGAGACACATGCTCTCCCAACTAAGCCAACCAGGCACCCCCACCCATTTTAAATTTAAATACACACAAAGACTTGCACAGGAATGTTCATAACAGCTTTATTTGTAATAGCCCAAAACTGGAAAAGATGGAGGGAGTCATGCTCATCAACAGAAGAATGAGTAACACATTGTCTATCCATACAATGGAATACTACTAAAAAAAAAAAAAAATGAACCGTTGATGCGTACAACAATGTAGAAAAACCTCAAAAGAATTATGTTGAGTGGAGGGGCACCTGGGTGGCTCAGTTGGTTAAGCGACTGCCTTCGGCTCAGGTCATGATCCCGGAGTCCCGGGATCGAGTCCCATATCAGGCTCCCAGCTCTGCAGGGAGCCTGCTTCTCCCTTTGACCTTCTCCCCTCTCATGTTCTCTCCCTCTTTCTCTCTCAAATAAATAAATAAAATCTTTAAAAAAAAAAAAAAGAATTATGTTGAGTGGAAAAAAAACGGACAAAATGAGTACACACTGTATGATTTCATTTATATAAAATTCTAGAAACACGAACTAACTCATAGTGACAGAAAAGTTGTATGTGGTTGCCTTAGATGGAGAGGATGGGGAGGGATGGGATGAAAGTGTGCAACGGGCATGAGGAAGTTATAGAGAGTTATGGATATGTTAGTTATCTTTATTGTGGCTATGTAGGCAGACAACAGAGATATTGAGAGTTCAGTTCCAGACCACTGCAATAAAGTGAAAATCACAATAAAGCAAGTCAAATGAATCATTTGGTTTCCCAGTGCACATAAAAGTTATGTTTACACTATACTATAGTCTATTAAGTGTGCAATACTATCATGTCTAAAATCGATCTACATACTTCTTTAAAGATTTTATTTGTTTATTTGTCAGAGAGAGAAAGAGCACAAGCAGAGGGAGCAGCAGGGGGTGGAGGGAGCAGCAGGCAGTGGGAGAAGCAAGCTCCCTGCTGAGCAAGGAGCCCCACATGGGACTCAATCCCAGGAACCCAGAATCATAACCAGAGCTGAAGGCAGATGCTTAAACAATTGAGCCACCCAGGCATCCCAATGTACATATTTTAATTTAAAAATACTTTATTGCTGGACCACCTCGGTGGCTCAGTTGGTTAAGCATCTGATTCTTGGTTTTGGCTCAGGTCACGATACTGGGGTTATGGAATAGAGCCCCATGTCTGGCTCAGCCTTCAGGATGGAGTCTCCTTGACCTTCTCCCTCTGCTCCTCACCATCCCCCGCCCCACTCCCTCACTCTCTCGCTCTCTCCCTCAAATAAATAAATAAAATAATAAAATCTTTAAAAAAAAATACTTTGTTGCTAAAGGGCACCTGGGTGGTGGAGTCTGGTAAGCCATGGACTCTTGGTCTTAGCTCATGTCCTGATCTCAAGATCCTGAGATCAAGCCCTGCGACAGGCTCTGCACTCGGCAGGGAGTCTGCTTGAGATTCTCTCTCTGCCTCTCCCTGCCCACACACTCTCTCTCTCTTTCAAAAATGAATACATAAGTCTTTTTTTAAAAAAAATACGTCATTGCTTTTTAAAAAAGCTATCATCTAAGCTTTCAGTGAATGGTAATCATTAGTCATAGATCACTGTAACCAATACAATAATAATGAAATATTTGAAATATTGTGAGAATTAGCAAAATGTGACAGCGAGACATGAAGCGATCAAATACTGTTAGAAAATGGCACAGAAAGGGGCACTTGGGTGGCTCAGTCAGTTAAGCATCTGCCTTCAGCTCCGATTGTAATCCTGGGGTCCTGGGATTGAGCCCAATATGGAGCCCTCCGTCGGGCTCCCTGCTCAGCATGGGGTCTGCTTCTCCCTCTCCCTCTATCCCTCCCACCACTTGTGCTCTCTCCCTATCAAATAAATAAATAAAATATTAAAGAAAAAAAGAAAACGGTGCTGATAGACTTGCCTGACACAGGGCTGCCACCAACCACCCTTCAGTGTGTAAAAAAAAAAGGAAATTATCTGCAAAGCACAATCAAGCAAAGTGCAATAAAATGTGGTACAGCGATAGTTTCACAGGTATGTACATATGTCAAAACTCATTAGATTGTATGCGCCTTTTATTTTATTTTTTTTTTAAGATTTTATTTTTAAGTAATCTCTACAACCAATACGGGGCTCAAGCCCACAACCCCAAGATCAAGAGTTGCACACCCACCGGCCAAGCCAGCCAGGCGCCCCTGTATGTGCATTTTAATGTATGTTAATTATATCTTGAGAAAGCTATTTTAAAACATTATTGTGTGCGGCAGAAATTACTATAACCTTCAAATATTTCTCTACTTTTTAAAGATTATTTATTTATTTATGTATTTATGAGAGAGAGAGAGAGAGAGAAAACACAATTAGGGGGAGGGGCAGAGGGAGAGGGAGAAGCAGATCCCCTGCTGAGCAGGGAGCCATCCATGGGGCTCAATCCCAGGACCCTGAGATCATGACCTAAGCCTAAGGCAGATGCTTAACCAACTGAGCCACCCAGGTGCCCCAAGTGTGACGCTCAAATATTTCAGTGATGTTGTGGTGGTCATCTCATCATAACTCCATTTAATTCACCAATCTGTCATTTGCAAAGGCTGGAAGGGCTACAACAGATGACAATGGATCACACTGCGTGCTTAACCAAGTAATAGTTTTCATTGCTTCTGCGGTGTTGGAACATGAAAGGACTCTAGAACAACATCATACTACATCAAGCCATTTGGCCCAGCTGATTGCATGTTACTGAGGTGTCTTTGGTTAAGGAATATGCTATATGGATCTTCTGGTAATCCACAATGAAGAGTTGTAAAACTCAGATCTCTAGAAATCTAGAACAGGGGCATATCATCTTGGTAGAAAACAAGTGTCTGACCACAGGGTATCAAATCACCATGTAGCTTGAACTTCCCATTATGAGCTAGGTTCTGTCAAACCCACCAGTTTATAAGGTCTTGTGGGCTCAGCAGGAATATATCATAAAACAGAAGTGGTACAAAATTGGGATGCCTGGGTGGCTCAGTCGGTTAAGCATCTGCCTTCAGCTCAGGTCATGATCCTGAAGTCCCAGGATCCAGCCCCTCATGGGGTTCCCTGCTTCTCCCTCCCCTTCTCCTTCTGCTCCTCTCCCGACTTGTGCTCTCTCTCTCTCTCTCTCTTAAATATATAAAATAGAAGTGGTACATTTAAGATCAAGTCCGAGGAAGTCCAGAGAGTATAAGTAAGCTGCACAATCTGTCAGAGGTAATTAATCCTAATCATTATGAGGAGCTAGGACTGCTGCTACCTAACAAAGGCATAGAGAAATGTTTTTGGCACTCAGGTGATCCACTGGGGCATCTTTTGATACACTTATGCTCAGTTGAATTATAAATGTGCAATTATAGCCACTATAGCTTGAAAAGTGTGGTGACCAGCAGTCCTTACTCCCTAGAAATAAGAGTGGCTCAGTTGGTTAAGCAGCTAAATATTGATTTCAGCTGAAGTTATGATCTCAGGGTCCTGAGACTGAGCCCCATATTGAGCTCTGTGTTGGGCATGGAGTCTGCTTGAGGGTCTCTCTCTCCCTGACCCTCCCCTGCCCAATAGTGTTCATATGCACATGCATTCTCTCTCTCAAAAAATTAATAAAATAAAATACATTAAAAAAAAAAAAAAAGAAATAAGAGGGCGCCTGGATGGCTCAGTGGGTTAAGCGTCTGCCTTTGGCTTGGGTCATGATCCCTGGGTCCTGGGATCTGGTCTCACGTCTGGTTCCCTGCTACATGGGGAGCCTGCTTCTCCCTCTGCTTCTGTCTCTCATGAATAAATAAATAAAATCTTAAAAAAAAAAAGAAAGAAGGGGCGCCTGGATGGCTCAGTCGTTGGGCGTCTGCCTTCGGTCCAGGTCAGATCCCGGGGGCCTGGGATTGAGCCCCGCATCGGGCTCTCCGCTCTGCGGGAAGCCTGCTTCTGCCATTCCCTCTGCTTGTGTTCCCTCTCTCGCTGTGTTTCTCTCTGTCAAATAAATAAAATCTTAAAAAAAAAAAAAGAAAGAAAGAAAGAAAGAAGAGTGTAAATATATATATATCAAATCATCACCTTAAACTTACACAATGTCATATGTCAATTATATCTCAATAAAGCTGGGGAGAAAAGAAATGACAGTATGAATCAACTCACCAGGCAAGTCAAAGGGGAAGGAGATCTAAAATGGGTAGTAGCAGGAGATGATGAACAGCAATTACAGCTCATGAACCAAATACAACAACAGAGGCCAAAGTTCATTCCACTAACCCTTCCCTTGCAAGTTTTCTCAAAAATCATGGCCAGTCAGGATCCTGGAGCAGCCATACCTAGACAGAGTGAATTTAATGCAAGAAGCAAATGGAGATGACTGGTACAAGAGGTGGGCTGCGGGGGATCTACTGGTGTGCCCACACCTCAACTGCATTGATCAATAACCACTCACACTCTCTGTATTAGTCATCTTGGGCTGCCACAGCAAAATACCACAGACTGGGTGGCTTAAACAACAGAAATTTATTTTCGCACAGTTCTGGGGGATAGAAAGTCCAAGATCAAGGTACCAGCAAGATTCAGTTCCTGGTAAAATCTTTCTTCCAGGCTTCCAGATGGCTGACTTCTCACTATGTCCTCACATGGCCTTTCCTCAGTGCATGCACACTGAGAGAGAAACAGAAGAGAGAGAGCTTTTCCTTTCTTCCTTTTTTTAAAACGAGATAGAACTGCCATGTAGCATTGCATAGTTTTAGGTATAGAACATAATGGTTGGATATATGTATATACTGTGAAATTATTGCCATGATAAGTTTCTTTAACACCCATCACCACAAATAACTTACAAATTTTTTCTTGTGATGAGAACATTTAAGATCTACTCTCTTAGCCACTTTTAAATATACGACATCGTATTATTTACCATAGCTGCCATGTTATACATTATGTCCCCAGGACTTTATCTTGTATCTCTTCCTATTCATATAAGCCACTCATCCCATCACGAGGTCCAAACCCTCACAACCTAATCCAACCCTGATTAACTTTCTAATACCCCATCTCAAAATGACATCATATTTAAGGGGTTAGGGTTTCCACCCTATTGAATTTTGGAGGACATAAATATTCAGCCCATAAAAGCTTATGGCGAACTATCAGTTCCCTCAAGCAGAAGGCTGTATTCCACCTGAGCAATAAATAATTGACATGGGGATATGAAAGTCTGGCTCTCTTGCCTCCATAGGGAACTGATTCTGAGGTCCGATTTATTTTCCAGAGCTTTCTTGAAGAATCAGCTGAGACCACATCCTTGCCAGCTTTTTACTCCCTGTTTCATCCTGCTTCTCTCAGGCTCCTCCAGAAATGACTCCCTCAATAAATCACTTGAACAAGAATCACTGTCTCAGACTGCTTCTTGGCAAATCAATCCGAGCCAGAGTATGTTGGTCAGAATTTTTATGTAACCTTAGGGAAAAATAGAGTCCCCAAAAACATTTCTGAAATAGAATTTCTTGTTAACCAGAGTGCGTGAGGGTACAAAAATATGCCACATCTTACATGTGAGTGTTGTAAAATTCACACCCATTATGGGTGAATATCTTGTTGTCATATGGTTTACACCGCACTTCTTCCAGTAAGTGGATTTATTTTGAAAAAGGTGTTTCTTCCATTGCCAGATGCAAGTTAGCACTTTTTAAAAGCATTCTTTACCTCACTTTTTGTCAAATTCCAGTACAGTTAACATAAAGGGTTCTATTAGTTTCAGATGTACAATATAGTGATTCAACAATTCCATCGATCACCTGGTGCTCATCATGACAAGTGCTCTCCTCAGCCCCTATCTTCTACTTCCCCCATCACCCCACCCACCTCTCCTCTGGTAACCATAGGTTTGTTCTCTATAATTAAGAGTCTGTTTCTTGGTTTGTCTCTTTCTCTCTTTTTTTTTTTCCTTTGCTCATCTGTTTTGTTTCTTAAATTCCACATGTGAGTGAAATCATAGGGTATTTGTCTTTCTCTGGCTCACTTACTTTGCTTAGCATTACACTTTTAGAACAGTCCACAACTTGACAGGAAGCAGTCTCATGCCAGCAAGCCACCATCTGCAGAACCACGGTTAACTGAATGACCATTCCCTGACTCAAGCTTCTGGTTTCCCTGTTTCATTTGTTTCTGCCAGTTGTAGCCATTCACTTCGTACATTCTGACTGAACCCTCAGTGATGACAGCTTCACCTTTGGTCCTACCTTTGCCTCATAGACTAGTCATGATGGCAACCACCGACATTCATCAGTTGTCCTTGGCTTCATCTCTCAGTGCTACCTTTGCCTCTTTGATTGCATCTGACGTATGCTGGTTGCCCCTCTGGAACAGGCCCTGATACTCCTGAGGTTTTGGTCTTCATAGACCCTCTTTGTATAAAACATCCTCTTCTATATTCAAGTCACATGTCCCATTCTACCTCAGTCTTGTTGGTACCTCAGAGTCTGTCCATCCCTGGCTGGGTAAATACTTTAAGTTCATTTTTTATCATCCATGTTTTATTGGTGATGAGACACCCAAAGTCATAAGCAGCATTTCTAGATCCTGTTTATTGGGTTTTTTGTGTTCGTATTACCAGCCTCCTCCTTTTCTACAAAGGACCTTTCTTTTTTTTTTTAAGATTTTATTTATTTGACAGAGAGAAACACAGAAAGAGAGGGAACACAAGCAGAGGGAATGGTAGCGGGAGAAGCAGGCTTCCCGCAGAGCAGGGAGCCTGATGCGGGGCTCGATCCCAGGACCCTGGGTTCATAACCTGAGCCAAAGGCAGACGCTTAACGACTGAGCCACCCAGGCGCCCCCCAAAGGACCTTTCTATAACACATCTTTGGCCTTCATGATATCTACTTTTACTTTAGTCTGGACGTTCATCTTTCCTCATCACATTTATATCTAGCACTTTCTGCACTGTGTCAGGAAGATTTCTTCCAGACATACATTTCTTAAATATCTGTAAAACAGTCTCTATGCTTACCAATGATGTTCGTCATGTTCCAGGAAACTCAATTCCTCCAACTTGGATAGGCAGCACAGCATGGTGTTTAACAGCTTGTATTTTGGGAGCACCTCGGTGGCTCAGTTGGTTAAGTGTCCAACTCTTTGATCTCAGCTCAGGTCTTGATCTCAGGGTTGTGAGTTCAAGCCCTACACTGGGCTTCACACTGGGCGTGAAGCCTACCTAAAAGAAAGAAAAGAAAAAGGAAAAGTTTATATTTTGAAATAAAACAAGCCTGAATTTGAATCCCCGCTCTACTACTCACAAGCTAGGAGACCTTGACCAAAGTGCTCAACTTTTTTTAGTCTGTTTCATTTTCTATAACACAGGCAGCAAACATAATAGTAATTACCTCAGAAAGTTGTTGTGAGGATGAAATGAGATCAAGCAAAGTGCTTAGCCCAGAGCCTAGCATGCAGTATACACATCGTAAGTGATATTTTTGTTATTTATTTACCATCTTCAAAGGCAGCTATTCAAGTCTAGAGTAATCCAGCAGTTATGCAAAGGGCCAAGCAATATCTAGTAAGAACTGTCCATCAGAGCCCTCACCACTGTGGGAGATGGATGTACCAAGGCTGCCCCAGAAGTTTGTTACAGAAGAGGTTGGGCCAGAGAGCAGTCAGGCCAGATGGAACACAAGCCCCAAATCAGAGAGTAAAAGTGGGGAAGGCAGCCCAGCAAAGCCTCAACTAGAGAGGCAGGGCAGGGTAAAGGACCAGGGACAGATGAGGGTGTATTTGGGGTGATCAGTGAGGGGTTAAAATATAAGTTGGTGAACTGTACAGATTTGGAACAAATACCCCCAAAGACAATATCCTTCCAGGCCCAAAGTACCCTGAGCTGACAGAAGCAGATCTTTAGAAGGAAAGAGCCAGGACAGATCAGAACCTTCTCAAATTTCAAGTTTTCTCTCCTACTTCCTCACTTCTGACCTGGGAACAAAGAAGTTTGGCTTTCAGTTAGAAGGCTTTGGAATGAAGCCTGTTTCAGGGAAGAGGTTAAATTGAAAATCAGGGACCTAGTGATTGAACAAACTCTATGACTGGATCTCACGCTCCAGGCCTTAGTTTCTCCACCTGGAAAAGAAAACTTCTGCCTGGAAAATGGCCCAGTGTCCCTCTATCATCCCTGGGGTGTGATTAGCCTAAACCGAAAACACCAGAGCTGGCTGAGGTTTTCAGCATCAGAGGCAGCTCTGACACCGGAGACTGTCAGACAAATGACACCTTCCTGTCCCTCTCATCACCCCCAGGGACCAGGATGGTCACATCTGCTGGTTGGGCCAATACAACTCTTCTGGTAGGTCTCACAGAAGCTGACGCAGCCCCCATAGGATTAAAGTAGTCCGTGATCAGACACTTGCTGCTGCCTTGTACTGTCCGAATCTGATGGCATCATGCACATCACTGGTAAACAATTGTTATTTACCACCTATAATTGTTTCAAACTCTTTCCCAGAGGCAGGGGAAGGGGTCTAATGACATTTAGAGAATCCCAGTCGCTCAAGAAGTCTGAAATAATCAATACAGCGATTTGGGGGTGCTTTAAGAAAAGTCATAGAGGACTTCTGAAGATTCTGCAGAAACATCATTTGTGCCCTCGAATTTCTGGTCCCCAAGGAGATTTTACAGAACCAGGAGGCCCGGTGAGCCTCTCCCCAGGTTTTGGAACTATAAAGGAACTAGGACCATGTTAAGACCTGCCTTACCTGTCCCTTGCCTCCATTCTCACCCCAAACCAACCTCCATGTGCAGCCCACCCTTAATTACCCACTCACGATGCAATGGAAGTTGATGAGCCATCTTGCTTAGGGCCCTTTAATCTGGTTGTTTCTGCTCCATAGCACCTGTCCTCTATATCCCTACTTCCTAATAGATTCAGAACTTGGGACTACGGAGATAGGAGAAAGATGCAAATGTGCCCTGATGCCAACCACCCAGAACTGATGTTTGGATTGCTGAGACTCTGGGTTGAAAGCTTCTCTTGAGCCCAGTCCTCCTTGCTGCTTATCCTCTAAAAGCCTTTGCTTCCCTGATGCTTCTCCTGCCATGGGGAAGTATGGCAGGCCAGTTTGCTGCTGGCACCTGCCACACTGTAGCATAACACCAACACTAATGGCAGAAATAATCATAGCAACAATAACGGCTTGGTATACATGCAGAAGGTACTTGTCATCTCCCCAGGAGCCTCCTGGCCTGGGGCTCAACTGTGACAATGTACCTGGCCCCTGGCCCACACTGTGGCAGTTGCACACCAGATTTATCTGAATGGTTGACATTATCATTAGTGTCATCACCATTCTTGATAACTATTAATTTATTCCTACAAAACACATTTACCGAAGACAAACTGCATGCCAGGTACCGTGCAAGATGCTAAAGGAGTTACAAAGATTAACATCTTCAGGAAGTCCACAGGGAGCAAGAGAGATCAAAAAGAATTCCAATATAGGATTATAAAGACTGCCATATAGGGATATATTTCCAATGTCTAGAAGAATATCAGACCATAGTGAATGCTCAACAAATATGTTTCAATGAATATTGAATGACTGAGTGAATGGATCAATAAATGAACATTTAAAGAGCTATAGGATCTAAGAGTGGGGAAAAGAGTAACTTTGTTGAAAAGAAGTCAAGGAAGGATTCAGAGGAGATGACATTTGAGCTGAACCCTGAAAGCTGAAAAGGTAGCACAGTCTACTGGTTAAAAGCATGAAGTCTGGATCCAAAATGCCTGGATTTGAACACCAATTCCATGCGGTTTGGTGCATGTTACATAACTTCTTTGTGTCTCAGTTTCCTCATCTATAAAAAGGATTCACTTAAAAAATATCTTATTTGGGGCGCCCGGGTGGCTCAGTTGGTTAAAGCATCTGCCTTCAGCTCAGGTCCTGATCCCAGGGTCCTGGGACCAAGCTCCACGTCAGGCTCCCTGCTCAGAGAACCTGTGCTTCTTCCTCTGCCTCTGCTGCTCCCCATGCTTGTACTCTCTCACTCTCTCTTTGTCTCTCTGGCTCTTTCTCTCCCAAATAAGTAAATAAAATTTTTAAAAAATATTTGATTTATCCATAAGAGACAGAGAGGAAGAGAATGAGTAGGGGAAGGGGTAGAGGAAGAGAGAGAGAAGCATACTACCCGCTGAGCAGGGAGCCTGATGGAGGCTCAGAGGAGCCTCCCTCTGGAGGGATAGGGGTAGTTGGGTTACCTCCCTCTGGAGGGATAGGGGTAGTTCGACCTGAGCCGAAGGCAGATGCTTAACTGACTAAGCCACCCAACTACCCCTATAAAGTGGGCTCATAGTAGTACCTCCCTTGTGGGGTTATTGTAAAGATTATATGGGTTAATATTTGCAAAATGCTTAGAACATAAGTGTAAATAGCACATAGCACTACACAACTGTTTGGTAAGTAAATACAACTGGCTAGGAATTCATCAGGCTGACAGAATGGAAATTTGAGAGTGTGAAGAACAACATTCTAGGCAATGTAATGGTATTGAGGTTTCCAACAGAATGTTATCCTTAAGAAATGGTAGTAAAGCCATGGGGGACAGGGGTTTGCCAGGGGATCTTAAATATCAGGGTAAGGGGTGTGGTGAGCCATGACTTTGTTTGTTTGTCTGTTTTTTGGTTTAAATTTTGTTTAGAGAGGGAGAAAGGGGAGGGAAGGGCAGAGAGGGAAGGAGAGAGAGAGAATCTCAAGCAGGGTCCACAGCCAGTGTGGAGCCCAGTGCAGGACTCGATCTCACAACCCTGAGATCATGACCTGAGCTGAAATCAAGAGTCAGACTTTTAACCAACTGAGCCACCCAGGCGCCCCAAGCCATGACTTGTTTAAATAACCTTTTTGTTTTGGAATAATTTTAAATTTACAGAAAAGTTGCAAAGTAGTGCTAAGAGTTTCAGGATATCCTTTACTTGGTTTCCCCTAATGGTTTCTCCAAAGGAGCCATTTTTGCTGAAGCAAGAGTATAACATAGCCAGGCACATGTTTTAGAAGAGTTGGTGTAGCAGTTGTGAGGAGGAGGAATCAGAGGGAGAGAGACTTGTGGTCAGCAGACCAATGAGGGTGCTGTTAGCGCCATCCAGAAGATAGTCATATGGTCAGGACCGGGGATGATAAGGAGAGTATGGGTGTGAGAAAACTTCTAGCTATGAACACTCTAGAAGAGGGAAAACCAAGAGTACCTCTGGAGATGTGGGCCCTGGGCTGGCCATCCCTCTGTTTGAGGCATTTGCCAAGTAGCTCTCTGTGTGAGTGGATGAGCATCTCTCACCAGGAATTTCTGTAGAGAGCTCAGCAGGCTGGCAGGTGTGGGGGAGTTCAGATATATGTGCAAAGGCCAGGGTGGAAGAGGCAGTGGCCAAGGCTCCTTCCCAGTGCCCTGGGAAGGAGTTCTGTGCACTGTTCTAGCTGATGAGGCTCTTTATTCTTGGTGACTGGTTAACTCTTTATTCTTGGTTAACTTCCTGACTCTCATTTGGGAAAATGAGCCCAGAGGAGACCAGAGCAATTGGTGCAGAGTCATCCCTAAACTAGGATGTTATTCATTTGTACCGAGAGTCAGTATGATGTAATGGTTAAACAAGTGGATCATGACAGCAAACAGACTAGGTTCAAATCCCACCTCTACTACTTACCAACTGTATGCCCTTGAGCAGATTACTTAACTTCTCTGTGCCTCAATTTTCTAATCTGTAAGACAGAGAAAATAATAGTATCTGCCTCATAAGGATGATCTAAGAATTAAATGAGATATTTAATATATAATAAGAGTAAATAACAGCTTTTAGGATACATTGGGTCTTATCTGTTTGATTTGATTAATACGTTTAAATGTTTCCATTAATAATTAATAATATTGCTAATATTTCCATTTTTATATATGAGCAGATACTAATTCAGAAGCACTTTGAAAAAGCCGCTGCATGACCAGTTTCTATGTTTGGTAATTGGCCCACTAGAATGGCCCGTAAGAATGTCAATATTTACACTAGGTGGTTAAAAAAAAAAAGTTCAAGCAGCAGTTTAACATGAGGTCTGTTCTAGGTAGAAGGCAACTTGGCAGCAGCAAACAGAAATGCACCCAAGCTAGATTAATAAACAGTTGTTTATATTGGAAGGACACAGGGGAAACTCACTGAACCTCTCTCCAACAAGTAGAGTCAATATGCTACGAAACTAGAAGATCCCCAGATAGCAACTCCCTACGTTGTTCTCTCACGGGGCCTCATGATTTCTTGCCTCTCTGTTGCTCTTCACATCTCCTCCATTCTTCTCTCAGGGAACTGGCTTCCTCTTTTTCCACATACATTATAATGGCTGTCTCCCAAGACATGCAAAGTTACAAAGAATGGGATTGGCTCAGGGAGTAGGCAATTGTTTCTTCCCTATTCCCATCTAATCTGTATGACCAGGAGATAGGATTGAGGGATACAGAGGG
The DNA here is from genome assembly GCA_028646535.1 of Procyon lotor. NCBI lineage: Eukaryota > Metazoa > Chordata > Mammalia > Carnivora > Procyonidae > Procyon > Procyon lotor. Next base: position 22,708,398 of record CM053606.1, read on the forward strand.
ATCCTCCTGGAAGAGGATATTCATGGGAAGAAGGTGAAGGACATCTCTCGAACAGGGTCCTCTTCCCTGAAATTAAATAAAACAGATGATTACAGACAAAATATTTGTCAACATCAGTGGGATTTAATATTTGAATGTGGAAGATAAGCCCAGAAAGCTACCTAGAGCCCTAGAAACACCCTTTTCCCTGGTGGCTTGGCTGAGTCCAGGTCCCGCCCGCCTAGTTTCCACTGTTTCTAAACTCAGAACCAAGAGCCTTCCCTCCTCCACCTGAATGTTTGATCATGTTGGAAAAACAAGGACTCCAAGAACTGTTTCTGGCTATTTAACATAACCTGAGAGAGGAGAAAACCTCTTCCCGGCCTATGTTAACAGAACTCCCTCCCAGAATTGTCAGTCCCCAAGGACAGGGCTCAAAGTGAAGATGGATGGCCCTGTTTGGGGAAAGAACCTACTCTTCTAGAAGCAGCAGTCCGTGCTTTGTATTAGCTATGTTTTGCAGTGTTTCCCAACTTTACATTCACAAGATATTCATAGGGATCCTGCCGAGCTGAAATTTCTGTCCCCATTACACAGCAGGGAAATTTGAGGATAGAAGAGCTATTGTGACTTATCCGAGGTCACACAGTTAGAGTTGGCCTGAGACTGGAACCTACACCTATTGGACTCCCAGCCCAGAATTCCACTGTATTGTTCTGCTTGGCAATGGTTTGGGGAGTGAGATTGTAATCTGGGGAAAATATACGGAAGACTAAAGCTTTCAGGAGACCAGAGGTGCTGGTGCAGAGTTAACCAGCTTCTCAGCTGGCCTCAAGGGCAAATGGCCTGATGAGGCTGGTTGAGGACTATAGAGAATGAGGAATCGATCTGCCATCCCATGTGAAAATGGATTGTAGCCCCAGCTTGTGTGTGTCAATGGAGCTGATTAGCACTTGCGTGAGTTTCTAGCCATCGATTGGCAGGTGAGAATCATTCCAGGAGCAGCAGGGAGCCAGTCCCCTCCCACTTCCATCCCTACCAGCTTCCTTCCTCCACAGAGGTTTCCTCCCCCACCCTGCCACCTGAAGTCTCCAATCCTTCTCCAATTCCCAGCCCTAATGGGTGCTCAGAGGAGGGCATGGCTAGTACCCACTTCATTCAGCCATGCTGGATACAGCTGGCAGAAGGACAGATGTCCTTTTAAAAGGCACTGCCTGCTTGGAGGGATTGGTGAGCGAGTGGGTGCAGGGTTTAGCTTGGAGCTTATAACATGCTATGGAAAAAGCAAGGGTTGTACCGCATATTGACAATGTGACAGTGGGCAAGTCATTTGCTCCTCTGTGCCCCAGTTTTCCATGTGTACGTATGATGGTTAATTTTACATGTCAACTCAATTGGGCTAAGAGATGCCCAGATAGCTGGTAAAACATTATTTCTTAGTGTGTTTGTAAAGGTATTTCTGGGAGAGATTAGAATTCGAATCAGTTATGAAGAATCTGAGAGATACGGCAGGGGGTTGGGGGTGTCAAGGGGGAAATGAAACAAGATGGGATCAGGAAGGATATGACTCCTAAACTCACAGAGCAAACTGAGGGTTTCTGGAGGGAGGGGGGAGGGATAGGGTGGCTGGGTTATGGACATTGGGGAGGGTATGTGCTATGGTGAGCGCTGTGAAATGTGTAAGCCTGATGATTCACAGACCTGTACCCCTGGGGCAAATAATACATTATATGTTAATAAAAAATAAATAAAACAAGGGAAGAGCAGAAAAAAAAGAATTTCAATTGGTAAATTGAGTGAAGAAGATCCATCCTCACCAATATAGGCAGGCACCATCAAATCTATCGGTGGGCCCAAATACAGTAAAAAGGCTGGGGAAGAGCCAGTTCTCTTTTTCTCTTCTTGAGCTGAGATATCCATCTTCCATGCCTGCAGACATCAGAGCTCCTGGTTCTCAGGCCTTCGGACTCGGACTGAATTATACCACCTGCTTTTTTGGTTCTCCAGCTTGTAGATGGCATATCGTGGGACTTCTCAGCCTCCATAACCATGTGAGCCAATTCCTATAATAAATCTCCATATATATAGATGTCTAAATATATCCTATTGGTTCTGTTTCTCTAGAGAACCCTGAATAATACAGTATGGGATTAAAAATAACTTTTCTCACTGGATTGTTTGGATTAAATAAGGAAGTGTATATAAAAGTACTTTGCAGTCCCTGGCACATAGTAGTTAGTTGGAATTGATTCTCCATTCTCCTCAAGAGACACCCACTCTGGGAAGACTTCTGTAGTTAATCCTAGTTCTATGTCTCTTTTCATCACTGAGTGTCATGTTCAAGTGATAGCAAGAACCTCAGTGTTTGCTATGACCTAGAGAAGTTCCACCTCCAAGGAAGCTTAACCCATAGTGTTGGGTTGCCTTTGGAGGAGTGAATTGTCAAATTCCAGTAAGGGGACCAGATGGGCTCAGATTCATCAGACCCCCCAAAGTTCATCTGGATTTAGAGGTTCTAGCCCAAGCTTGTTACATGGTATCTAGTGGGTGCCCTTAGCATTCTTGTGTCTGTCAGACTGTGGCCTCTCTCATGACCCTCAATTGTACCTAGTCTATATGGCAAGCTCCCTTCACTAGCTTTCTTCCCTGTTTCTCTAAGGCTGGAGCTCTCTCCACTTGGTAGTAGCCTTGATTTCCTGCCTTGAACTTGCCCCAGGAGTGTGAACTTATATACTGATGGCTGGTCTTCTTTTACAAGAGCTTGGCCTCCCCTTTGCCTTAGTTAGCCACTGCAGGACCACTGAAGGTCTCTGAGGAAGCATCTTCTTGAATCTCCAGATTTGGAGAATATGACTTAGAATTATAAACTCATATTAAACCTTAGGCTATAGTGGTAAATGATAGGTCTGTAGTCAGAGCCATGGATAGAAGCAACAGGGTTTAGGGTGCCTGGTGTTAAGGATGAGTTCAGTAGCCCTGACTCCTTGCTGATGCAGTGAATAGGGGCACAGAGTCAGCACCATGGACAGATGCCACAGGCTGTTGTGGTACTGAAAGTGCGGTCTTTAAGATCCTGGATTAGTCAAAAAATGGAAACCTACTTTAAACTAACCTAAGCTAGTCTTTGGCTGAGCTGAATGAGAGAAGTGGGGCCTATGGTGGCACTGAATGCCCAGACTTGTTGCAACGAGCCGTGGGAAATTATAGGCACGTGCCCCTTTACCTTAAAGTATGATGTGATTTCTCTAACAGCTGTAGGGCTATTCTAGTTTATTTCCTCTTGAGTAATTCGAGGACACTGTATTTTTATCCAATTTACTGGTGTAAAGTTGTTCATAGTATCCCCTTTTAATTTTTAATTAATTTTAATTTTAATTTTTGTAGAATCTGTAGTAATAAACCCTTTCTGGCTCCTGATATTGATATTGGCAATTTACATCTTATTTCCATTTTTACTTATTAGTCTGACTAGAGATTTATAAATTTCACTGATTTTTCTTTCTTTTTCTTTTTTAAAAAGATTTCATTTATCTGTTTGAGAAAAAGAGAGAGAGTGAATATAAAAGGGGGAGGGGCAGAGAGAGAGGGAGGATCAGATTCCCTGCTGAGCAGGGAGCCTGACAAGGAGCCCCGACCGCAGGACCCTGAGATCATAACCTAGAACATGACCTGAGCTGAAGACAGATACTTAACCAACTGAGCCACCCAGGGACCCCTCACTGACTTTTCATTATTCCTTCCACTACATCCACTATGCCAATTTGGGACATTATCATTTTACTGTGGCAGCCTCCTAAGAGACCTTTATGCCCTGGTCCTCCATTCCAGTACACTCTGCCTACTGCTGCCAAATGATGCTTCCTCAAAGGTATTTTTCATCTCTCCCTGAAAGCTTTTGAATATTTTCCAGACTCCTTCCCTTGACACTCAAGGCTGTCCACCACTATCTGACAAACATTCATGTCTCCAGTCGACACTCACTCCTCCCCTGCATGAATCCTCCTCTTTTCTAGCCAAATGAGCACTTTGTCATTCCCACTAAATCTAGGTAATTTCTCAGTAATGTGCTTCTACAACTCTTCAGCTGTGGCTGCTGAGGGAAAAAACACCAGATTTGGAGTCTGAAGGCCAAGATTGGAAATGAGAATTATCCCATTTATGGGTTATATGGCCCATTTTCTTCATCTGAAATATAGGGTAATAATGTTTACCTTGTGGAGTTATTCTTAATTTATACAGCAAGTGCTTGTTAAAGGAATATGCTCTGAGGCCTACCTGCATACCTGTATGCATGTATGCACATGTGTGTGCTTGCATGAGAAGCAACGCTCTCGTGAAGGGATGTGTCCTGAAGATAAATACGAAGAATGACAATAGAATTTATTGTTTGCTCACTATACAGTTAACCCTTGAACAACAGGGCATTAGGGATGCTGACCTCCTGCACAACTGAAAACCCACACATAACTTTTGAGTCCCCCAAAAATTTAACTACTGATAGCCTACTGCTGACCAGAAGCCTTACCAATAGCATGAACAGGTGATTAACATTAGATTAGGTTATAAAAAAGTAATCTAAAGGGGCACCTGGGTGGCTCAGTCGTTAAGCGTCTGCCTTCAGCCCAGGTCAGATCCCAGGGTCCTCGGATCGAGCCCCGCATCGGGCTCTCTGCTCGGCGGGAAGCCTGCTTCTCCCGCTACCATTCCCTCTGCTTGTGTTCCCTCTCCCGCTGTGTTTCTCTCAGTCAAATAAATAAAATCTTTAAAAAAAAAAAAGTAATCTAAAGAAACTATCAAGAAAAGCACAAAGAAGATAAAATACAATTAAAATTACTGTATTATATCAGGAAAAAATCCACGTAGGTGAACCTGTACAGTTCAAAAATGTGTTGTTCATTAGTCAAATGTATTTGTTTACTAAGTGCCTACTGTACTAGGCTTCAGGGCTGGAGCAGTAAGCAGACAGACAAAACTCCCTACCCTCTTGAAGTTTACATTAAATCCTTACATTCTAATCCTACATTTAATCTTCTGGAAATCTGAATTGTAGGCTGTAGTCTTTTCTTTTTCAATTAAAAAATTTTTAATTGTGGTAACATGCACATAACATAAAATTTACCATTTTAATCACGATAAAGGTGCAGTTCAGTGGTATTAAGTACATACATTCACATTGACATGACCACCAACCATCTCTAGAAGTCTTTTCATCTTGCAACACTATAACTCTATACCCACTAAAACATTCCCACAGCCCCTGCCAACCACCATTTTGCTTTCTGTCTCTGAATTTGAATAATCTAGGTACTTCATATAAATGGAATCATACAGTCTTTTTTGTAACTGGCTTATTTTTTTAAGTAGGCTCCATGCCCAGTGTGGAGCCCAATGTGAGGTTTGAATTCATGACCCTGAGGTGAAAACCTGAACTGAGATCAAGAGTCAGACATTTAACTGACTAAGCCACCCAGGTGTCCATAACTGGTTTATTTCACTTAACATAATGTCCTCTAGATTCATCCATCTTGTAACATATGTCAGGATTTTCTTCCTTATTAAGGCAGAATGATATTCCAACGTACTTTTTTTTTTTGAGAGAGAGAGAGATTGAGTGTGTCTATGGGGGACAGAGAGGGGCAGAAGGAGAGGGAGAAAGAGACTCTCAAGCAGGTTCCATGCCCAGCCCAGAGCCCAACGCTGGGCTCAGTCTCACAACCCTGAGATCATGACCTGAGCTGAAATCAAGGGTTGAACACATAACCAAATGAGTCACTCAGGCATCACATATGTTTCTTTCTTTCTTTTTTTTTTTAAGATTTCATTTACTTATTTTAGAGAGAATGAGAGTGAGAGAGTGTGTGCATATGAACAGGCGGAGGGGCGGAGGGAAAGAATCTCAAGCAGATTTGCACTGAGTGTGGAGTTCCACATGGGGCTCAGTCCCATGACCTGATCATGACCTGAGCCAAAACCAAGAGTCAGATGCTTAACTGACTGAGCCACCCAGGTGCTCCCATTTTTTTTTTTAAACCAAATCAATATGTGTGCATGGTTTTTAAGTCATCTAGTACAAATATTATCACAAAAAACAACATTTCATAGCTCACCCCCTTAGTCTCACTCCCCAAGGCAATCACTTAAAATCATTTGAGTTGTGTCTACCAGTAATTACCTCTCAATATCTAAATAATATGCTTTTATACTAGTTTTTAATCTATTGGGAAAGATAATTTAATCTTATAGCACTCTACCCCTACACCTCTCCCTCTTGCATCTTTCTAATATAATTATATCACAATTTTGGGTTACATCAATATTCAAGGTTTATCTTATTGATTTTGGATATCGTTCATTGCTGACACTAATATTGCATTACCTTTCCTATAGTTTTTCTTAATCTTCTGTCGCATTAACAGCCTCGTTTTATTTCCTTTCCCCCATTTTCTTAGTTTTGTACTTGCTTATGCATTCTTCCCAAACTCTTGAACAGAATGTAAAAACCTTCTAAATGCTAATTTCCACAGAGCAAAACACATCAGGTAATCTATTAATTCCACTTTTTTTTTCCTTAGGGAAAAATACTGGAGCTTTCCACCTACCTGCTCAATGTGTACTGACTTTCTGGGCCACAGTTGGTCAGGGAATCTTATTTATAATTCTTCTGGGCTGAATCTTCTTTCCCGGATCCCACCTCTTTTTCTTTCTTGGTTTGTCCTTTATTTTGATGGACATCCATTAGCAGCTTCCTGAGAAAGAATATATGAGAAATAAAATTTTCAAGACCTTGAATTTCAAAAAATTCTTTATTCTACTCTCACAGGTGATTTTTAGCTTGGCTGGTATAGGACTTCTCTAGAATTTTGAAGGCATTGTCCCAACATGGCTATTGAGAAGTCCCATTGCCATGCCTGCTTCCACTGTTATCCTTTGTGTGTATATTGTCTTTTCCATATGGAAACTTTTAAGATTTTATCTGTGCCCTCGCCTACCTAAAAGTTCATGAGACTTGATAGATTATTTTAATTTATTATATTTGTCACATCTTTGATAAGCCTTTTCACTTTGAAAATTCATGTCTTTTATTTATTTTTTAAGATTTTATTTATTTGGGGCGCCTGGGTGGCTCAGTTGTTAAGCATCTGCCTTCGGCTCGGGTCATGATCCCAGGGTCCTGGGATCGAGCCCCGCATCGGGCTCCTTGCTCGGCAGGAAGCCTGCTTCTCCCTCCACCATTCCCTCTGCTTGTGTTCCCTCTCTCGCTGTGTTTCTCTCTGTCAAATAAATAAAATCTTTAAAAAAAAAAAAAAGATTTTATTTATTTGAGAGAGAGAGAGAGCATGAGTGGGGGTAGGGGTAGGGGAGAAGGGTAAGTTAAATGCCTGCCTTTAGCTCAGGGCTTGATCCCAGGACCCCAGGATCATGACTGAGCCACCCAGCATCCCGAAAATTCATGCCTTTTAGCCCTGAGAAATTTATTCTATCATTTCTGTGGATCTCTTTTCTCCATCTTTCAGTATCTAAAGATCTTTTCTCCACTCCGTTTCTCCAATGAAGAGCCCACCAGTCTCCACCTGAGCAGGTGTGCACCTGACTACAAGCATTTTAGAAGCCATGTCTCATGAGCCCTAGAGTCTCACTCTTCAGACTCTCACTTAATATTCCTCTTTTCATTAGGACAGCTCTTCTCTGATTACCGCAGTGCTGCGTCCTCCTAGACCGGAGCCTTTCTGGTTTCCTTTTTAAATGGGATAAAACCTCCAGTCTCTGCTAGGTTATGGAAGGTGTAGTCAGGTATCTGTGTATAATAAGGAAGGGGTCTGTTTCTTATGTTCCCTTGTTCCTGATCCCTTGTTCTTAGCCCTGTGCCTCACTCCCGCCTTCTGCTGTAACTGTTGCCTCCAATATCTGTTCTTCCCCTGGCCCTGGGTCTCTAACTGGTTGACTCCTCTTTGGCATCTTTTGTTGTAGCACCTGGTAGGCAGCTATCCCAGCTCTTCCATCCACTTGCTAATCTTCCAAAAATGTGTTGACATCTGTGGTCCACCATTGCCTCTTTTATATTCCTTTACTTTTATTTTAGTGAGGCTTGTTGAGGGAGCAGATATAAATGCACGTATTCCATCTGCCACCCTTAACCAGAAATCCAAAGACTGCACTCTTAATTACCATGCTATATTGCCTCTCAAATGAGACAGTACCCCTGGGATCCCACAGCCCAATGAGGATGAAATCAGGTTACACACGTGAGCATACTTCGTGAGCTCCAAAGAGCCCTTTGAATGAGAGAGTCTGTGTTAAATTCCCCTACCCGAGTTCCCTCCTTCCTTCTCTCTGCTCTCCAATTCCTTCTCATCTCCAAAGCACAGCTCAGGCCTACCTCCTCCTTGGGGCCTTCCCTGATCAACCCCGCTGACAGGATGGCCCTGAGCCCTGGGCTGGGAGCCACCACAGGATTCTCTGCGTACCTCCCTTGGCCCTAGGCAATGCTACTTTATGCCACTGTGGGCACAGAGCTACTGGCCAAGATGTATAGTAAAATGTGGATCTTTCAGTGTATAACAAAAGAGATTTCCTCCTTCCTATAGCCAAGAGACACAAGCGTGACTAAACAAGGATAAGGTTTGGGGGCAAGGGAAGGAGACTTTTGTTTCTTTGGTAGTGAGTTTAGGAGTTAAAGTAGCTTCTGTGTCCCTATGGTCTAAGGTCTACCTTCTCCCTCTTGCACCCTCTCCTCTCTCCAGATGTCTCCTCCAGGCAGAGGGGGCAGGGGCGGTGGCTGCACCAACAAGTCTGTGCCATTGGTCCAGAGCCTGTGTACTTTCACTCCTTCCCTCTTACCAGACCTTTGATGTGGACTCGGAGAGCTTCAGTTCATATCCACAGAGAGCTTAGGCCAGGGCAGTGGTGGAAAAGGGACTGGTCTCTAGCCAGGAGCAGTTGACCTCAATCTCACAGAGATCCTAATTGGCAGCATTGCTCACAATAACTAAAATGTGATCAGTAATATATGGTGTATACCCAAATAGTATTCAGCCTGAATAGAAAGAAATTCTGACATGCGACCACTTGGATGAATCTTGAAGACATGATGTTAAGGGAAGTAAGCCAGCTGTAGAAAGACAGATACTGTCTCATTGCACTTACATGAAGTACCTAGATTAGTCACATTCAGAGACAGAAAGTGGAATGGTGGTTGGCAGGAGTTGCGGGGGCAGAGGGGAATAAGGAATTATTGTTTAATGAATACAGAGTTTCAGTTTTGCAAGATGAAAAAGTTATGGGGATGGGCAGTACTAATGGTCGCACAACAACGTGAATGTACTCAACACCACTGAACTGTACACTGAAAATGGTTCAAACAGTAAATTTTAGGTATGTGCATTTTACCGCAATTGAAAAAGTGGAAAAAGAAGAGATCCTGATTATTTTCCAAGAGACAGAGTCCATCTGAATCTTTATTTATAGAATGCATCTACTGTATTCCACTGCAGTAAAATGTGCCCTCTCGGGTACCTGACTGGTGTTGATTAGGATGAAGGAAACTGAGCTTTGCCTGAGGACTGCAGCTGCAGGGAGCTGTCCCAGGGTTGGCACTCCTGTCCTGGAGAGTGGAAACACACAGGGGCACACACAGACACACACAGACACACACCCACGCATGCACACATACACATACGCTCGCACTACCATTCCCAGACTGTCCCCCACCCACAACTCTGGGTACAGAGCAGCAGCACTACCTACCCCATGTGTGTGCACCAGGGGAGAAATCCAGTCCCTCTCCATTCTCCCTGGTCCCTTCCAGACCCTTCATCTTGGAGACCCTTGAAGCAGGCACTGATTTGGCTAGAAATAGCCAGCGGGAGCAGCAAGGTGGGAGAATGGCCAAGAAGAGAAAAGACAGCGAGAAAGTCAGGTCACTTTGACCAGCCTCCATCCTGCCACAGACTGTCCCGGGCTTAGGATCCCAATTCCCCACTTCTTTCCCTTCTAGAGCTTATCATTCAAAATGGAAGACACTAGCCATGCGTGGTTGTTGAGCACGTGAAATGTGGCTAGTCTAAATTGAGATGAGCTGTAAGTGTAGCATACATATCAGAATTTAAAGACTTAGGGAAAAAATCAAGAATGTAAAATATCTCATGGGAAAAAATGTTTTTATATGAATTACATGCTGACATGATAGCCTTTTAAATATACCATTGGGTTAAATAAAAAATATTACTAACATGAATCCATCTGTTTCTTTTTACTTCATTTAATGGCATCTGTGGCTTGCATCGTATTTGTGTTGGACAGCGCTAGCCTGCAACCCGTCCTGATCCCAGACTGCTTAGTTGGGCCCTGATCCACTGCTTGGATTTTGTCATTCCTTTCCACAGAAATGGGACCCTTGTCACCATGGGAGTCCCTTGCTGAATGAAGTAACAAATGGATTAATGCCGAGCCCACCTGACGTGAACATCACCTCCTGCCTGGACTCCTTCACACTGTTCTTTCTGGCCAGAGCATGCCCTCTCCTCCTCCCCGCTACCCATTCTGCTTGAAGTCCAAACACATGCTGGGTCTCTGGCCTAGACACAGGTCCATAACTCTCCAGGAAACCCCTGACAGGCTGGACCCACACCCTCTGCTAGGGAAAAGCCAAAGGGCCACAAACACCACATCTTTCTCTTGTTTTTTCCTCCTTCCTTCTTATCTGCCCTCTCCTCCCCCACTGGTTCTTCTCTTTTTTAAAAGTCTAATTCTGAGCAGCAGGCTCTGTTCAGCCTGACTGGTTTGTTATGGCTTATAATCTGCGCCAGGATTAATTAGCTAATTACTGACAAACGTCCGCTGGCAAGATTCTGTTCCAGCTTGTCAGCTTGAAGTGTTTAATTATTTTAATCATTTACTTTCATCTTCAAAATGTATGCTGCCAAGAGAGTTGCAGGGCATCTTTTAATTATGATTTGGGGTTTCTGCTGGGCTGTGTTCTGTTCCTGGGAATAGGGGATATTATTTTTTACTAGTCTTCCACCAAGACCTGAACCCCCTTCTACTCCCAGGGCTCAGCATCATTCTCCACGGATTGGAGGTGAGCAGAGAGCCCAGGTCCACCCTGGACACCACCTCTTCTTTGTCTCCAGAACACGATATGCACGGGAGCATGATATGAATGTGCATTTTGTACACTGAAAATGTACAAAATAGCATAGAGTACCTCTATGCTATATGCTGGGCATCGTGCTATGTATTATCGATATTATTTCACATCTGAGAGTGTTTGTAGACACAGAGCATGGAAACAGCTTGAGAACCGAATGGAGTGGCCTAGGGTGATCAGTGGTGAGAAGAAACATAAGGAATGAGCTTAGATTATTCGCCTATGGCATAATTTACCAATAGTCAAGTGAGGTTGTCTAAAATATAAAGCTCTGTGGTATCACATGTGTACACCACCACCCAGATCAACGTCCTCTACACCCCTCTCCCAATCAATACCTCCCAAAGGTAACCCCTGCTGACCTCTATCACCATAGATTTGTTTCTCTCGTCTTCACTGTCATATAAATGAAATCATGGGGCATGTCCTCTTTTATGCGTGACTTGTTTCACTAAACATTTTGTCTGTGAGAGAAAAGGTTCTTTAACATAAATCATAGTTCCTGGCAAAGGCTTTGGTTTGGGATCAGCGGGGAGATTCAACCCAAGTCTTTAGAGAGACTTGGCCATGGTTTTCTTTCTCGTTAGCATCATCCTAAAAAGTGAGTTTGGATGTAATTTTTCTCCTTTGTTTCCTTGTCTTCTCTACATCCCCATCTCTCCTCTCCACCCGCCCCTCTCTCTTCTCTTCCCCGTGACCATAGGCACATTTATCACCATGTCCTATTAGGAAGTTATTTTTGAGCTTCAGTACACGTCATTCCTGATGCAGAGGTTAGGGGTTTCCTAACGACATATAGTGCCCAGAGGGGGATTGTGAAGGGCAAGGACTGTGTCCCTGTTATAGATTGGATTCTATTCTCCAAGAAAGATACGTTGGAGTCCCAGCCCCCAGTACCTCATAATGTGACCTTATCTGGAGATAGGGTCTTTCCAGGAGTAATCCAGTTAGAATGAGGTCATTAGGGTGGGGTGGGTCCTAATCTGATAGGCCTAGTGTCTTCAAGAAAAGGGGAAATTCCAACACAGACACACACATCAACATCTCCATGTGAAGATGAAGACAGATGGGGTGATACTTGTACAAGTCAAGAAACGCTGAAGATGGTCAGCAGCTCACCAGAAATTGGGAGAAAGGCCTGAAACAGACTCTCTCTCACAGCCCTCTGTAGGAATCAACCCTGTGGACAGCTTGATCTCATAATTCTAGCCTCCAGGACTGTGTGACAACAAATTCTGTTATTGAAGCCACTTAGTTTGTTGTCCTTTGCTATAGCAGCCCTAGCAAACTAATCTACCCCCAACAGGAGCTCTGGTAGGTCTTTCTGAATATGTGTGATGAAACCAACAGCAATTTTTGCAGGATCCTCTTTTTTTTTATTGTATTTATTTATTTTGTGTGTGAGAGAGAGAGAGAAAGGTGGGGGCAGAAGGAGAGGGAAGAAAAGTCTCAAGCAGATACCTCACTGAGCATGGAGCCTGATGTGGGGGTTGATCTCATGACCTTGAGATCACAGCCTGAGCCAAAACCAGGAGTTGGACTCTTAACCGACTGTGCCACTCAATGCCTCAACTGTAGGATCCTCTAATGCTGGAGCCACCAAGGGTTAACCCAGCCCCAGGCTGGTAGTGTCTGAGGCGACAGCTCAGAGCTAAGAGACTAAGAAAAAGAGAAAGATCAATTTAATGAGCTTAGTAATGCCATTAATGAGGCACCAGGCAACATCCAGGGGGCTTCTGTGTTGGCCTCCACCAGGATAAGACAAACTGAAGGATGCCAGCTTCTGATGTGATGTGATCTGTCTTTTTTATGCCCAGAATGGGGGTGGGGGTGGACACAGAGAGTCCTTGTCCAGTGACCAAGATGGCATGGGACTCGCCTCCCCCTCTCTGGACTTGGGTGTGACCCAGCACATGGCATCCTACTTTCTAGCACACAGTGCATACCTGAGTGTACCCTCACACACGTCTGCACCTAACCACACAAGCTTCAGCAAAGGCGCTCTTCTCTCTGTGTGTTTCCCTCCTCCTGCTCCCACCCACCCTTAAAGTTCCATCTGGAACAGTTTGCATCCTAGGAATGCAATTGGGCATCTTGCTAGCCTGTCTGGCAAATGCATAGAGAACCTTCTGCCCAAATTCTACAAAAACCTTTTCCCGTGCTATTTCATGAGAGAAATCTCCCCACTCTCATCCCTCCCCCTTCCAAGGATCCCATCCCTAAGATCAGAGCCAGGTCTTACTGCCTTCTACCAGAGCCAAAGGATGCCTAACAAGCCCACTCCCCGCTTATAACCAAGGGCTCTCCCCATCCTATCCCTGGAGGCTTACGTGGGGTCTGGGTCCCCATCTCAGTCTGTGTCCCCTATAACTAAGTCTAGTTTATGATAACTTGCATGCTGAGAAAACAGGGGCTGATCTCCCACCATGAGCTGTCTGATAATCTCAATCATAGGTGAATCTCAGTCACAGATGATCATAAGGCCTATGCCCAGGGGCCTTATAATGAAGTAAGGAGTGAAGAGAGAAACAGGATGGAACCTGGGTTCTAGTCCTGGCTCCGCCTTTAGCACAGACACAAGCCACCTTCCTTCTAAGTGTGTTTCCTCACCTGAAAAATGGGGCCAGTGATCTCTACTGCATAGAATTATGCAGAATAAGTAAGTGTATAAGCTGTAAACTGCATATAGTATATTCACACAATGGACACAATGGAATATTATTCAGCCATAAAAAGGAAGGAAACTGACACATGTTACACCATGAATGAAGCTTGAGGACATGATGGTCAGTGAAATAAACCAGTCACCAAAGGATGGATACTGCATAATTCTACTTATATGAAGTCCTAGAGTAGCCAAATCCTTAGAGAGAGAATGGAGAATGGTGGCTGCCAGAACCTGAGAGGAGAGAGGAATGGGGAGCTATTATGTAATGGGCACAGAGGGTCTGCTTGCATGGTGAAGAGTTCTGGAGCTGGATGGCAGTGGTGCTCACACAACAGTGGGAACGTGCTTACCGTGAGTGTAGGCAACGAGGTGAGTGTGAGGGGGGCAGGGAGTTGAGGGTAGGCACTGAACAGGAACAGGAAAGTATCCGGATTCTAAGCAAGGCAATTGGGCTACAGAAAGAGACCAGGGAGTTGGAAGGACATGACTTGGTTTATAGATTTGTAGATAAGAGATTTATAGATAAGAGAAGCAGGTTGGAGTCCACCCCAGCATTTAAAGGGTGGGTGGAGGGGCACCTGGCCGACTTGGTCGGTAAAGCATGAGGGTCTCTGTCTCAGGGTTGTGAGTTCAATCCCTTCTTTGGGCATGGAGCCTACTTAAAAATAAGTAAAAAATAAAGCAAAATAAATAAAGGGTGAGTGGAGAAAAAGGATCACAGGACCAAGAATGAGGTATCACAAAGGAGAAAGAGGAGGGGCGCCTGGGTGGCTCAGTGGTTTAAGCCTCTGCCTTCAGCTCAGGTCATGATCTCAGGGTCCTGGGATCGAGCCCCACATTGAGCCCCACATCAGGCTCTCTGCTCAGCAAGGAGCCTGCTTCCCGCCCTCCCTCCGCCTGCCTCTCTGCCTACTTGTGATCTCTTTCTCTCTGTCAAATAAATAAATAAATTCTTAAAAAAAAAAAAAGGAGAAAGAGGATGAACACAGAGTGCTGTGCTGTCATAAAAGCCAGGGGAGGAGAGGGTCTCAAGAGAAAGATAAGGATCCACAAGTGTCAAATATTTCAGACAGGTGGTGAGAAAGGCCACTGCGATTGGCTTTCAGATTTATTAGTAGCTCTACCAAGAGTGGTGGGACAGAAAAGACAGACTGCAGTGTTTCAAAAAGAGAATGGAAGGGAAGGAAGTGTATCCACTGATCACAACTATTTTTCCAAGAATTGTGCTAGTGAAGGGAAGGAGGGGATTTGAATGATGGTTTGAGGTTAGCCCATTTTGGAATGGAGAAGATGTAAGCAAGTTCATAGGCAAAACAAGGAGCCAGCAGATTGGGAGAAAACAAAGATGAATGTTGAAGATGCAGAAGAGTGAAGGGCTCTCCAAGAGCTAGTTATGTCCGGGCTCTCTCCGAGAACCTCCTGCCCCTGCTTCGTGTATATTCAGAGAGCCCAGACCCACTCAGGCTCCACCTGTGCTGACAGGAGGGGACCCTTCACCCTTTCCCATGGGCAGATGTGGGTGTGCCTACCCTGAGATTAACCACACATACTCTCATTCCCACCCCCCGACTCACATAGACCCTTCCCAACACATTGCTGGCACATAGTACACATCTTTAATTTATGTGAAATTTTTATAGAACATTCCATTCTGTGTTCTTCACAAGGTTGTGAGAAGTATGATGAAATGAAAAGCATATCTGGATGCCCTGTAAAATATGAATAATACAAATATTAGTATTTTATCATTATTATTGGCAAACAGGCTCTCACACAGACAGACAGACACATAAGCCCATAAACACATGCAGAGGCTTGCTTTTTTTTTTTTTAATATTTTATTCATTTATCCTAGAGAAAGAGTCAGAGATAGCGAGAGAGAGCATAGATAGGGAGGAGAGGGAGAAGCAGGCTCCCCACTAAGTAAAGAGCCCAACATGGGGCTTGATCCCAGCACCCTGGGATCATGACCTGAGCTGAAGGCAGATGCTTAACCAGCTGAGCCATTCAGGCGCCCCTACACTGAAAGTCTTCTCGCCTGAAGAGGGTTGAGTTAACTGGATACCCATGAGCCAGGGAATACATCTTGGTTGGTAAATGATTTTGCCAACCTGTAGCTTTGCAGCAGGACATTTGTATCCTCAGAGAACCAATCTGTCTGGGGCCAAGTCAGGGAAGCAGAGAGGTTGAGAGAGAGAGAGAGAGAGAGAGAGAGAAAAAAGGAGAGAGAAAAGGAGAGAGAGAAGGTTTAGAAGAACAGAACTCTTCCCTCACTCTCCGTCTGCCTCTCTCTAGATGCCTAGGGGTCCCTGTTCTCACACCTCTGAGCAGAAGCTGTGGATCCTCCTAGGCACCGTTCCTGTCCTTGGAGAGCCCTCATCCCCCAGGCCAATGCCACAGTCATCAGATATATCTCATAGGACGTCTGCACAAACTCAGCTGCCCCCAGCCTCTCCTCTCCTGATTTTACTGCTGCATCCCCAGCAGGTGAGCTGTGTGCAGATGGGTTTCCATTTGGGTGATGAAAAACTCTGAGTGAGAGAAAGGAAGAACCCTATCCTGGGAGCGGCACATGTCTGTCTCATTGGGGCCTCAGCCTGGCACACAGACCTTTTCACAAACCCCCACCCAGTTTCCAGCCTTTCCTTAAACAACTGCTTCAACCCCTCTTCTGAAGCCCACATCTCCACCAACTTCTGGCTTCATTCTCAGCATAAAATCTCACCTCTTTCTTTACAGAGAATATACATGATTTAAGGACCAAGAGAAGCCGACCATTTTAGCTTCCTGAACATCCCCCAATAGAATCTTCCTCAAATTTGTTCTCATCCTTACCTCCTCCCATCTCAGAATTATCCACAACTAATTACTCACTGATGCTCTGCTTCCCATTCCTATCTACCTTTCCTAGAACCTTTCTCCATCAACTATCCCCCGTCTCCTATATCTTCAGTCTTTTGCTCTCCACAAGATCTTTGGTGCATTTAAATATGCTCATATCCTCCCCAGATTAAAAAATAAGTTATTCTTCTGTACAACACATCTTTCCATCTACCATCTTGTCTGTCTCCTTCCATTCATTGCCAATCTTCTTGGAAGAGTTGTGTCTGCTCCCTCTATCCTCCTCTTACCACACTGCATTTCCCAAGTCACTACAATGTCTTCTGCACTCCACCCACCCCCACCCCACACACACACAGCTGCCCACCAAGGGCACCAGCCATGTCTTTTGAGCTGAGCCAGTGTCCACTTCCCAGTCATCACCTTTGGAAGCTCTTGGCAGCACTGGACATTATTGACCAGTCAGTCCCTCCCTGGGACTCTCTCCCCTGGCTGTCTTCTCTCTTGGCACATTTTGACTCTCTTGTCTTCCTCCCTGGCCACTTCTCTCTCTCTCTCTCTTTTTTTTTTTTTTTTTGAAAGATTTTATTTATTTATTTGACAGAGATCACAGGTAGGCAGAGAGGCAGACAGAGAGGGAAGGGGAAGCAGGCTCCCCGCTGAGCAGAGAGCCCCATGCGGGGCTCGATCCCAGGACCCTGAGATCAGGACCTGGGCCGAAGGCAGAGGCTTTAACTCACTGGGCCACCCAGGCGCCCCTCTCTGGCCACTTCTTATTGGCTTCTTCTTCTTCTGTCCTATTCCTTGCCTTCCCATGTCCAATCAATATTAATTTTGTAGCTTCTGCTTCCTAAAGATCTGCAAAGGAAAATAAGCCTACTTCTCTTTTTGTCAAGCGGAACAATCCGCTTTAATCTTAATCTGAACAACACATCCCTAACTAGATGCCCTGGATCCACTCTTGCCTTTTCTAACTTACTTTCTATACCTCATCTGAGTTATCCTTTTAAAACGCAAATCTAGGGGCACCTGGGTGGCTCAGTGGGTTAAAGCCTCTGCCTTCAGCTCAGGTCATGATCTCAGGGTCCTGGGATCCTGAATTGGGAATCTGTGCTCAGCGGGGAGCCCGCTTCCCCCTCTCTCTCTGTCTGCCTCGCTGCCTACTTGTGGTCTCTCTCTCTGTCAAATAAATAAGTAAAATCTTAAAAATCAAATCAAATCAAATAAATCTGACTAAATTCTCCTGCTGTATAAAATCCCTCTTTGGCCTCTCTCTGACTATACGATAAAATCCAAATTCTAAACGGTGGCTTACCAGAGCCTGTGTTCACATTCTACACTCCCTTGTGGCTTCATCTGTCACACCTACCCCTCTTGCCTTTTATTAGCTTTTTCAGTTTAGCTAAATCCTTTTCAATTTTTGAAATGGAGGATGCTATCTCTTTCTTTCTTTTTTTTTTTTTTTTGGATGCTATCTCTCTCTCCTTTAGTCATTTGAACATCCTATTATCTATGCCTAGAACACTTCCCTACCCTTGCTCCCTACCTTCACCTAAACAACTTATCCTTCAGGGCCCAACTCAACCATTGGTTCCTTAAAACCCTCCCTGCCCCAACCATCCTTTTATTCATTTGTTCATTTATTCAGTGAGAGTAGCTGCATGTAAACTTTAAGACTGTCAAGGAGAATGCCCACTTCACCCTGGGACCTGCTAGGGGAACAGAAAGTGAAGAAAGAAGACTATAGGGTCTTAATTACTTGATAGGAGGCAAAACTACTGAGAGAGAGTTCACTGAGTATAGAATGACAATACATAGAAAAGAAAGGAGAAATACGAGATTTCTCTCATGTGTGTTTTAGTTAAAGTTTCAAGGGCCAGATAGGGAACTCTATACTGACCAGGAACACCGATTTCATAACAAACCCATATATATTGAGCACTACAGACACTAGAGGAAGCATTTCATGTGTTTCATCTACCACAATACCTATGACAAGATCAGTATTATGGTTCCCATTTTGCAGATGAGGAAAATAAGATCCCGAAGAGTTAAGTGATTTGTCCAAACGTACAGCAGATTTGTGGCAGACACAAAGTCAGATCTAAGTCTGTCTGAACCCAAAGCCAATTCTTGATCTTAGCATTCTTCTGCCCATTATTACCACAGGGGTAGGTTTAGAGGGAAGTTTGAATACACCAATGAGACGGGGAGCCCATCAGTAGTTTCATACTCAATGTCCCCATGGCACCCATCCTATGTGTGCTGACAGTTTGACAACTTACACAGCAGCTGGTTTGCTCGGAGGAGATCTCTGTTAATTAAAATAGCACAAAGGGAGAACAGCGCACAAACCATGTCAGTGGGTAATTAATTCAAAGGAGGGCCCAAGCGTGCAGAAACGCTCAGCCTCTACCAGCCCAGTTTCACTCATTGCCCCCAGCTCAAAGTTGCCACTTTGTTCGTGTGGCCATGAGCTTCTACCTGCCTCCTACCTCCATTGATGGGGGAGGGAGGACCTGTCCTCTGGGGCCAGAACCTGGGCTACTACTCTTACTGGGTTCTGTCCTTCTCAACCTCCTCTGAACTGTTCATCTCTCCCAGGGATACACAAGGACAGGATGAGCCAGATATAAGCCAACCAGGACCCAGGGCTTTAGGACATTATCTCTAAAAAAGTGTTAGTCGTTGCTTGCCCCTGCTCTACCAAATGGACTGCCTTATCTCTCAGGGCAGGTGTCTTGAATTATCCTGCCTTGATATCTGGTGCATTAAGATGAACTGAACCCAGTGTCACCATTGCCTCTGCCTAGGGCTTGGGCTGGCTTTCCTGCTAGACCTGGTGCTTGGTCCTGAATCTCATGGTTCTGCTGGATTCTGACCTCCATCCTGTTCTTTCACTCATTTCGTTATCATAATATCTCCAGCAGGTACACTGCAAAAGGATATTTCTCCATTGCACAGGTGAACAAACTGAGCAGTTCAGAGCAGCAAGGTAGCTTGCGCAAGGACAACAGGCTTTCCTTTCTTTTTTCAGAGGCTATGTTCTTCTGGGATTCCATGGGGTTAGCTACACCTTGCTTTTTTGTTTTAACAAAATTTTTGTTTTTTTTTTAAATTTTTTTTAAAGATTTTATTTTTTTATTTGACACAGAGAGAGAGAGATCACAAGTAGGCAGAGAGGCAGGCAGCGGGGGAGTGGGGGGTGGGAAGCAGGCTCCCCACTGAGCAGAGAGCCAGATGCGGGGCTCGATCCCAGGACCCTGAGATCAGGACCTGAGCCAAAGGCAGAAAGGCTTAACCACTGAGCCACCCAGGAACCCTAAACTTTTTATTTTTAAATAACTTTAGATTTACAGAAAAGTTACAAAGATACTACAGATAGTTCCTGTATACCTCATACTCAACTTCCCCATTGTTAACATGTTATATTGCCATGGTACATTTGTCAAAACTAAGAAACTGACCTTGTATACCTAGCTTTGAATCAGGCAGGTTTTTTTTTCCCCCTTGAGAAAGGAGCCATAAATTTCTCTCTTATCTATCCATAAGTCCATTGAAGAGTGTGGATGCTCACAATGGGAGCTCTTCAATGCCAGCATAGTCCCCCTGCATCCCTACCTTGCTCTCCCAAAATAAAGCCTAAAGGACCATCAAGAAGGAATAGCTATAGGGCCAGAGGCTCACACTCAAACTCCAGTGTCCTTCAGGAGCCCCACACATCAAGTGCCTCTTTCCATTAGCCCCCAGATTAGCCTTTTGCCCACAAACACCCCCCTGCTTGGTAATCTCTTCACGAATTCGGCCATTAGTCTTTTTGGGCAACCATCAGTGTCAACTTCATCCTCAAAACTCTCAATCAGATTCAATTCAGCAAATATCTCTGGATAACACAGAAATCCAATCAAGTCCCTGACCCTGGGTAGTTCCTGGTGTTTTGGGGAAAATAGACACCTCTGTCCAGGACTAAAATATTATATGGTAAGTACACAGGTCTTCAATCACAAAGCTATATGACTTTGGGCAAGTGATGTGAGTTTCCATGGACATCAGTTGTCTGAACTCTAAAATAAGAGTAGAACCTATATCATAATGTGTTTATGATCAACTAACTTTAAAAAAATAAATACCTGTCACTTATTATATAGTCACTAGTTGATAGGCACTGTGTCAGTTGTTCTGCCTTGTTTAAGTCAATGATTACAAGTAAAAGTTTCCTTGCCTTTACAGTCAAAGCTAGGGATGATGGCGGCCTGAAGATGCATTCAAGAAACATTTTAAAAGTCAGTAATGATTGGATTTGGGGAGACTGAATTGAGCACGATGTCTAGACATGTAGCTTGGGCCACTGAGAAGGTACTAGTGACATTTATTGTGTGAGGGAAACTGGAGGAGGAACAGGTGTGGAGAAGGTGGTGAATTTAGTTTGAGCATGATGCATTGAAGGAGTCTTTGGGACATTTAAATAGAGATGCCCATCATACAGTTGCATATATGGGCTCAAAGTCAAGAACAGAGATAGAATGTTCTGAGGCATCTGTTTACTGATGCTATTTGAAAGTATTCATGTGGATATAATTGCCCAAGTAGAGTCAGGGGGAAAAAAGAACAGAATTCAAAGTAACAGCAATATTTAGGGGATGAATAGAAAAGGAAAATCTGTACAGGAGATGGAATTTTTAATATTTAGAAACATTTTAAACATTACTGCCCCTTGCATCCCACACCTTCTCTGGATTTTATGTCTTTCTTGCTGATAGCCTTTAATAAATCTTTTAGCAAAAACTGTTTTTGTCTTTATGTGACTGAAATCACCTTATTTTGCCATCAACTTCCTATGATAGGTCAGTCAGGTATAGAACTCTAAGTAGAGAGTTATTTTTCCTCACATTTTGATGATATTATTCCATTGCCTTTTAACATCGATTGTTGCTGTTGAGAAGTCTACTGTTGGTCTGATCGCCATTTCTTTTTGTATAGTTTCTCTTTTTGGTACCTTTAAAGATTTTCTATTTTTCCTTAATATTCTGTGGTTTCACTGTCATGTACTGGGTGTGACTCTGTATTAATTTATCTTGCTTGGGATATTATGTTTCTTTTCAATCTGAAAATTCATATCAATCATCAATTCTAGAGAACTATTAACCAGTATCTCTCCTAGTATTGTCTTTACCCCATTTTCTCTGTTCTCTCCTTCCAAAATTCTTATGAGATGTATTTTGAAGCTTACAATCCTACTATCTGAATCACTGAACTTTTCCCCAAGATCTTTATCTTGTTATGCTATATCATGCGTTATTTCCATTGATCAATATATTAGAATTCAACAACTCTCTCTCTCTCTTCAGTTATGTCTAGTTAACCGTTTAACTCATCCGTTGAATTATTTTTTAATTTTTAAGTTTTTAAGTAAGTTCTACACCCAGTGTGGGGTTCAAACTCACACTGACCACAAGATCAAGAGTCACATGCTCTAGGGGCACCTAGGTGGCTCAGTTAGTTAAGCAACCAACTCTTGGTTTCAGCTTGGGTCACAATCTCAGGGTTGTGAGATGGAGCCCCGCACTGGTTTTCCTCTCCTTCCCCTCTGCCCCTCCTGCCTGCTCACTCTCTCTCTCCCCCCAAAATAAAAAAATAAATCTTTTTTAAAAAAGACCCACATGCCTTACCAGCTGAATGCATCCCTCCACCAAATTATTTTATTTCAAAGACAATTTTCAGACAATTTTATATTTAGAATTTATTTCAAATTCACCTATTTTATAATATCTTATTTATGCTCTGTGTATTATGTTATTTTTTCTCTCATTGACCATTTTATGCCCTATTAGAATATTATCTATGCTTTGTGTGCTATCTCTTTTGCTATTTGATTTTCTTACTTGTTTTGTAATTTTTATTTATGAACATATCTTCTGGGAAATTTTCCTTCATAGGATTCTATAAATGCCCTGGTTTGTGTGGTAGATTGTGGATTGCCTCTGACCAATTTAGTTCACTGGCTCTGGATCAATTTTTTTCTTAGGCTGGGGGTACTTTGAGGTTGAGATTTCTATATCAGAAAGGTAGTGTAGAATTGTAGCCTTCTACCCACATCATGGTCAGGCCAGAGGGTCAGCCTTCTCAGGATTGACATAAATACTTCTAGTCTAGATGGAGGGTCCTATTTACACTTCGTCCATGTCCCCCAGGAAATAAGCAGGTAAAGGGTTTTGGAGATCTAAATTAACAGGCAATACAGCCCTTTCCTACCTCCACCTTTATGCAAGGAGCCAAATTCTGTCTTATAGTCTTTTTTTTTTAAGATTTTATTTATTTATTTGACAGACAGACAGAGAGAGAGATCACAAGTAGGCAGAGAGGCAGGCAGAGAGAGAGGGGAAAGCAGGCTCCCTGCTGAGCAAGGAGACCAATGTGGTACTCTATCCCAGGACCCTGAGATCATGACCTGACCTGAAGGCAGAGGCTTAACCCACTGAGCCACCCAGATGCCCCTCTATCTTATAGTGGTAATTACAGCTGGCATCTAGTGTTAAAAGCCCAGCTCCTTGCTGGAAAGAAGTGGGTGGGGGGATGGGATAACTGGATGATGAGCATTAAGGAAGACACTTGAAGTAATGAGCTCTGGGTATGCAATTGGTGAATCACTGAATTCTACCTCTAAAACTAATAATACAGTACATGTTAATAAAATCGAATTTAAATAAAAATTTTGTTTTTTTTTTTAAAGATTGTATTTATTTGACAGAGAGAGAGAGAGAATGAGCAGGGGGAGTGGCAAGCAGAGGGAGGAGGAAGAAGCATGTGGAGCTCCATCCCAGGACCCCTGGGGATCATGACCTGAGCCAAAGGCAGCTACTTAGCTGACTGTGCCACCCAGGCACCCCTAAATAAAAATTTTTAAGAATAAAATAAAAGTCCAGCCCCAAAGCTTAGATTTCAACTCTGTTATAGGCTATATGGCCTTGGCTCCCAGTCACCACCGAAGGAATCCATAGAGTTGTTTAGGCATTGGAAAGTTTACCTTTGTTCTTTTCAAGCTCGGATACACATTTTTTTTTTTTAAACTGGAAGAAAAAATCTAAAACTCTATCCCTCATTTCTTTGTGTCTGGATCAAAACGTTAGCCCAGTCTAACATCTCAAGCAGAAATGCTGAAATGTCACAAAGAAATTATTACAAAAGTTTGACAATAACACGGAGACAATGATGTCCCAGAAGACAATAGAGAAAAAAGTTTCAAGAAAGGGAATCAAGTGTATCATATCAAATATTGCATGTGGACAAGAAAAATAAGAATGGAATGGATTCTTCACATTAAATGTAAAACATAGAGGTCACTGACTACCCTATGAGAGTGTTTCATAGGGTAGTAGGAGACAGAAGACTAATAATAGTGAACTGAAGAGTGAAAAGGAGG
Organism: Procyon lotor; assembly: GCA_028646535.1. Lineage (NCBI taxonomy): Eukaryota > Metazoa > Chordata > Mammalia > Carnivora > Procyonidae > Procyon > Procyon lotor. The sequence continues at coordinate 22,732,452 of CM053606.1, forward strand.
CAATAAAGAGAAAGAAATAGCGGGTTCTACTTCTTTGTAGAACTTTGGTAGGACTTTGCAGAGAGGAGACTGGGCTGGCGGCAGTGAGACAAGGGGTTGGAGGAAGGCATTTGTGGGCTGAGGGAAAGAATCAGGGGAGGCAGAAGAGACAGAAGCTTTGGGAAAGAAAAGATGTTCCACAAAGTCTAGAGAAGGCAGAGGTCAAACCCAAAGTTGTCCACATTGAGATAACACTTCGCACCTGTTGGTGATAGTGGCCATTATCAACACAAGAAATAAAGGGGTTGGTGAGAACGTGGAGGAAAGAGAGTACTTGTGCTCTCTTGGTAGGAAAGTAAATTGGTGCAGCCACTATGGAAAACAGTATGGATTTTCCTCAAACAATTAAAAAAAATAGACTTGCCATATGATCCAGCAATTCTGCTTCTGGGTATTTTATCCAAAGAAAACAAAAACATTAATTCAAAAAGATACATGCACCCCCATGTTCATTGCAGCACTATTTACAATAGCCAATACATGGAAATAACCTAAGTGTCCTTTGATGGATGAATGGATTCAGTGGATGAAGGGAAGAAGATTGCGGTGTATATATATATACAAGGAAATACCTCTCAGCCATAAAAAGAATGGATCGAAATGCCTGGGTGGCTCAGTTGGTTAAACGTCTGCCTTCGGCTCAGGTCATGAGCAGAAGGGTTCCTTGATCAGCAGAGAGCCTGCTTCTCCCTCTGCTGCTCCCACTGCTCTCTCTCCCCTCCCCCCTCTCTGTGTCAAATAAATAAATAAAATCTTTAAAAAAAAAAAAAACAAAGAAGAAGAATAGATCTTGCCATTTGCAACAGCAGGGAAGGATCTTGAGGACAACATACTAAGTAAAATAAGTCTGAGAAAGACAAATATTTGAAGTTACTAAGAGAGTAAATTTTGAAAACTCCTATCACAAGAGGGATGCCTGGGTAACTCAATTAAGTGTCTGGCTTAGGCTCAGGTCATGAGCTCCAGGTCCTGATCGAGCCCCACATCAGGCCTCCTGCTCGGTGGGAAATCTGCTTCTTGCTCTCCCTCTACCCCTCCTCACTGCTTGTGATCTCTGCCTCTCAAATAAATAAATAAAATTTTTTTTAAAAAAAAGGTTCTCATCACAAGTAAAAATTTGTAACTCTGAGTGGTGCAGTAACTAGACTTACTATGGTGATAAATTCGCAGTTCGTGCAAATATCAAATTATTATGCTATACGCCTGAAATTAATATGTTATATGTCAATTATACCTTAATAATAGTAACAACAACAACAACAAAATTGTTGTTGGTCTTTCCCAGAAAGAGAAATCAAAATCGAGAGAGAAAGAAAGATGGGAGAGCAGAGATCATGGAGTTGAGGGGCAGGTACAAGGGTTCACATGCGTGGCGAGGTAGAGTCAGTAGCTTGGCTCTGATTGAAGGGATGAGGAGCAGAGGAGGTAGGGGACTGAGGAGGATCTGAGTATGTGGGATGAGGTGGGAATAGGAGAGGCAGCGTCACTGAATGCCCCTCAAGGGCGGAAAGGTCATGGGATCCCCACCCCTCCACAACCCTCAGTAGGCCAGCCTGGGGTGGGTATTAGTGAGGCAGATGCCACAGGAGGCCAAGGGTAAGGGAATTTGGGTGCTAGTGAGGAGCTGGAGCCGGCACGGGTGGGGGTGGGTGGAGTACAGTTTCGGGGGGGGCGGGGTTAGGTACAAACCATACTTGGCCAGAAAGTGGGAGAATTGGATGAAAGTAAATGTTTCCAAAAGTGGAGCTTGGAAATATTTTCTTATATGTAAATTGTTTTGTGGTTCTCTTTCACTGGGACTTGATCATAGATGAAGAATGAACGAATGCATGGTGAACAAATGAATGATAAGTAATAGGAAAACAGAGAGAGAGAGAGAGAGAGGTTGGGGAGAGAGACAGGCAGGGGGCAAATGGCTAGGTGAGTAGATGAGTATAAAAGAGCAGGACTGATAGATTCATTCTCTTCCCTAAACTCAGTCCTTCTAGACTCCATTACGTTCTCTGTATTCCTCCTCTTTTTCCTTCCTCCGCCTCCTCTTTCTGTTATCTAGCGGCTCAATGCCAAGTTTGGAGCAGCACCAGGGAGTTACCTCGCAAAGGGCTGCTTCTGAAGGTTGGCACTGGGTTGGGGGACTGGCGCTGGAGGGAGTGGCTCTGGGGACGCTGGACGGCAGTTTGCAGCTGAAGCTGAGGAGGAGGGGCGGGGAGAGGGGTGGCAGAGGTGCCCCAGGCATGGAAGCTGCGAGGTGTCAGAGTCAGAGACTTAATGACAAGCCCGGGGTCCACCTGCACAGATGAGCAGGGCTGGGAGGTGGGAGCAGTGGGGAAATTGGAAAAGGGACACGTTCATTTTTCAGCACACTCCTCTCTCCTTACACACACACACACACACACACACACACACACACACACCTTTAATAAAGAGCCAGAGGCTTACTCTGTTCTGGCTCTCATTCCATTTGCACAAAAGACCCCCAGGAAAGAGGTTGTAAAGAGGGACAAAGAGGGTCCTGAGACGGAATGGGGTTGATTTCTCCCATGGGTTTTGTCCCTGTCCATGCACCTGCCTGGGGAAGACCCAGCCGGTCATGTCTCCGGTAAGGGGGCTCTGGGGTGGGGAGGGTTGGAGAACCAAGAACCAGGCTGGGCAGCTGACCAGGTGCCCAGCACTGGAGCAGGCACGGGCCAGAACCCCAAGCTTCTGGAGTCTCAACTCAGCACTTCAGACGAGGCCCAACTGCAGCCTGAGAAAACTGAGCGCCCTCTCCCCCAAACCCTACACCCTGGTGTCACAGGAGCCCAGGACATACACTAAGCCCAGAACCATTAACTCAGGTGCTCGGTCCTCCTTCCCTGAACCCAGAACTAGGCAATGGAAGCAGGGCCACGAATGCCCCTGCCCCGAATTACTGGGCCAGGGAGAGGCCTGGCAGCCACTAAGGTGAACCCTCAGGACCCCATTCCAGCCCCATAGCCCATAACAATTCACCCGTGTCTGGAGGAGTGAGTGGTACATCTCTGAGAGTTCTACAAACACCATCCTGACAGTCAAGGGCATCGCTCCCAGCTCCTGGCCGTAGGGAGAAAGCCCTTCCCTCCGATCCCATCTGCTGGAGGAGGGGGTAGCCTTGCGTCCAGTACATACGCACTTGCCCACACATAAATTGGAGATTCCCTAATGCAACTGCTGTGCCTATATGCGCATAACAATAACCCCAATAACCCAGCGCTGATCTTGCGTGACCGCAGGCGTCCATCCCCTCTCCCACGTATCTCTGAGGATTCAGGGAGGTGTTTACTTGTTCCTTTTACACACTGCCTGCCACTCAAGGAGCTCAGAATGGCTGCACAGGCTGTAGACTCTACATCTCTAGGGCACCATGCACGTAGACCACGAGGATCTTATAAACATCTTTGGAGTTCCAGTCAAGTGCACTGACACCAGGACAGGTTCTTCTCTTTTTCCCAAAAGGCACAAATCACCCAAGTCAAAGAGGTGAATCCTCCTGAAATCTGAACTTGAGTTATTTAAGTCGTGCTGATTTAAGCGGTCTGCGCTTGTTGCTTGTAGCCTTTTTTTCCTTCCTGGCAGTGGGTATAAAATGATTATTTTATTAGTCACCAGCCACAAGCAATTCATTTTTCTTTCTTTTTCTTTTTTTAAAGATTTTATGTATTTATTTGACAGAGAGAGATACAGTGAGAGAGGGAACACAAGCAGGGGGGTGGGAGAGGGAAAAGCAGGCTTCCCAGAGCCCCGGGATCATGACCTGAGCGAAAGGCAGACGCCTAATGACTGAGCCACCCAGGCGCCCCAGTAATTCATTTTTCAATCATGACTTGTAAAGCCCAGCATCACATACAGAGTTAGTTTTGTCCCTAAGCTCTGACGGCCGCTGTAACTTGTATGCCACTTGCTTGTGACACTGCTGAGCATGGATTGCATGAAGTCACTTGACTCTGATTAGCCAAGGCAGCAGTCGGGGACGGATACACTCTCACAGGAATGGAGCTCATGGCAATCACTTTTGTTTGTTGGTTTGCTTTAATGTGTGTGGTCAAATATACGTAACATAAAATTTACTTAACTATTAATCTTAACTGTTGTCAAGTGCAAGGTTCTATGGCATTAAATACATTTGCACTGTTGTATAACCATCACCACCATCCTTCTCTAGAATTCTCTTTTCATCTTGCAGAACTTAAACTCTATACTCATTAAACACTAACTCTCATTTCTCCCTCCCCCCAGTCCCTAGCAACCAGCATTCTGTGTTCTGTCTCTGAATTTGACTCTCCTGGGTACTTTGCATAAGGGGAATCATCCAGTATTTGTTGACTGGCTTTTTTTTACCTAGCGTATTGCCCTCAAGGTTTATCCACGCTGTGGCATGTGTCAGAATTTTCCTTCCCTTTTGAGGTTGAAGACTACACCATTATATGTCTAGATCACATTTTGCTTATCCATTCATCCATTGATGGACACTTGAGTTGTTTCCACCCTTGGCTACTGTGAATAATGTTGCCATGAACATGTTTCAATCCTTGCTTTCAATTCTTTTGGGTATTTACCCAGATGTGAAACCTCTAGATCATATAGTATTTTAAGTTTAATTTTTGGAGGAATTACTGTCCTGTTTTCAGCTACCCCATTTTACATTCTAACCAGAAGGGCACAAAGACTACGATTTCTCCAAATCCTCATCAATGTTTGTTATTTTCTGGTTTTGTTTTCCAAATTATGACCAGGTCAGCCTCTGTCGACTGCAAGGGAAGGTGGGACAATCAGTGGCCACAAGAGACTCATGGTCAAGGCTTCATATATGTGAGGAGCCTGAATTCTGTATTTTAAATTTTATTTCCAATGAGATAGTATATAGATTTGTTCTGTTTTTATATCACTGTTAAAATAATCAATTTAGGGGCACCTGGATGACTCCATCAGTTAAGCATCTGCCTTCAGCTCAGGTCATGATCTCAGGGTCCTGGGATCAAGTCCCTGTTGGGCTCCCTGCTCAGTGGGGAGTCTGCTTCTCCCCCTCCCTCTGCCCCTCCCCCCAACCATGCTCGCTCTCTCTCTCTCTCTCAAATAAATAAATAAAATCTTTTAAAAATAATAAAACAATCAATTTAATAATGGAAGCATTTAAATTACACTGCATTTTAAGCCCACTGTATTGGTATTAGACATTTTTTAATTTATGCAGACCCTCAAATAAATAATAGTGGCCGGAACTCTGTCAGATTCTGAGAGGCCCTGACTGGCTGCCTCTCCTGAAAACACCAGTCTCAACCTTACATTGTCATGCCTCCGATCCCCCTCTCTGCCTATTCTTCCATTTCCCAGCCCCTCCATTCAGGCCTTCATTCCCTAAGACCAGTGGTGCCCCTCATCTTCCATCATCTTGCTCCACTGCCCCACATCCACCATCTTTGTTCCCAAATCTCGCTCTCTCAAACAAACTTTCCTCCCCAGCCCAGATATGTATTTCCAACTGTCTAGATTTGGTTCCCCAAAAACAGACTCTGAAATGGAGATCTGTAAACAGGAAGTTTATTGAGAAGTGCTCTTGGAAGCAGTGTCAGTGGGGGAGGGAAGGAAGTAGACTTGGGCAGTTGAAGAAACTGAATGGTCAAAACAAAAGCCACCACCAATCCAAAAAAAAAAAAAAAAAAAGTCACCACCAATCTCATAAAAAACACTGGAATCTGGATAGCCTTCAGATTTGTCCTGTCTTGGGGCCTTGCCTTTACATCCCCACTGCGGTCAGTCATTGATATTGATTTCCTAAGAAGACGGTGTGACCTTGGGCCTCTTCAGCTGAGCGAAAATACAGAGAGGGACTCAGCTGAGAGCCCTCAGCCACCAACACTTCCGGAATGAAGGAATGAGTGTTTTGGCCCTGAAAGAGGGATTTGGGTGATATACCACAGCATCTGCTACACACCCCCCACCACTCGGATATCCTTGGGTACCTCAGACTTGATATGCCGCAGACTGAACTTCCCCTGCTCCTTTTCTGGGTTCTCTCATGTTGTGACCCAATTCTTAGGCTTGTCAAGTCTGAGTGAATTATCCCCCTCTCCTTTACCCTACATCTAACTGATACTCATAGAGGGTATTTAAATTGGCCTAAAGTTTCTTGGAATTCATCCTGATCCCCTCCTTTCCCACCATTCACTTTGTTCAAGCAGTCACAACCTTGTTATGGCACTGCTTCAATTACCTTCGAGCATATTCAGCGGAAGGAGCCACTTAGAACAGGAGCTGCAAGAAAGATTTATTGGGATATTGTTTAAAAAAGAGAATGAGAGGCGCTTGGGTAGCTTATTCAGTTAGGTGTCCAACTCTTGATTTTGGCTCAGGTCATGATCTCAGGGTCATGAGATTGAACCCCCACCCCTTGGGCTCCACACTTTGCTGGGAGTCTGCTTAAGATTCTTTCCCTTTAACCCTCCTACACTGATGGTGGGAATGCAAGCTGGTGCAGCCACCCTGGAAAACAGTATGGAAGTTCCTCAAAAAGTTGAAAATAAAGCTACCCTATGACCCAGCAATCGACTACTGGGTCATCAACAAATGAATGGATAAAGAAGAGGTGGTATACATATATACAATGGAATACTATGCAGCCATCAAGAGAAACGAAATCTTGCCATTTGCAACGACGTGGATGGAACTAGAGGGTATTATGCTAATC